>JAQPPZ010016709.1:11825000-12425000 GCA_028583015.1 Wollemia nobilis | reverse complement strand
TGTTATTTTTATTTTACAAATATTTAATTTAAAAATATATTAATTGAGAAAATAAATATATGTTATTTTTATTAGTTAAAGAAAGGGTTTTGAAAGGATCCCCGAATCTTTTATAATTTTACAAAAGAAAAATTGTTACAATCAAAAGAGACAAAACAAAAATACAATTGACCGCTACTCCAACACAAGGTCCTAACATTAATTGAAACTAAATCTAACTGGATGGCAAAAGGATCACACATTGGACCTGCTTAGCCAATTAAAAGAGGGATAGACAACAACTTACATAATGGCTTCTATGGGAAACCAAAGAGAAAAATATTCCTCCTACACAAGGTCCTAACATTAATTGAAACTAAATCTACCTGGATGGCAAAAGGATGACACATTGGACCTGCTTAGCCAATTAAAAGAGGGATAGACATCAACTTACATAATGGCTTCTATGGGAAACCAAAGAGAAAAATATTCCTCCTACAACTCTCACAACCAATCAGAAAGCATAACTCAAAAGAGTAAGAAAACAACTAACCATCTAGCACGAAGGTAAGCAACCTATGTAAAGCCATCAGGGACATTGATGGATCGACCATCATTCATTGATATGGATTAGGTCTTGTGAGAGATTATCCCTCCAAATGGATAGCCCGTATTGGAGCAACCCTGAGTTGGCAAGGAAGTCGGTCGTCTTGTTACCTTCCCTACACGTATGCCTCACTTGAATACTTTCCATGCCATGAAGAATCCAATTAGCTTCCTCGTTCATATTAGCTATATTCCAGCTAGGGACTTCCAATCCAAAGATCATATTGACAATGTTTAATGAGTCACCTTTAATAATAATTTTTTTGCAACCAATCGAAGGGAGAAGCATCGCCCCTTGGAAGAATGCTTTGGCTTCCACAAAGTGGTAGGTTTGAGACCCAAGATTTTTAGCAAAGGCCAAAATGATATCTCCACTATGATTTTGAAACACACCTCCTACACCAACTTTCCTAGGGTTTCCTTTAGAGGCATCGTCAAAGTTAAATTTGATCCATTCAGGGGTGTAGGATCCTCTTGGTTAAATCTTTGGTATTCGCCAAGTTCTGAACAGTTACTTTTCTAGTTAGTTGGAAACCAAGATTGGCTTCAATGAGGGCTTCAACCTTTAGGACACCAAAATCATCCAGAGATAGGACAAACACATTCTCAACAATCGTTGACAAGAATTTAGCCCAAACGAAAGTAGCTTCTCTAAAAACTCCCTTAAAATCACTGTTGTTTCTCTCCTTCCACATACTCTAGATCAAGTGAGGAAGAATAAATGACCAAAAGACACACAACCTTGGGCTAGCAAAGGAGGGAGACCTTTGATCAAAGGCATCAAAAAACTGGTTTGATACAACCCAATAGATCCCCAGGTATTTAGAAGGAGATAAAGGACCTCAAGCAAAAAGGGGCAAAGGAAGAAAAGACGGTTAGTAGATTCAACATCACATCTACAAAGGTGGCATCTATTAGGGATGGTCAAACATATTTTTTGGAGGTTTTCCATAGTGATAATCTTGTTTTGTATAACAAGCCATGAAAAAAAGTTGACTTTATGAATAAGAATTTATACCAAATCCTTTTGAAAGGAGGTGGGTCCACAAGTTCAAATTCAGAGAGGAAATAAGTAGACTTCACCGAAAAGGAGCCATCCTTCTCCCCCTTCCATAGAACATAATATTCAATGTCAGAAGATCTAATGACCTATAAGCTTAGAATGTGATTGAGATAGTCCATAGCCTTTCTCTCCTAGTTCAGGTTTGGAAAGTTGATATTATGCTAGGACTTCACTGAAGAACACAAGATTATACTAAGAGGGGGGTGAACAGTATAAGATAAACTTTTACTTTTCTTTCCCAAACAATATTATCCAATGTTATCAATTGCAATATCAATAGCAGTAACAAAGCAATGCACAAATCATCACACATATGAGAGACATAGATTTAACGTGGTTCACCCAATACGGGTTATGTCCACGGAGAAAATATTTCTTATAAATTTTCTCAATAGATCTCTTGGGAACCAATTCTCTATTACAATTTTTATTGACATCTATCCAAATGAGACACCAATCCCCTATGGTCAAGTTCATGGACGTCTATCCACAGGAGACCTCTATCCCCACTACTCTTATTTGTGGATCTCTATCCATAAGAGAACTCTATCCCCTTTGTGCTAGTTCATGGAACTCTATCCACAGGAGACTCCTCTCCTTTGATATAGTTCATGGAACTCTATCCACAAGAGAACTCTATCCCCTTGTTGGTCTAGTTTGTGGAACTCTATCCACAGGAGAAATCTATCCCCTTGTTGTTTTGGTTCATGGAACTCTATCTACAGGAGACACATCTCATATTTGCTCTGGTTACCTCCAAAGCTGGTACACACCTTTGCTTTGACTCTGCTCCAAGCCCACTCACGAGGCTTACTCAGGTCTATTCACAAATCTATCCAAAACCTGCTTCAAGTCTTCTCACAAATATGTTCTTACCTCTGTCCCAAATTTGCACATGTTACATGCACAAATATGTCCCAAATTTATCCCAAATATTCTCACGAATCTCCTCTTACCTCTGTAACAAATATAGACACATTACATGCACAAATCTGTCTCAACTCTGTCCTAAATCTTCTCATAAATCTACTCTTACCTCTGTCCCAAACCTATTTTGTGGCATATCTCTTTCACTGTATGTTGCTTCAAAATCAACCATCAATTCTTCACTAAGAGTTCTCCTCCTTTTTTCAATCCATGTTGGTGTGTTGAAACACCATTCACTCAAACAATCATACATTGTTACCTTTTCAAGACAACTATTTTTCTTCAATGTAGACACTCCAAGTGAGTGATCTTCATTCATGAGTTATGTTTTATTTGCCATTACAACAAGAAAATTAGCAATCTCATTTTTATTTCCTGTTTCTATTTCATTTATTCTCTTGTCGCCCACCTCACAAATGAGATAATCATTTGTGCTATTTTCTTCACACAAATCATTTTCTTCTTTGAGATTCACAAAATCTCTTTTCATACAAACTTCTTGGGCTGATGAACAAGAAGCTTCTCTATTTGTCACTTTTAATGAATGATCTCTATGAAGCATGGAGCTAATAGATATCATCTCTTCTTCATTTATGATCTCTTCTTTATCAATATCCCATATTGCATCTTCAAGACAATTATCCTTCACTCCAATTGAGTGAGTTTTTACATCTTCATTTGCTCTTTCAAGAGAGCACACATCCATTCCAAGTGAATGGTTTTCATAAAAAATAAGCCAATAGTCTTCCATGAACATTGCTTCTTCATCATTCTCCTTCATGAGAATATTAGGTGCATTCTCCATAATGCACTCTTCATGTGTGAGACATTCTCCATCATACACCATCTCATCATCTAGGTGGTATTCAAGCAAGGAACACTTCAATGTGAGTGTTTCTCTTCCTTCATCTTCAAATTCTTCTTCCACTTTTGAGTGGTCTGCACAACAAGGTCTTTGAGCAATTGTCTCTCCATTGAGACATCCATCCTCTTTGCCATCAATGTGAATGCTTTCCAAGCATACCATTCCTGCAAAAAAATTATTAGTATAATTTTTATTTTCATCTTTTTCTCCTCCTAAAAGAAATAATTGACTATTACAATTTTCCATGCCTTTAGAAGACATGTCTACAACTATGAGTGTCTCACAAGAATATTTTTCCTGACTCTCTCCAATGAGAGTTGTACAAGACTCCTCCTTTTCATCATTTTCTTCATAAGTATCCTTCAACACTTGCCATACTATTGCAGCTGATCTACAATTAGTTATGAGAGGGAAAACACTCTTTTCCATACCTCTCCTTAAGTTCATGAGAGTCAAGAAATTTTGGTATTACTGCTCTTTCTTCTCTCTTCTTTCATCTCCTTGAAGGCTGCTCCAATTTGAGGGCTCTTCATATCCTTCTTGGACTATGTCCCAAATCCCTTTAGCAATCAAAAGAGTCTTCATATTAACTGCCCAGAATTGATAGTCTTCACCATCAAATTTTGGCACCTTCAAATCTTCAAATATGGTGGTCATTGTATACTTAAATAAAATAAATAATAAAAAACAATTGAGCAACCACCTCATTATTGATCTACGTTGCCTCCCTCGTGCATCAATAAAATAACCTGCAATCATTGTGGTAGAACCTGAGACCTGGCGTTCTAGCTGTTGGTAGTTAACCACCCAAGCTAGCGACTGTGGCTGAGAGAGAAGGGACAAGTCCTACTTGTCCTCTCGATGGTAGCCATAGCTCCACGTCAACTCCTCTCCATGAAGCGGGGGCACAGTAAGCCAATGGTCTCCATAAGGCTATATGTCACTAGAAAAATGTCAACAACGGGTTTGATCATCTACAGATTTCTATCTTCACCATAATCGGGATCTTCAAATGTATCATGTCTCATGCATTGATAACATAGTTTGCTTCACTTTGAGCTCACAGTCGGCTTTACTGTGCACAAATACCAAAGCTATACTATGCTCAAATATGGCTATACTATTCTCAAATCCACCTATGCAACAACTCCTCTGCCATCGAGATTTCAAATATTGCAGGCTCCATCGAGCTTTCAATATGCATATGTCTTGATTGTAATTGTTTTTAACAGGTTTCTACAAAAGTGACTTTCCACCATGTGAGAATATGCGATTGGCCACCATGCAATCATGCGATTGACACCATCATCTCAACCACAACACATTGATATGTTCCACTATATGAACTACGAAAAACACAGTGTTCCACCAGGTCAACGTGCAGCTGAAAAACATACATTCCTCAAGCAAAAATTTGCAGCTTGTTGACGATGGATTCAACTTTGCAGTAGATCATCACATCGGGCTGCTTATCATACGTGATGCGTGAATATTCAGGCATTTAAAAAAAAATACCTTCCTTAACCATTAAAATTGAAATGTGCCATCTGATTGGTTTCTTGCTGCTTCTGCATGACCATTACCATTTGTAGCTCTAACACTTTCTTCAGACCTCAATTTTTTATTTATTTTGGCATTTTTCCTTTTCCTCCAATCGCCATTTGTCTTGTCATTAGGTTGAGGGCTACCAAATCCACTCTTGGGGCTAAAATCCCCCTTCGGTGCACTCTTTCTACCTCGAGAAATTAGATCTTCATCTATTTTCTTCTAGTCCTGGCATTTCTCCTTCAAAATATCCTCCCAGGACCTAACTCCTGATGAGATGCTGATGGGACCTCGAAGGCTGACGATATGCATGTTCTTCATCTTCGAGCACACCGATTGTCTTCAAAATGAGCAAATCAATTTTACAATGAGATATCAACTCATTATCTAAAAATTCTTGCATAGGATCACATCTCCATTCAATAAACTTTTCTAGCTTATAAAATAAATTTTACAGTCAAGCTTGAACGACACTCTCTCCAATGCAGTCAATGTTGCTCTCGTCCAATCTCCTTTCTGCACAGCAAATCACTCCTCCACAGTTCACCAAACTGTATGTCCATGGTGGTTAAAAAAAACTTCTTCCTTTGGCTATTGTTTGCAATAAATCAAATCGAAAAACTTAGCGCAACAATACTTTATTACAATGTGCAGTCAGGACATATTCAAAAAATAGCAATCCAATCACAGCGTTCCAAACATCAATCAAAATAGCAATATGGCTTATCCATACAACAACCAGGTCAAATGGATCCAAAATAGCAATATGGCATCCGATCTCCATGATTTTTTGATCACATCATCAGGATAGGAAATCAAAACGATGTGTAGCAATTTGTGTGTGATCTTTCTACAATGCTCGATCTCTCCATACTATCCTCAGCACGTGATGCGATGATCTCTCTTTCATCGATCGTAGTCAACAATCGCACATTCTCCTTACTGCATTTTCATCACATCCTACGTAGTATTTCACAACACATCTACGAAGTACACACCAAGGATGTTGTCATGGACGCCACCACGAACGTCTGGGTTCGTATCTTCGTCCCTTAGGTCATGAGTTTGAAATGTGAGTATGACATCCTGACTGAAATATCGCTCCTCGTCATCTTCCACTTCCATGGCGGAGGGTTCACGATGTTGTTGTCGGATCACGTGTCTTATGACGTGTTCTGCAGGCGGCTGGCGCAGAGACGAAGAGTTGTCATCATCTTCATCAACTTTAGTGAGAAAATTAATGTTCTTTGGGTCTACATTTAGCCTTAACACCTTCGCACTAGAGAGTCAGTTTTCGTGATGTCGCATGTCTATGCAAATCCCGTGCACATACGAAAATGTTGCCTGGTAAAAACCATACACAGGATGTTGTCTAATTTATTCAAAAGAAAAATGTGTAACATCTTGACAATCAAGACACGCTTTCAGCGCTGAACTGTGCCAAACGTATGCAACATTTTTGTGGCCTGTCTTTAACACCATACGTCATCGTGTTTTTTTTTAAATCACACCATTATCCAAGTCTTCTACTGCAATATCGTTAGCACCTAGCATAGGGATCACACAGATCGTCGATAGATGCACCCAGTTGGCTCCACAAGATATAGGAGTCAACGTTAATCTAGTCCACTCGACCAGCTAGCATCCTCGTTCCTAACTGTCGGTCTGCCAGGTCCAGCAGGTTACTGGTTGTCAGATCCAACCACAATTGTCAACAACCCAACTGGACTATCTCCACCAATGCTCACAAAATATCGTGTCAGATAATTTGAGCTCCACTTAAGGATTGATCGAAGATATCAAGATCTAATACCAAATGAGATAATCATGCTCATTCAAATTACTGAAAATGAAGGTTTACAATAATTATATAGGCTATAGGACCCATAACAAGCTCTAACAAAATATAATCTAGGACTAGAATAGCTTAGGGAGATATTCTCTCATCTAGCCAATCTCCTAAACATGAACCAAATCAATGAATCAAATAACTGATTACAACAACTCTAAATATACTAATTAAATTTGCTAACACTGATCAACCCTTTTATCTCCACCTTATGATTCTGAAATATTCGCTCAAACAAACACCTTAGAGAAGGAATAATGTCAACATACCTCTTAACTTTATTTGATGAAAATGTGCTCTCAAAAAACTTTCTCAAAAGAATTTCCTCTTCAAAGTGCTACTTCAAAACTGATTAGTAGATTTCTCTTTCAAACCATCAACATTAACTTTCTTCTCAAAAATATGTGCTCAATGAAATATGAAAATGATGTTCATTGACTCTTCATTTGTTCTCAAAAGATAGAACATTAACAATTATCAAAATCCCTCAAACTTACTTTTCACCATACAAAATTTCAACCAAAAATCAAACCACAATAACACCTTATAACTCCTACTCTCACATGCAAAAATTATCCCTTGTATTTTCTCTTTATGCTCTTTGCAAAATAAAACTTTATAAAACACCTTTATAATTTCTATTTGCAAAATAGAAAGCTTTTATAACATATTCTTATAACTCCTAATTTGCACACAAACTTTATTAACTCACACCCTTATGACTCCCTAATTGAGAAATCAAAACTTTATTAAACTCAACCCTTATGACTCCCTAATTGCCAAACAACACTTTATTCAACTCAAACCTTATGACTCCCTAATAGCCAAACAAAATTTTATTAACAAAAATTAATACCCTTACCAATTCTACCGTCGACAAGAGTTGAACGTGAAACCTCATGGAGCCCACGCTCTAGCACAAGCTAGAGTGCCAGCTAGGCTAGCCCACCCACTGGAACCAAAAGCACGCAATACGAATTTTATTAACTTTTCTTCCGCCCAAATGAAGTTTAAAAAATCGACTGTCATTGTGACTCAAACCCGAAATCTCCTCAACATCAGCATCTTGCGTAGGGTCTGCTTACCACCTAGGCTAGTTGCCTCATCGAAATCAAATATGTGTTGCCTCCCATGTTGAGGTTCATGCACCGTCCACCTTGTTTTAAAAACCGTGCACTCTCCTTACTCCTCACTATCCTTGCTTCACCTTTGTGCGCTGCCCTCACGAATGGAACAAATGACACTCAAAATTTCATAGCGTCAACATTGAAAATGATTTTTATTTACCTTCTTGTATATGCACTTCAAAACTTAGGAAGACGTCGGCTCTCTTTGCCATCATTTGAATTTTTAAAATTCAAATTTATTATATTATAATATTTAAATGTTGGTTTAAATATCATAATTTATTTTTTAATCTTTTTTCCTTTGCTCTTAAAATATTTTTGCAATAAATATTTTCAATGGAACCTTGTCTACCTTATCTTTTTATTGCTAACATAACCATGGAGAACCTTGTATTTTTTCTTGCAAACATAACTATGGAGAACCTTTTTAACCAAATAACACCTTGTCCTTTTCTTGCACACACAACCATGAAGAATGCTTTTGCCTTGACAATTATTGTACCCTTGAAGATATTTTCAACCATTTCACCTTTGATGTTAATGACAACCAATATACTCAATATTCTTTTGACATCAATGACAACCAATATACTCAATATTTCCAACATTCACCCCATTACTTACCTGAATGAAGTCTACAACTTTAGCTCCAAAGCGAGCCTAAGTAACGGGTTTCATAATTGTAGCCTCAAGAATGTGAGCTAGAGGAGCATCACCCACCCAAGTGTTTTCCCCAAAATTTTTTTTTTTTTCCATTTCCCAAATTCCATTTGTGGCCCTTTGAAATGACATGAATCTTAGTGATACCAAGCCAAAAAGCTAACCTAAAGAGGTGGGCAAATCAACCAGAAAGTCTTTATTTTGAGAAAGATATTTGGCTGACAGAATGCAAACCCAATCAACGTTCTCATTCTTGAATAACTTCCACCCTTGCTTGGCCAGTAAGATGATGTTCATGCCCTTAACTCTTTTGAGGCCAAGGCCACTGAAGTTTTTCTAGTGCATACTTATTCCCAGGAAACCAGGTGAAAGTATTCTTCTCCTCATTTCTAGACCAGAGAAAGGAGCTCTGGATGAGTTCAATTCTTTAAATAAATTTAGATGGGGTTTTGAAAACCAAGAGAAAGAATAAAATAATACTCTAAAGGTTGTATTTAACCAATTGGGCTTTGCCAACTTGGTTGAGAAGAGCTTCCTTCTAGCCAACCAATTTCCTCCTTTCGATGATCAAGTCTCAAAATTTCTTTTTCAATATCCCCTTAAATAACGGTATCCTAAGGTAGGTAGAGGGAAATTTAGCGACCCCACATCCCAAAATCTAGGAGATCACTCTTTGCCTTCTAGGGGGATGTTAAGGAAGAAGATTAAACTTTTTAAAAAGTTGACCTTCTGGCCTACAACCCTTTCAAAGGATTTCAATCTCCTTAATCTTTATTGCTTGTAGAATGGAAGCTAAGGTGGCTATAAGAGTGTCATCAGTGAACTTATTGTGGGATAATTAATTCACTAAAAACATTGGCTTTAACCTACTATGGTTAGTTTCACTTTTATAGATCTTCCCAATGTTTCAACCATAATGATAAAGAGGAAGGGTGAAAGAGGGTCACCCTGGCGTAGGTCCCTACAAATTTTAAAGTATCTCACAGTCGAACCATTGATGATAACCGAGAAGAAGGTTGACGAGATACAAGCATTAATCAAGCTTATCCATATTTGATGAAACCCAAATTTGTTTAGCACTTTTAGGAGGAAACTCCATGAAACTCTATTATACACTTTGTTCATATCGAGCTTGAAAAAAATCCTAGCTCCTCCACTCTTGTCCACAGTATGAATGAGTTCATGAACTAAAATAATTCCATCCAAAATCTACCTTCCTACCACAAACCCACTCTAAGATAGATCAATAATTTTGGGGACAAATAGCTTGATTGTGCCAGCCAAAATTTTTATTAAAAACTTGTAGATGGCATTACAAAGGCTAATAGGTCTAAAGTTGCTAAAGGCCTTAGCTCTTTGGGATTTTAGAACAAGGACTAGGAAGGTGGAGCTTACATCCCTCGAAATGGTACCCGAACTATAAATATCTTTCAGGGAATCTCCTATATCTTTCCCCAAAATGTGCTAGAATATTAGGAAGAAGATTGGGGGAAATCCGTCTGGATCGAGGGCTTTCAAATTACCCATTTCAAAAACTAATTTTTTTTTTAATTTCTTTGTCCTTAAAGGGGATCAACAAGAATGATTTCATATCTTCAGAAATTAGGTTTAGGATATTTTGATGTAAGCGATACTCAGCCCAAGATTTACTATCCTCCATGTCATAAAGTAAATATTAAAAAAAACTTACAACATCTAGCTCGATTTCCTGAATATCATCTATTTTACATCCATCAACCTTCAAAATTTCTATAATTCTATTAGAGGCTCTACGCCTCAAAGTAGATGTATCAAAATATTTTGTATTTTGATCTCTTTCTTTGACCCATAGTTCCCTCAAATTCTATTTCCAAAGAATCTCCTCCTTAGCTAGATTATTGTGGAGCTTAGTAAGCAAAAAACACACAACCTTGGGATAGCAAAGGAGGGAGACATTTGATCAAAGGCATCAGAAAACTAGTTCAATACAACCCAATACCCCCAGGGTATTTATAAGGAGATAGAGGACCTCAAGCAAAAATGATCAAAGGAAGAAAAGGTGGTTAGTAGATTCAACATCACATCTACAAAGGTGGCACCTATTAGGGATGGTCAAACATCATTTTTGGAGATTTTCCATAGTAAGAATCTTGTTTTGGATAGAAAGCCATGAAAAATGGTTAACTTTAGAAATAATAATATATACCAAATCCTTTTGAAAGGAGGCGGATCCACAGGTTCAACTTCAAAGAGGAAATAAGTAAACTTCACCAAAAAGTTGTCCTTCTCCCCCTTTCGTAGAACATAATCTTCAAGTCAGACGATCTAATGACCTGTAAGCTTAGAATATGATTGAGATAGTCCATAGCCTTTCTTTTCTTTAGGTTTGTGAAGTTGAGATTCCGTTAGGACTTCACCCCATTAATTACTTGAATGAATTCTTCAACTTTAGCTCCAAAGCAAGCCTGAGTAATGGGTTCCACAATTGTAACCTCAAGAATGTGAGCTAGAGGAGTATCACGCATCCAAGTGTCTTCCCTAAAATTGATATTTTTTCCATTTTCTAGCTTCCATATGTGGCCCTTTGAAATTACATGAATCTTAGTGATACCAAGCCAAAAAGCTAATCCTAGAGAGACAGGCAGATCAACCAGAAAGTCTTTGTTTGAGAAAGATATTTGGCTGACATAATGCGGACCCAATCAAAATTCTCATTCTTGAATAACTTCCACCCTTGCTTGGCCAATAAGATGATGTTCATGCTCTTAACTCTTCTGAGGCCAAGGTCACCAAATATTTTCTAGTGCATACTTATTCCCATGAAACTAGGTGAAACTATTTCTTCTCCTCATTTCTAGACTAGAGAAAGAACCTCTAGATGAGTTCAATTCTTTGAATAAATTTAGCTAGGGCTTTGAAAACCAAGAGAAAGAATAAAATAATTCTCTAATGAAGAACACAAGCTTATACTGAGAGGGGGGTGAAAAGTATAAGACCACTTTTTACTTTTTCTTTCCCAATCAATATTATGCAATGTATCAATAGCAATATCAATAATAGTAATCAAAGCAATGCACAAATCACCACACACAATAGAGACACCAATTTAACGTGGTTCACCCAATGTGGGCTACTCCATGGAGAAAATATTTCACTAAAATTTTCTCAACAAATCTCTTGGGAAACCTTTCCCTATTACAATGTTTATGGACCTCTGTCCAAAGGAGACACCAATCCCCTAATCAAGTTTATGGATCTCTATCCACAGGAGAACTCCTTTCCTTTGCTCTGGTTGGTGATCTTCTAGAAGAACTACTACCTCCACTACACTGGCTTATGGATCTCTATCCATTGAAGACTCTTGTCCTCACATAGAAGACCTATCTTCACTGCTCTAGCTAATGGACCTCTATCCACTAGAGACTATCATCCTCTATACTCTGTCACCTCCAAAGCTTGCTCTTAGCTCTATCTCAAATCTACACTAAACATAGTCCTTCGATATAGCACAAATCTACTCAATATCTATCCTCAAATCTGCACTAAACACAGTCCTTCAATCTAGCACAAATATACTCAATATCTATCCTCAAATATGCACTAAACATAGTCCTTCGGTATAGCACAAATCTATCCTCAATATCTATCCTCAAATCTGCACTAAACATAGTCCTTCGATCTAGCACAAATATACTCAATATCTATCCTCAAGCCTTAACACAAATCTTGACTTAATCATAAATCAACTCTGTTAGATCTACCCCAAACCTTAACCCAAGGTTTGAACAAATCAATCAATCAACTCTGCTCACAAGTCTTCTCAAAGACTTACCTCAAATCTACCTTGTAAGCTTCCACAAAATCTCACACTAATCTATCCACAAGTCCTCTCTAGAACTTGTCCAATATGCTCTCAATCTCTGTCTTAAATCTGTATTGTAAGCTTCCACAAAATCTTACACCAATCTATCCACAAGTCTTCTCAAAGACTTACCTCAAATCTGCTCAACAAGTCTTCACTAAGACTTACCTTAAATCTACTCAACAAGTCCTCACTAGAACTTGTCCAATCTCACAAAAACATATAGAGAATTGTTAGAGACTCAATATGCTTCACACTCACAATAATTCTCAAACACACTCTCTCTCTCTCTTTACCACAAAAACATATAGATAATTGTTAGAGACTCAATATGCTTCTCACAAACACTCAATCACTTCCAAACTCTTTCTCAAATCAATTTAGAATATAGAACAATTTGTTTCATAGAATTAGAACTATCACTTCAACACTTCCACTTGACTAGGCTCAATCAACTCCACTCAATCAATCACTCAATGAAATACTCCTTGCTCACAAACCCTAGTCCAAGCATATGAACACTCACTCAATAATTTCCAACAATGCTAATCAAACAATCTCACATAACAATGATACTCATGTTCTTGCACAAATCCTATTTCCAAGATAGTTCTCAACTTCACATAACAATGATACTCCATGTTCTTTCTCAAACCCTAATCATGCATATGAAGTTTCATTCAATGTTTCCAACAATGCTAATCAAACAAGGTTTCTAGAATCAACTTTCATTCCAGAAAAACCAAACTCAACAATGCTTATCAAACAACCCTTTTCACTCCAACTTAGTATTCACAACATCCAACAATCACTCACAGGGAAGATGTGCCCATACCTTTGTTTGATGAAGAATTGTCCTTAAAAACCTGTCTCAATTATAACCACTTTCTTTGCCAAGCACAAAGGTTAGATGACAAAAATATCACTCTAACACTTCTCAAAATATTTCTTCAATACAAAAATAATAACACTCAAATACACCTTATAATCTCCAACTTTAAAATAATATTCAACAACCCTCAATCTCAAAAATAATAAATTTCCTTACTACCTTATAACTCCTTAACCACTTAAAAATTCAACACAAAAATTAAAGTTTTGCATACCCCTTTTAACTCCCTTCTATAACTTATAAACCAAAATAATTATGCAAAAACTTTAATTAAAAATAAGACCTTTTGAAAATAAAAATTATTTTCCCCCTTTAATTTTTCGCATGCAAAGTCAACCACCAAACAAAGTGCATACCTTTATTATGCTGCCCAAAAGGCCTTGGCGGGATTTGAGCCATCGATGGCTCTCCCCCAAGCGCTTTCGTAGTGCTCACACCCACCAACTGGGCTGCATGGCTCCACACGAACCAAAAAGGTGTCAAGACGCCTTTGAATTCCTCCTCCTTGCATGCCGCAATTGAAAATAATCCTCCTCTTCAGCAAAATAGAGCACACATGGTTTGAACCCATGTCTAGCATTCCCCGAACGCTCTAACGCAGCCTCTAGCTGCCAACTAGGCTACAGGGACTTCAAGAATATTTCACTGTCCTCAAAACCTTGTCCTTTTCTTGGTGCTAAAACACATGCGAATTTCACATGAACCTTTCTCTTTGCACTCGCTTTTGAAATCATTCACAAGGATAAGTTAATGCCAAAGGTTTTGGCATTATATATATGCAATCCAAAGGTTTCTCCAACATCGATGGAAAGCAATTCAAATTTATTAAAATTTGAATTTTAATAAAATAACTTTGGGCCTTAAATTAAATATTATTTAATTTTAAATTTTAACCTTAAGGTTAAATTATTTAAAATTAAATAATTAAACTCTTAACCTTTCAAACTGCCACATGGGTTTTTTAAGGCTCTTATAAGGTGACACCTTCTTGCATTTAAATTCCATGAATCAACCCTGGATATTATAATATTAAATATTATAATATTAGTCCTTCTCTTTTGCCTTGCTGAAAACCACTGGAGAACATTAACCTGTTTGACATCAATGACAACAAATCCTGCTCATATTTCCAACAATATCCCCCTTTGTCATTGATGGCAACCCATTTTCCTTTTATCATTCCTTTTACCTTTTTATGTTCTGCTCCCCCTGAGAAATTGCTCCCCCTAACTGAATACTTTCCTTCTAACTCAAATTTCTCCCCCTTTGTCATCAATGGCAAAGGGTCACCTTTGGGGCTCGGGGCTAAGAATGAAACTCTTAGCTTAGCCCCTCCCCCACCTCCTCTTGAGGTGGTTAATTATGGGGTGGGAGTATTTCTACTCCCAACAAGCACTGATCTTTACCTTTGTCAACTTTTCTCCTTATTTGATCCTTCTGATTCCTCTGACCATTTCTGTTCCTACTTGTCTCTGGAATTTTTGCTCTACACCACTTTGTTGTATGTCCATCATTATTGCACTTATAACACTTAATATTGTTATTCCTTGGAGGTGCAAATATCTTGGGATTTCTCTTGGTGAAGCCATATCTATTCCTATCATGAACCCTGCAATTCATTGCCTTGTGACCAAACTGATTACAAGAGTAGCAATACCCTTGAAAAAGCTACCTGTTTTTGAACCTTCCATATTCCTTTATTTCCATGTGTCCTGCATTGTGAAGCTTTGTGCCCAAACCTATGACATGAGAAGCATCATCCATTGAAATTACCTTGCCTTGACCCCATGGGTCTTTTAGTCTCTTTTACCCTGTGCTGGTTCCTGTTCCATTTGTTCCTCTTTTGTGCATTGTTCCTTTCCTTGTTGAACTTTCTGTTGTCCAACTCATCCTCAGAAGTCTCACTCTCTCTTACACTCTCTTCTTCTGAAGTTTCTTCTTCTTCAGAACTTGAGGTTGACTCCTCTCCTTGTTTCTTTTGTACCTATTCAAAACCAAGACTTGTTTTGTTTGTTGATCGTATTTGTACCTTGATCATCTTATCTACAATATTTGAGCTCTTTCCAAACCTGTGTAACCTGTCCTTAGACTCTTTTATTTCTTCCCTTAGTAGAGCCACTTCATGTTCTAACCTTTCACATTCTAAGACCTTTGCTTCTAACTTATCTTTGAAATTTCTTGTCTTAGCCATTGACTTGTTTAGATCCTCTATAAGCTTTCCTTTCTCTTCATCACATTCTTGAAACTTAAGCTTAAGTTGGGAGTTTTGCTTTCTTACCTTATTTAATGCATCAAGAGCATGAATAAGATCTCCCTCAAGATCAACTTCTCCCTTCTCTGATTCTTCCTCTATTTGTTTGCCTTTGAAAACATCTTCATTCTTTTCTGACTTGTCTACTATAGGATCACCTCCTTCTTCTTCTAGTGCCATAAGAAGATTCTCTTCTGGTCCTTCAAGTGTATCTTCATATTCATCATCACTGAAACTGAAACCACTCTTTGTACAACTATCTTCAAGATGACCAAAGTTACCACATCTAAAACACTTGAGGATTATTGGTGTTCTTTTCCCAACCATTTCTTTTTCTTTTTCTAGAAATAGAACTTCATCTCTATCATTATCTGAGGAACTATCATCACTATCAGTTGAGTACTTACTTGCCTTATCTGCATAGAAAATTTTCTTATGCCTCTGGAAAAACTTCTTTCCTTGTGTACCTTGTCCATCCCTATTTTTCTTTTGGTACTTGTGCTTTCCAGTATCCCTGTTCTTATAATCCTATTTCTCATCACCACTGCTATTTCTAGCTTCTGGAAAATCAGATGCATAGTGACCATATTTTCCACATTTAAAACATCTAACTGATTTCATACCTTTATATTTTCTTGAGTCCTTGTTCCTTCTGCCATAATTGGCTTCTTCATCATTGGATAGCTCATTGCTTGAATCTGACTTCTTACCCTTAGTCTTCTTAGTGGCTTTAAATGTTGCTTCTTTCTGGGGAATAGGTTCCTCTTTTATTCTTATCTCAAATGTTGTGAGAATGCCATGTAATTCATCTCTTGTCAAATGATCAATATATTTTGACTCTTCTATAGCTAAAATATTTTCACTAAACCTTTTTGGAAGTGACCTTAGAATCTTATCACACACATCAGGTTCTGAAACTTCAAGCCCAAGTCCTTGCATGGAGCTAACAACCTCATCCACATGAAGTAGATATCCCACAATATTTTCCTCATCCTTCATTTTTAGGTCTTCAAATGCTCTCTTGAAATTTTGCAACTTTACCCTTTTGACATTTTTATCTCCTTCATATATGCCTTGCAACTTATCCCAAATATCCTTTGCTGATTTGCAATGCATAATATTTATAAAATCTATTTCATGTAAGCCCTTTTGAATTGCATTCATTGCTCTTGAATTATAATGATGTAGAAGCTTACCATATTTATCTGTAGGTGGAGTTGTTGGTGGTGTGTATCCATTTTCAACTGCTTCCCATACTTCATTTCCAAGTGCCATTAGATGAAACTTCATCCTTGTGCTCCATAGTGTATAATTGTTCCCATCGAACAATGGTGTTGAATTTCCTAAGGATCCACTCTAAGAATCCATCTGTGTTCTTGTAATATTTTCCTTCAAGTTGTTAAACTCTTTCGAAGGAACCCGCTCTGATACCAATTGAAGAACACAAGCTTATACTAAGAGGGGGGTGAACAATATAAGACCACTTTTTACTTTTTCTTTCTCAATCAATATTATGCAATGTATCAATAGCAATATCAACACTAGTAATCAAAATCAATGCACAAATCACCACACACAATAGAGACACCAATTTAACATGGTTCACCCAATGTGGGCTACTCCACGGAGAAAATATTTCACTAAAATTTTCTCAACAAATCTCTTGGGAAACCTTTCCCTATTACAATGTTTATGGACCTCTATCCAAAGGAGACACCAATCCCCTAATCAAGTTTATGGATCTCTATCCATAGGAGAACTCCTTCTCCTTTGCTCTAGCTAGTGATCTTCTAGAAGAACTGTTACCTCCACTACACTGGCTTATGGATCTCTATCCACTGAAGACTCTTGTCCTCACATAGAAGACCTATCTTCACTACTCTGGCTAATGGACCTCTATCCATTGGAGACTATCATCCTCTATACTCTGTCACCTCCAAAGCTTACTCTCAGCTCTATCTCAAATCTACACTAAACATAGTCCTTCGATCTAGCATAAATCTACTCAATCTCTATCCTCAAATATGCACTAAACATAATCCTTCGATCTAGCACAAATCTTCTCAATATCTGTCCTCAAATCTGCACTAAACATAGTCCTTTAGTCTAGCACAAATCTGCTCAATCTCTATCCTCAAATTTACACTAAACACAGTCCTTCGATCTAGCACAAATCTGCTCAATCTCTATCCTCAAGCCTTAAGACAAAGCTTGAATTAATCACAAATCAACTCTGCTAGATTAGATCTTACCCCAAACCTTAACCCAAGGTTTGAATAAATCAATCAATCAACTCTGCTCACAAGTCTTCTCAAAGACTTACCTCAAATCTACCTTGTAAGCTTCCACAAAAGCTCACACTAATCTATCCACAAGTCCTCTCTAGAACTTGTCCAATCTACTCTTAATATCTATCTTCAAATATGTATTGTAAGCTTCCATAAAATCTCACACCAATCTGTCCACAAGTCTTCTCAAAGACTTACCTCAAATCTGCTCAACAAGTCTTCACTAAGACTTACCTCAATGCTCAACAAGTCCTCACTAGAACTTGTCCAATCTCACAAAAACATATAGAGAATTATTAGAGACTCAATATGCTTCACACTCACAACAATGCTCAAACACTCTCTCTCTCTCTCTCTCTCTCTCTCTCTCTCTCTCTTTACCATAGAAACATATAGAGAATTGTTAGAGACTCAATATGCTTCTCACAAAATGCTCAATCACTTCCAACCTCTTTCTCAAATCAATTTAGAATATAGAACAATTTGTTTCACAGAATTAGAACTATCACTTCAACACTTCCACTTGACTAGGCTCAATCAACTCCACTCAATCAATCACTCAATGAAATACTCCTTGCTCACAAACCCTAGTCCAAGCATATGAACACTCACTCAATAATTTCCAACAATGCTAATCAAACAATCTCACATAACAATGATACTCATGTTCTTGCACAAATCCTATTTCCAAGATAGTTCTCAACTTCACATAACAATGATACTCATGTTCTTTCTCAAACCCTAATCATGCATATGAAGTTTCATTCAATGTTTCCAACAATGCTAATCAAACAAGGTTTCTAGAATCAACTTTCATTCCAGAAAAACCAAACTCAACAATGCTTATCAAACAACCCTTTTCACTCCAACTTAGTATTCACAACATCCAAAAATCACTCACAAGGAAGATGTGCCCATACCTTTGTTTGATGAAGAATTGTCCTTAAAAACCTGTCTCAATTATAACCACTTTCTTTGCCAAGCACAAAGGTTAGATGACAAAAATATCACTCTAACACTTCTCCAAAATATTTCTTCAATACAAAAATAATAACACTCAAATACACCTTATAATCTCCAACTTTAAAATAATATTCAACAACCCTCAATCTCAAAAATAATAAATTTCCTTACTACCTTATAACTCCTTAACCACTTAAAAATTCAACACAAAAATTAAAGTTTTGCATACCCCTTTTAACTCCCTTCTATAACTTATAAACCAAAATAATTATGCAAAAACTTTAATTAAAATAAAACCTTTGGAAAATAAAAATTATTTTCCCCCTTTAATTTTTTGCATGCAAAGTCAACCACCAAACAAAGTGCATACCTTTATTATGCTGCCCAAAAGGCCTTGGTGGGATTCGAGCCATCGATGGCTCTCCCCAAGCGCTTTCGCAGCGCTCGTGCCCACCAACTGGGCTGCGTGGCTCCACGCGAACCAAAAAGACATCAAGACACCTTTGACTTCCTCCTCCTTGCATGCCGCAATTAAAAACAATCCTCCTCTTTAGAAAAATAGAGCGCACATGGTTTGAACCCACGTCTAGCATTCCTCGAATGCTCTAACGCAGCCTCTAGCTGCCAACTAGGCTATAGGGGCTTCGAGAATATTTCACTGTCCACAAAACCTTGTCCTCTTCTCGATGCTAAAACACATGCAAATTTCACATGAACCTTTCTCTTTGCACTCGCTTTTGAAATCATTCGCAAGGATGAGTTAATGCCAAAGGTTTTGGCATTATATATATGCAATCCAAAGGTTTCTCCAATGTCGAGAAAAGCAATTTGAATTTATTAAAATTCAAATTTTAATAAAATAACTTTGGGCCTTAAATTAAATATTATTTAATTTTAAATTTTAACCTTAAGGTTAAATTATTTAAAATTAAAGAAACTTCTTTAATATCAGGGATGAATATGAACCATTTTAGGAAACTTAACATGATCTTGGGTTGAAACCAGATCGGGGAGTAGCGATGAGCGGGAAGGTAGCGACGGGAGGGCACGGGAGCGGGAGCGCCAGCACTGTGAACCTAGGCACCGACAAGTTGGAGGGCCGCAACAAGGCAGAGGGAGGGCAGTCAGAGAATGGAGGCTCGACGGAGTTACCCGAAGATGGAGGCAGACGCGGGAAGGATCCGCCTGACAAAGGGAGAGACTGCCAACAAAAATCGTATGCAGAGGCAGCGGCTTCTGAAACCCCAAATGGTATTTTCACTAAGGACCTCTTTTCGTCCGGGGATGAACTGGACATCCCGAAGGAAATCCTATCAAGTTTCATCGAATTTGAAAAATTTACCCTAATCGGGAAGTTTATTGGAGGGCGTCCCGATATGGAGACCATCCGCAGGTGGGCGGCAGGAAAATGGCGGACCTCGGGTCATATGGAGCTGGCTGCCCTATCCCGGGGTTTTTTCGCAATTAGGCTGAATAATGCGGAGGATTACTATAAAATTTTGGCTGGGGGCCCTTGGTTTCTGGGACGCAGGAGTCTCTTTCTCAGGAAGTGGGGGATGGATTTTAACCCCGAAACCCAGAGTATTAATATTGCCCCAATATGGGTTAGGCTGCCGAACCTTCCCCTTTTCTGCTGGCATGAAAATGTTATCAAGGGTATCGCCCGTTCCATTGGTGAGTTGGTCACCATTGACCCTCCCACTTGGGCCCGAACCAGATTTGTCCAAGCTCGCTTCTGTGTCCTCGGCGGATTTGGAGGCGAACCTTCCATCCTCCATCACTCTTCGGTCTGGAGGCTCCGTTCTTCATAAGCAAGTCATTAACTACGAAAATAGACCGGCCTTTTGCCCCCGATGCAGTTCCTAGGGGCATCTTCAGTCAAATTGTCCTCTTCAAAAGTCGGGGATGAAGGGTGGGGCTTCTGGAAACCCCCCAGAGCAAGAAGGAAAACAACCGAAACACCCTGTAGCGACAGTGCCTGAGTCTCCAGATCCTTCTGGGGTTCTCCCCGAGTCGGACGCCGTTCTGTGCAATGCAAGTTCCCAACCATAACCTCAAGTGGAAAAGGATCGCCTCCTTCCCGTATGTCCGCTCAGCCGATTCCCCTATTTTTCAAAACCAGAAACCTCTCGAGTCTTTGCTGGAAGAGTATCTCGCTGGGCAAGAGGGACGAACAACATGGCAACATTAGTCCATGAAACACTAGAAGCCGAAAGCAAGGGGTGGATTTCGGCTGTGAAAGAAAATAGGGGCGACCTCCTAACAAAGAAAGAAGGGATAAGGAAACGGCAGCAGACATTGCAAATGGATCCCAGCGGTTGCTTTTTCAAGAAGATTTCGACTCCCTGGTGGGTGATTCGCCTGTCCCAAAACCTCCCATCCAGCAGGGAAAGGGAGGCAAGAAAGTCTTTAAAATGTCCAGATGAAAATCCTCTCATGGAATGTGAGAGGTCTTAACGGAGCGGCCAAACGTAGGGTGGTGGCCGATCTCCGAAAGAAGTCTAACCCATCCATCCTCATTTTGCAGGAGACTAAGTCTGATGCCTCTGCCTTCGTCAAGGTTGCCGTGGCCATTTGGGCCAAGGCCAAATTCCTTTCCAGCCCTGCAATAGGTTCTGCAGGCGGTCTCATGGTGTCGTGGGACTCTGACAAGGTCGAGGGTAGTCTTCTATCGGCTTCCAGCAGGACTATCAATGTCCCGTTTCACTCCAAGGTTGATAATTTTTCATGGATTTTGACCAATGTTTACGCCTCGAACTCTGCTTCGGAGCGAGCTGAGTTGTGGAAAACCATCTCTCTGATGAGGGAAAGTTTTAGTGACTTCCCGTGGGTTGTGGGAGGGGATTTCAATTGCCCTCTTCATCCCTCTAAAAAGAAGGGAGGCGCTGAGCTGGCCAGCCGTAGCATGGAGGATTTCAGAGATTTTGTTTCATCCAATAATCTGCTAGACATCGAACTTAAGGGGGCATCCTTCACCTGGAGCAACAGGAGGATTGGGAGCAATCTCATCCAGGTCAAGCTCGACCGGTTCCTCATTTCCCACGAAGCTATTCCCTTCCTCGATGCTGCAACTCTCTCAGCTTTGCCAAGAATCGGGTCGGACCATAATCCCATTCTGTTAGAGGCCACTGGCGGGCCTAGGTTTAAGATCCCTTTCAGATTTGAGTCCATGTGGATTTCCCACAAGGATTTCAAACAGTTGGTTTCGGAATGGTGGCAGGTGACGGTGGTTGGTTCAACGATCCAAAAGACTGGCCCTAAAACTTAAGATGATTAAAAAGAACTTAAAGGCATGGAATAAGGAGGTTTTTGGCAACATTTTTGAGTCTAAAAGGTCCATCTCTGAGCGCTTGAAGAGTTTAGAGGAAAATATGGAGGTCGAAGGGTATTCTGAAGGCCTCAGAGAGGAGGAACGGAGCCTCCCGGTGGACTATCATTCCATTCTTGCCAGTGAGGAAACGTTTTGGCGTCGAAGTCCAGGGATCTCTGGCTGAAGAGCGGTGATTCAAATTCAAAGTTTTTCCACGCGTCTACCATGAGACACAGGGGGGCCAACAAGATCGGACAGGTGTTGTGTAAGGATGGGCGCACTACTAGGGAGATTGAGGAAATTCGAAGCGAAGCAGTCGATTTCTTCCAGGATTTGCCGGGTGCTCCTCCTGATAGCGTCCTCCAAGTTCAAAAATCCTTGCTTGCTAATTTCCCTACCAAAGTCCCCCATGAGGCAAGTATTAAACTCCCGGAACCTTTTTCCCATTTCGAGATTAAGGATGCTCTTTTTTCCATGCAACCGGATAAGGCCCCCGGCCTGATGGGTTCCCCCCGATTCTTTCAAGTTATGTGGGATGTTGTGGGGCCCCGATGTCTCGCGAGGCTATCTTAGAAATCCAAGCATCAAGATCCATCCATCCGAAGCTCAACTCTACCTTCCTAGCTCTCATTCCTAAGTCGCCCGCCTGCAAAATTTTTTTCGACTATCGTCCCATAAGCCTCTTGCAATGTTTTCTACAAGATTCTTACCAAGACCATTGCCAATCGTCTGAGATCCCTCCTCCCCTCTTTGGTAGGTTCAGCTCAGGGGAGCACCGTTAAGGGTAGAAACATCCTTGACGGCATCATTACTATTCACGAAACCCTCCATACTGCCCAATGTTCCAAGAATGCTGCGCTTTTCCTTAAACTAGACATGAATAAAGCTTTTGACAGAGTGGACAGGAGGTTCCTCTGTGCTGTCCTTTGCAAGTTGGGCTTCCATCATCACTGGATTGACCTTGTGAACAGTTGCATTTCCACTCCGTCCTTTTCTGTGCTGATCAACGGGTCCCCCGCTGGATTCTTCCAGAGTGCTCGCGGCCTCAGACAAGGTGATCCTCTCGTCTCCTATTTTATTCATTCTTTTGGCAGAGGTCCTTAGCTGGTCTTTGAATGAAGCCCTCCGTCGAAGCAAGATTTTTGGCATTCTGCCTACTTCCAGAGTTGATCCCGTCACTCACCAACAGCTTGTGGATGACACGCTCATATCCACTAGAGCGTCTGTCACTCAGTGCCAAATCTATCAAGCGCATTCTGTCCCGGTATGAGAAGGCTTCTAGGTAAAAAGTTAATTATTTGAAGAGCAAAATTTATTTTGTTAATACCCCTCTACGTAGGCAAATTCGCATTGCCAAAATCCTCGAATGCACTATTGATTCCCTGCCCGCAACTTATTTGGGGTTGCCGCTAGTTTGCAATGGGCGAGGCGGTGGGAACATCTGGAATTCGATTTTGGAACGGCTTCATAAGAAACTCAACACTTGGAAAGGCAAATTGCTATCTCAAGCCGGGAAGGCAACCCTCACCAAAGCCTGTCTTCAAGGAATTCCCACCTATTTCATGTCTGTTTTCATGCTTCCTGTGTTTATCCATTCCAAAATCGAGCAGATTCAAAGGAATTTTCTCTGGTCCGGCAACGAAGAAAAATCCAGAATTCCTCTGGTGGCGTGGGATAAGGTTTGCCTTCGAAAGGACCAAGGGGGCATGGGATTGAGAAGATCCAGGCTCATGAACACTGCCTTAATTGCCAAACATGCTTGGAGAATTCTTATTAATGCACCGACGAAATGGGTCAATATAGTTAAAAGAAAGTATCTTGGGGAAAATTCTCTCCTGGAAGCTGAGTCTCCTCATGAAGCTTCGGCTTTCTGGAAGACGGTGCTTCAGGGCCGTTCGATGATTAACAAGGGTGCTCGTTGGATCTTGGGGGATGGATCCATGATCCTTTTTTGGAGAGACAGGTGGGCTACAGATGAAGCTCTCGCTGTAAATCAGAACTTGGCTGGCTTGAGGGCCCAGATTGATCCAAACAATCATCTCAAGGTTTCGGATTGCATTGACCGGAGTTCCCTTCCCCTCGATGGAAACTTTCGACGGTGGATGGGTTTGATAATGAGGTGAATTTCTTGTACAGTGTCCTCCAATCGGTGTTAATTCCTTCGGTCATAAGAGACGACAGAATTATTTGGAGCAACACGCAGGATGGGCGGTTTTCTGTTAAGTCCGCTTATGATCTTCTGTCGTGTGAGGTTGCTGTGGACCCCCGATGGAAAGCAATTTGGAGGAAAGGGATTATTCCTAAGATAAATTACTTTGCTTGGATTGCCTTTTATAACAAAGCCCTTACCATAGACAATCTCCACAAGAGAGGCCTTGCAATTCCCAACAGGTGCTATCTTTGCTTAGCTGACTGTGAAACATCCGATCACTTATTTTTGCATTGCCCCTTTTCCCATTCGGTCCTAAGCTGTGTGTTGTCTTCCTTCCAAGTACTCCGGTGCTCCCCTCGCTCCCTTAAAGATGCCTTCCTCCAATGGCCCAAGCCCTTTAAGAATTCTAAGCTCCGATTCCTTTGTGAGGCTGCCTTTCACCATTCCATCTGGAAAATTTGGCTGGAGCGTAATGCTAGAGTCTTCGGCAAGATCCCTAGAATGGCTCCCTCTGTTGCCCAACGGGCCTTATCCTTTGCTGTCGAGAATTCAAAAACTATTCCCAGCTCCCGCCCTCACAATCCTTGGGAGGCAATTATTTTCAAAAGATCGGACCTTGGCTCCTCTTCCAGAGTTGACTCGATGAATGGCCGCAGGGAGGTCACTTGGACCAAACCTCCTTTGGGGTGGATCAAACTTAATTTTGACGGGGCTGCTAAAGGCAACCCGGGACCCGCTGGTTTCGGGGGCTTGTCAGGGACCATAATGGGAAGCTGATCTTGGCCTATAGTGAAAATCTGGGCCCTCAGACCAATCATTTTGCCGAAGCCCGTGGTGTGTTGAAAGGGTTGCAGGTCATATCGAATGATCCTAGGCCTTTAATTATTGAAGGCGATTCTCTAAACATTATCAACTACCTTCGTGGCTCCAAAGACCCATCGTGGCGGGTCCTGAATATCATCCTCGAGGCTAGGATGCTCCTCTCTCGACGCGCCAGGTGGGAGGCGGGGCACATCTACAGAGAAGGTAACCGGGTGGCGGATCACTTGGCCAACAAAGGACTGATGACCACGTGCCCGGTTGTTTGGCGTTCTCGTTTCCCAACCGAGGTGGACAGTTTGGCCAAGGCAGATATTCCCTCATGATGAAGAATTTGTATCATAGGTCTTCTCCCAAAGTTTGTTGATATATTGTCTTCGGCTATTATTCTGTTTTAATGTATTTCAAGATCAAGATTTCCAGGACTGTCCGCGTCTTCTCGGGGCCCTCGGGCATTTTGTATTTCCCTGTATTTTTTACGAACTGCTCTATTTACCCAACCATCCGACATGAAATATCTTTTAGCAAGGCTGATTTTGTACATAAGGTTTTGGGATCCTTTATAAAAACCCACAATTAATCTATTATTATAATTACCAAAAAAAAAAAATTTAAAATTAAATAATTGAACTCTTAACCTTTCAAACTACCACATGGGTTTTTTAAGGCTCTTATAAGTTGATACCTTCTTGCATTTAAATTCCATGAATCAACCCTGGATATTATAATATTAAATATTATAATATTAGTCCTTCTCTTTTGCCTTGTTAAAAACCACTGGAGAACATTAACCTGTTTGACATCAATAAATCCTGCTCATATTTCCAATATCTAAAGGTTGGATTTAACCATTTGGGCTTTGCCAACCTGGTTGAGAAGAGCCCCTTTCTAGCCAACCAATTTCCTTTGCATCCTTTTGATGATCGAGTACCAAAATTTCTCTTTCAATTTCCCCTTAAATAAGGGTATCCTAAGGTAGGTAGAGTGGAATTTAGCCACCCCACAACCCAAAATTTGAGAGATTAGTCTTTGGATTCTAGGGGGGTGTTAAGGAAGAAGATTAATTTTTTTAAAAAGTTGACCTTTTGGCCTGCAACCCTTTCAAAGGACGTCAATCTCCTTAATATTCATTGCTTGTAGAATGGAATCTAATGTGACTATAAGAGAGTCATCAGTAAAATACTGGTAGGATAATGAATCCACTAAAAGAGCTAACTTTAATCTACTATGGTTGGTTTCACTTTTATAGATCTTCCCAATGCTTCAACCATAATGATAAAGAGGAAGGGTGAAAGGGGGTCACCCTAGCGCAGGCCCCTAAAAATTTTAAAGTATCTTGCAGTTGAACCATTGATGATAATCGAGAAGAAGGATGATGAGATACAAGCATTAATTAGGTTTATTCATATTTTATGAAACCTAAATTTGTTTAGCACTTTCAGGAGGAAACTCCATGAAACCCTGTTATACACTTTGTTTATATCAAGCTTGAAAATAATTCCAACTCTCCCACTCTTGTCCATAGTATGAATGAGTTCATGAACTAAAATAATTCCATCTAGAATCTACCTTCCTTCCACAAAACCACTCTAAGCTAGGTCAATAATTTTGGGGAGAAATAGCTTGATCCTGCTAGCCAATTTTTTTGTTAAAAACTTGTAGATGGTATTACAAAGTCTAATAGGTCTAAAGTTGCTAAAGGCCTTAGCTCTTTGGGATTTTGGAACAAGGACCAGGAAGGTGGAGCTTATGTCCCTAGGAATGGCACCAGACCTCTGAATATCTTTTAGGGCATCTCCTATGTCTTTCCCCATAACGTGCCAAAAAAATTGGAAGAAGATTGGGGGAAATCCGTCTAGATTAAGGGCTTTCAAATTGCCCATTTCATTTTTTTTTTAATATCTGTCCTTAAAGGGGCTCAATAATATTGAGTTCATATCTTCAAAAATTAGGTTCTAGATATTTTTAATTAAGTGATCCTTTGTCGTAGTCACTGTCCTCCATGTTGCAAAGCAAATATTCAAAAAACAATTTACAGCCTCTAGCCCAATTTCTTGAATATCATTTGTTTTAGATCCATCAACCTATAAAATTTCTATAATTCTATCGAAGTCTAAGACTCGGTAAGCAAAATTACCCCAAGGATAGGTAAAAGTGGTTTTATCCTGGTCTTCATCTCCTATTTGAATTTTATTATAACCACTAAACCCATAAAGGAACAATAAATATTCTGGTCCTACCAAGGTGTCGAGGACTTGGTCAATGAATGGTAGGGGGAAATGGTCTTCCCTAGTGGCTTTATTTAACATACTATAATCAACAAAAATTCACCACTTGCAATTTTTCTTGGGTACCACCACTAAAGGGGATACCCATTGACTATCCAATATAGGATAAATAAATCCAACAAACAAAAGTTTTTGTAATTAAGCTTTAACTATTTCTGCATTGTTGGATTCATTCTCCTTTGAGGTTGTCTTCCTGGTATTACATCATCTTCCAAATAAATTATGTGTGTGCATACTTCGAGTACAATCCCCCTCATATGTTGGTAGTCCCACGCAAAATTAGTTTGATGGTTGACTAGTATTTCTTTCAAATTGTCCTCTTGAACAGTTGATAACTCATTATCAATGTTCAACACTCTATCTGTTTGACATGATTTTCCTTGCTGCCTACAAGTGGAGATTTTAGAGGAGGATGTGAGAATTATCCTTGTAAAAAGTGTGTTATGACTTGATCTTCATCGGTGTCATCCTCTACCTCATCTAGGGCCATTATTTGTTGAAAAATTAGCAAGGTATTAATATTTAAGACTCCACAATTTAGTTCTCCCAATATATCAGTGGACTATATAGGTGGATAAATGATTAAGTTTTAGATATTTTGTCCATCCAAGATTGTCATTTGTCTTGTACTACAACTTATATAAGAATTAGCTATGGCTAGCCAAGGATGACCTAATCTAAGTGGATAACCACCCAATCCAGATCTAGATTGTAAGACTATAAAATCTGTCGAATACTCCCATACATCCACTGTTACAATCACATCTTCCAGTATTTCCTTTGGGAGTACTGTAGATCGATCAACCAATTGGAGAACTAATTTGGTTGGTCTCATGTTTGTGAGTTACAGTTTTTACATGGTTTCTTGGGGTATGACATTTATAACATCTCTAGATCTACTAATGTGTTGGGTAACTGTAAGCTTGCAATTTGGACTGTTAGCACTGGGCTTCCTGGATTAGAGTACTTGGATGGTAATTGTTGCCTAACATTAAATCAACCAACTGACTTACCATATTAATTTATTTTGATGGTTTTATTCCTAGTTTCTTCAGATATAACTTTTTAATGGTATTTATGTAGATTAGAACATCTTGTATGGTCTGATAAAGAGGAATCGTGACTATCAACTTTTTAACCCTTTCATGATGTCAAATTTTGACTACATTAGATTTTTGGGTTCTTTTAGTCTCTCAGAGAAGGGTGGAACCTCTTCATTTTTGTGTTTTTTAGTGGTTATGTTTTCTTCCACTTCCTCTACCGAAGGTGGTTGTTATTCTACCTCTACTTCTACATCCTCTTCCTCCACTACATGAGGAGTTTGATCTACTCTTAACCGCCTACCTGATCTAAGTTGTACAAGGTTGCAATTTATTCTAATACGATACATGGGGAACATCTTTGTGTCTACCTGATAGGTGGGCTGATTTATCTTGTTGTTTAGATTTGGAGTTGGTTGTGCAGGTAGCTGATTTGACCTAGAAGTAGGAGGTACTGGTAAACTAGGTTGTAGTGGGGCTTGAGTTATGTTTTATGGAGGTGAAGTCCACATATTGTAATTCCACCACTATGGTCTATCTTGTTGGTATGGCATCCATGGATACGGGGTGTAAGGAGTAGATTCTTGGGTGGCATTCATCCAAGGTGCTTGATCCCACCATCCCATAGTGGGTGGTTGAGATTATCCTTGGTTCATAAAATTGGATCCCACATAGGGTGGTCCTCCTGGCACACTATTTCTTGTAGGAAACTATTGTCAGTTTCTCCTATTACACATAAAATTTATGTTTCTACTACTTCAGGTTCTTCTTTTATGTTTACTATTTGTGAGCACAACCTCATTTTGTGATCATGTTGATAAATGACACTCTTACTTTATTTTTTGGATACTCATTCTTACAATGTTTTCTTCTATACCTTGGGCAAAATAAGGTCAACGTCACTTCAATTTCTTGCTTCTTTTTATGAAGGAGTGTATCTAATTTAAGTGCAAGATATGATAACATCTCACTCTTCATGTTCCCCAGCATATTGCCTATTTCTAACTTAGTTACAGAGGTTGTAGTTTTTATGACTCGGTTTGTGGGTTTACCTTTTCTTCTTGAATTATTTTGACACAATTATCGAATATCTGGCATTTTATGTTCGTAAATATCACCTCTCAATAAAAAAATTAAAGCTTATAAGGATGCTTCGTAAGTATTTCTCACCTAGTTTTGCATGGGGTGATAGTTGAATATTGAAGTTAAATATATCCTAAAAATATTCAAATGACTCGTCCTCTCTTTGAGACATATCTAGGACTTACCCAGGTGTTGTAGGTGAGTTGGAGAGGAGAGGGCAATACTCCAAGGGAGGTCCCAGGTTCAAATATCCACCCTACCAAAAAACTAAATTGGGTATCCAAAATCCAATTGATAATGTTGGTGCGAGCAGAGTCGGGTGTGACTCCCGGGTGACTTTGACAGTGTAGAACCCCTTGTTCGTGGTCTCTCAGACCAAGGCAGCCCCGCAAGGGGTTTTTTGCTTTAAAAAAATATATATCCAGGACTTCTTCCCTAGCATATCATGCCCTACCAAAGTCTTGGTATTGCTCTAGGAAGATATTTTTCATATCCTCCTATGTAGCAATGTGTTTGTTCCCCAAACTGATGAACCAACATAGTGCTGAATCATCTTGTGTAGAGGGAAATAATTTTAGTTTTTGGGCATCCGATTTATAGTCCACTGATCTGAAAAGTACATCAAATTTGATAAGGAATAGATCAGGGTCTAGTTGGTAGTCCCATAAAAGTAGGAAGATGTGCATGAGAGATGTGTTTCATTTTAGTTTCTCCTCTAGATTCCTCAATGGGAAAATCAAAACTAGTTGAAGCCTCTTCCATCTCAACCATATTTTCAAATAGTGTAGGTTCTACACTGACTACTTTCAAATCTACTAACAAAGTGTTACACTTGTTTCACTTTTCTTCTAATAATATTCCTAAATATAAATTTGAAATAGTTTTCTCTTCCACTTCTTTCCATAGTTGGGTGTTCAATAAATATTTAAATGTTTTCTCTTTCCCTAATGATTTCCACCTTGCATTAGTTTTAAATAAAGTTAATCCGAATTTCGAATTATTATGCCAAGGTGTTTCAGGTGGAGATGATGGTGCAACTTCGAGAAGTATTTCAGATTCTTCAGAAGGTATTTCAAAAGGTGTTTCAGTTATTTATAAAATGATTTCTTTTCTAACAAATCCTCCATCCGATCCTCTTAATCATGGTGGACTCATACAATATCAGGTAAGGGATCTATGGGTGAGGTAATATGAACTGTTATTTTTCAGGTTGAATGACCTATAGATCTTAAATACTATAGTTGGCATTCCCCGACAATGGTGCCAAAATGGTGAGAAGAAAATGGTGTTTTTGAAAACAATTATTTTGCTTCCATTTAATTTTATCAATCTGAGAGTTTGTAAACTTGTTGAGTACCTTTGTAAAATATATGTCTGTAGTAAATTGAGAGATAAGTCTTATGTATCACTTGGTTTGGTGGGGTGTGTTGTTCGTATATTTTAAGTTCATCAAAACCAACAATAATTAAGTGCAAGAAAAATAAACATTAACTAAAACTGTAGGAAATATAATTTAAACTATCATTATCAAACACATGACTGAAAGGAAATTTGTAGAAAAGTAAGTACACAACTGAAAGGAAATTGCAGGAATTTAAGCACACTTACATAATTAAATAAATAAGGAAATTGCAAGAATTAAACACATTGTGTAGAAATAAATAAAGCAAGAAAACACACTTACAAAAATAAAAGAACATGAAAGAAACAACATAAATAATGATAGTAGAAAAATATGGGAAGAATATTTCCTAGAGTGGGCCCATGCTCCTATAGACATCCACCCAGTTAATTCACACAGTCACTCTTTCGAACACGTGAATAACAAAAACACTCGATACTTTTATTAAAATAATGTAGTATAATTTATTTTTTAGTTTTAGGATCTTTCACTTTAGGAGAGGCCTGCATTTTTATACAGAATGTGACTATCCCCTGTTACATAATTAGATTGTTCTATTTTTAATCTATCAACATGAATTGCTACGACTAGTTCGTGCATAAATTTAATTAATGTCTAATAAAAGAGTGGCCATGCTAAAATTAATCATTTCATGATAACAATAGTGCACCCTAAGTTATACAGTAGTATATGTCTATTTTATGCACAATATTCAAGTAAAAAAATCAACACGTACTTTATTATGATGCAGATAAATGTTTATTGGTCTATCGTTGGAATACAAAAACCTTTCTAGCCTATCATAAGGATAAAGGCATCACATATAGCCCCTTTTTGTTTCTTCGAGTGTCCTTATTATGTTCATTCATCAGAAGTTAGGCACACACTCTATTGCTAGAAGATAGGTGCCTTCCTATCGCTGGATGACATGCACCTTCCAGCTTGTTATTGAAAGTCAGGTGCTTGTTCTATTACTGGAAGAGAGGTGCCTTATTATCATTGGAAGACTGGTGCCTTTTGGCTTGTGTTTGGAATACATGCATCGTACCTTAGAAAATTTAGATGTTGTTTTCCAACCCCTGCTATCTTCGTCAAACCGCACATAATTCTTTAAGCACATTACACGTGTTCTAATGCCAGGTCCATGTGGGACCTCAAATAAAAGGTGCAAAAATATAACAAAGTATTTCATATACACACATATTCCACTAAAATACCATTTAAGTATTATACATCAATTTATATTAAATGCATGCAATAATTATAATAAATACATCTCTAATGTTAATAATGTCACACAAAACCCCATTAAAACATATACAAAAAATGAGCAATTCTAGTGCTCATCAACAAAACATCTGAATCTCTTTTTGGGTATCTCATATGTATTTCCCTACAATGTGCCAAAAGTTTTGGAAGAATATTGGGGGATATCCATCTGGATTGAGGGCTTTCAAATTGCCCATTTTAAAAACTATTTTTTATATTTCTTTGTCCTTAAAGGGGCTTAAGGGGAAAAAGTTCATATCTTTAGAAATTAGATTCAAGATATTTTTAAGTGATCCTCAACCCAAGAGTCACTATCCTCCATGTTGCAAAGTAGATATTAAAAAAAACTTACAACCTCTAGCCCGATTTCCTGAATATCATATGTTTTATATCCTTCAACCTTCAAAATTTCTCTAATTCTATTGGAGGATCTATGCCTCAAAGTAGACACATGGAAATATTTTATATTTTTATCTCTTACTTTGACCCATAGTTCCATAAAGTTCTATTTCTAAAGAATATCCTCCTTAGCTGGAGTATTATGGAGCTCAGTATGCAAAAGATATGCAACATTGGGCTAGCAAAGGAGGGAGACCATTGACCAAAGGCATCAGAAAACTAGTTCAAAAAAACCCAAAATCCCCAGGGTATTCAGAAGGAGATAGATACCCCTGCCTCCTTGGGTCTTACCCGAAAGTGGCATCCCTTTTGGAATGTTTTCCACAAAAAAAGAAGAAGAAGAAGGAGATAGAGGACCTCAAGTAAAAAGGGATAAAGGAAGAAAATGTTGTTAGTATAAGGTGGCACCTATTAGGGATGGTCAAACCTCTTTTTTGAAGGTTTTCCATTGTGAGAATATTTTTTTGGATAACAATCCATGAAAAAAGTTGACTTTAGGAATAATAATTTATATCAAATCCTTTTGAAGGGAGGGAAGTCCATATGTTCATATTTAGAGAGGAAATAAGTAAAGTTCACCAAAAAGGAGTCGTCCTTCTCCCCCTTCCATAGAACATAATATTCAACTTCAGAATATCTAATGACCTATAAGCTTAGAAAATGATTGAGATAGTCCATAGCCTTTATTTCCTCCTAGTTCAGGTTTGGAAAGTTGATATTCTGCTAGGATTTCACCCCATTACTTACCTGAAAGAAGTCTACAACTTTGGCTCCAAAGCAAGCCTAAGTTATGGGTTTCACAATTGTAGCCTTAAGAATGTGAGCTAGAGGAGCATCATGTACCCAAGTATCTTCCTAAATTTTTTTTTTTTTTCTATTTTCCAGCTTCCATTTGTGACCCTTTGAAATGACATGAATCTTAGTGATACCAAGCCAAAACGTTGATCCTAGAGAGGGAGGCAAATCAACCAGAAAGTCTTTGTTTTGAGAAAGATATTTGGCTAACAGAATTTGGATCAAATAAATATTCTCATTCTTGAATAACTTCCACCCATGCTTGGCCAGTAATACAATGTTCATGCTCTTAGCTCTTTTGAGGCCAAGGTCATCGAAGTTTTTCTAGTGCATACTTGTTCCTTGGAAACCAAGTGAAACTATTTATTATCATTTCTAGATAAGAGAAAGGACCTCTAGATGAGTTAAATTCTTTGAATAACTTTAGCTAGGGCTTTGAAAAGTAAGAGAAAGAATAAAAGAATGCTTTGAAGGGTGGATTGAACCAATTGGGCTTTGCCAACTTGGTTGAGAAGAGCCCCTTCTAGCCAACTAATTTCCTTTGCATCCTTTTGATGACCGGGTCCCAAAATTTCTCTTTCTATATCCCCGTAAATATGGTTATACTGAGGTAGGTATATGGGAATTTAGCCACCCTACATCCCAAAATATGGGACATTATTCTTTACCTTCTAGGGGGGATGTTAAGGAAGAAGATTTTATTTTTTTAAAAGTTGACCTTCTGGCCTGCAACCCTTTCAAAGGATGTCAATATTCTTAATCTTCATTGCATGCAAAAATGAAAGCTAAGGTGGCTATAAGAGTGTCATCAGTGAAATTTTGGTGGGATAATGAATCCACTAAAAGAGTTGGTTTTATACCTACTATGGTTGGTTTTGCTTTTATATATCTACCCAATGCTTCAACCATAATGATAAAGAGGAAGGGTGAAAGGGGGTCACCCTGGCGTAGGCCCCTACAAATTTTTAAGTATCTCACAATCCAACCATTGATGATAACCAAGAATAAGTTTGATAATACACAAGCATTAATCAGGCTTATCCATATTTGATAAAATCCAAATTTATGTAGCACTTTTAGGAGGAAACTCTACGAAACCCTATTATACACTTTACTTATATCGAGCTTGAAAAACCTCCTAGCTCTCCCACTCTTTTCCATAATATGAATGAGTTCATGAACTAAAATAATTCCATCTAGAATCTACCTTCCTACCACAAACCCACTCTGAGCTATATCAATACTTTTGGGGAGAAATAGCTTGATCATGCTAGCCAAAATTTTCATTAAAAATTTGTATATGGTATTACAAAGGCTAATAGGTATAAAGTAGCTAAATGCCTTAGCTCTTTGGGATTTTGGAACAAGGACCAGGAAGGTGGAGCTTACATCCCTGGGAATGGTACCAAACCTTTGAATCTCTTTCAGGTAATCTCCTATATCTTTCCACATAATGTGCCAAAATTTTAGAAAAATATTGGGAGAAATCTATCTGGATCGAGGGCTTTCAAATTGTCCATTTCAAAAACTATTTTTTATTTCTTTGTACTTAAAGGGGCTTAATAGGAATGAGTTCATATCTTTAAAAATCGGGTTTGGGATATTTTGATGTAAATGATTCTTAGTCCAAAAGTCATTGTCCTCCATGTCGCAAAGCTAAGATTCAAAAAAACTTATAGCCTCTAGCTTGATTTCCTAAACATCATCTATTTTAGATCCATCAGCCTTCAAAAATTCTATAATGCTATTGGAGGCTCTATGCCTTAAAGTATACGTGTCAAAATATTTTATATTTTGATCTCTCACTTTGACCCATAGTTCCCTCAAATTTTATTTCCAAAGAATCTCCTCCTCAACCAGAGTATTGTGGAGCTTAGTAAGGAGAAGACACACAACCTTGGGATAGCAAAGGAGGGAGACCATTGATCAAAGGTATCAAAAAACTAGTTCAAGACAACCCAACAAACCCCCAAGGTATTCAAAAGGAGATAGAGGACCTCAAGCAAAAAGGGACAAAGGAAGAAAATGTGGTTAGTAGATTCAACATCACATATACAAAGGTGGCACCTATTAGGGATGGTCAAACCTATTTTTTAGAGGTTTTCGATAGTGAGAATCTTGTTTTGGATAACAATCTATGAAAAAAAATTGACTTTAGAAATAAGAATTTATACCAAATCCTTTTGAAAGGATGTAGGTCCATAGGTTCAACTTCAGAGAGGAAATAAGTAGACTTCACCAAAAAGGAGTTGTCCTTCTCCCCCTTCAATAGAACATAATATTCAACATCAAACGATCTAATGACCTATAAGCTTAAAATGTGATTGAGATAGTCCATAGTCTTTCTTTCATCCTAGTTCAGGTTTGGGAAGTTGAGATTTTGCTAGGACTTCACCCCATTACTTACCTGAATGAAGTCTACAACTTTAGCTCCAAATCAAGCCCGAGTAATGAGTATCACAATTGTAGCCTCAGGAATGTGAGCTAGAGGAGCATCACCCACCCAAGTGTCTTCCCTAAAATTGATATTTTTCCATTTCCTAGCTTCCATCCATGGCCCTTTGAAATGATATGAATCTTAGTGATACCAAACCATAAAGCTCATCCTAGAGAGGCGGGAAGATCAACCAAAAAGTATTTAATTTGAGAAAGATATTTGGATGATAGAATGTGGACCAAATCAATATTCTCATTCTTGAATAACTTCCACCCTTGCTTGGTGACTAAGATGATGTTCATGCTCTTAAATATTTTGAGGCCAAGGCCATCGAAGTTTTTCTAGTGCATACTTGTTCCCAAGAAACTAGGTGAAACTATTTATTCTCCTCATTTCTAGAACAGAGAAAGGACCTCTAGATGAGTTCAATTATTTGAATAACTTTAGCTAGGGCTTTGAAAATTAATAGAAAAAATAAAAGAATGCTTTGAAGGGTGGATTTAACTAGTTGGGCTTTGCCAACCTGGTTGAGAAGAGCCCTCTTCTTGACAGCCAATTTCCTTTGCATCCTTTTGATGATCAAGTTCCAAAATTTATCTTTAATTTCCCCTTAAATAAGGGTATCCTAAGGTAGGTAGAGCAAAATTTGACCACCCCACAACCCAAAATATAGGATATCACTCTTTGTCTTCTAGGGGGGTGTTAAGGAAGAAGATTAAACTTTTTAAAAGGTTGACCTTCTAGCCTACAACCCTTTCAAAGGATGTCAATCTCCTTATTATTCATTGCTTGCAGAATGGAAGCTAACATGGCTATAAGAGTGTCATCAGTGAATTTTTGGTGGGATAATGAATCCACTAAAAGATTTGGCTTCAACCTACTATGGTTGGTTTCACTTATATTGATTTTCCCATTGCTTCAACCACAATGATAAAGAGGAAGGGTGAAAGGGGGTCACCTTGGTGCATGCCTCTACAAATTTTAAAGTATCTCATAGTCGAACCATTGATGATAACCGAGAAGAAGGATGATGAGATACAAACATTAATCAGGCTTATCCATATTTGATGAAATCCAAATTTATTCGTACTTTTTGGAGGAAACTCCATAGAACCCTGTTATACACTTTGTTTATATCGATCTTGAGAAAAAGCCTAGATCTCCCACTCTTATCCATAGTATGAATAAGTTCATGAACTGAAATAATTCCATCCAGAATCTACCTTACTATTGCAAACCCACTCTAAGCTAGTTCAATAATTCTAGGGATAAATAGCATGATACTGCAAACCAAAATTTTCATTAAAAACTTGTAGATGGTATTACAAAGGCTAATAGGTCTAAAGTCACTAAATGCCTTAGCTATTTGGGATTTTGGAACAAGGACTAGGAACATGGAGCTTACATGAATGGTACCAGACCTCTGAATCTCTTTCAGGGCTTTTGCTATATCTTTCCCCATAATATGCCAAACATTTTGTAAGAAGATTAGGAGAAATCTATCTGGATCGAGGGCTTTCAAATTGCCCATTTCAAAAATATTTTTTTAATTTCTTTGTCCTTAAAGGGGATCAACAAGAACGAGTTCATATATTTAGAAATCAGGTTTGGAATATTTTTAATTAAGCGATCCTCAGCCCAAGATTCACTATCCTCCATATCGTAAAGTAAAGATTTAAAAAAACTTATAACCTCAAGCCTGATTTCTTGAATATCATCTATTTTAGATCCATTAGCCTTCAAGTTTTCTCTAATTATATTGGAGGCTCTATACCTGAAAGTAGACATGTGGAAATATTTTATTTTTTGATCTCTCGCTTTGACCCATAGTGGTGAGCAGAAATTCACGTCCCAAAAAACATTTATTTCTCTTCCATAAATTATCAATCCGGTAAGTCCGTAAACTTATGAGTGTCATGCACAGTATATTCCTACAGTGTTGGGGAACAAATCTGGTTGTACCTTATTTAGTTTGGTGGGGAGGTTTGTGTAATTGGATTACAGCCAAACTAAATAAACTAAGTGCGGGAAATGAAATAAATAAATTATAAACAAAAAGTAAAGTGCTGGAAATAAAATGTGGAAATAAAATGCGAGGAAATAAACACACACAACTGAAATTAAATAAAGTAGTAAACTAATCTACAAAAAGCAAATGCACAAATTAAACAGGGGAGGACTACTACAGGGAGTGGGCCCAAGCTCCCGCAGATAGTCCGCCCGGCTAGCTACGTAGAGCTTGCTTGAATAAGAGGAGTTATGTATAAAATAAAATAAGTTATGTATAAAATTAATCATTCATCTCCCTTGTTCATCTGGCCTGCGTCTTTATATAAAGCACAACCATATATCATTACAATAACAAATCAGTCTATTTTAATCACGTGATGTGATTTAGTTACAATTGATTCTACACATATTTTATTATTCTATTTTAAAGTATGTTCGTTCACCAGAAGGATAAATATAAACATACTTAGGTGTACGTAACAACAAATCCTAAACTAATGCATCCTAAAAATAATAATATCGTTTAAGAGCTTTACAAGGTCAACCGGCCAATCGATTGATAATAATAACAAATACTTTATTTTATTTAATAAATGCATGATTAAAATAGATCTCCTTTGTCTTCACGTGCAACCTCCTCCATAGTCCTTGGTCAACCAGTCAAAGTTGACTTGGTAAATCTTGCAAAGTATGAATGCATGGAGGCACCTTCCGTATGAGGAAGGTGCCTACTTTTGTTGGGCACCTTCCTTATAAGGAAGGCACCTACTTCTGTTGGGGGCACCTTCCTTATAAGGAAGGCACCTACTTCTACTAGGTGCCTTCCTTGAAGAGGAAGGTGCCTACTTCTACTTGGTACCTTCCTTGAAGAGGAAGGCGCATACTTTTGCTGGGCACCTTCCTTGAAGAGGAAGGCATCTGCTCTCATGCCTTAGTCTCTGAAAGCATAAGTATGTCAGGTCCAAGTGGATGTAGACTGGAAAATACCATATTAGTAATAAAACCTGCATTTATACACATTTCCCACTAAAAACACCAATCAAGCATAATACCGGTTTTTCTATCAATTATATGCATAAGTTATATAAAAATGCATCTCACATGCTAATTAAACCAGTAATGATTCTCCTTAACCGTGTATATAAAATGAGCATTTTTGGTTCTCATCATCCCCCCATGCCTAACATGTGCCACGCCCTCGTGGCACCAAAAGGTGAAGTTATCCCTCTCGCAGGCTAACCATGCCAAAAAGTTTGTCATGTCTTCGTGACAACAACCCCTGGGATATATATTTTTTCCCTCTTTTTTTTTATTTTATTTTAATGGCCTTCAGCATCTTTGTTTCTCTGTCGCTGAGTGCTGCTATTTTTCATCCATCGAGTGTTGTGGCATCGAAAAAAGTCAAAAACACTTCCTGACTAATCATTGCGGATAAATAGTTAAATTGTGACCACACTGTTCAGGGCAAATGACCATTGCACTTTTTTATATAAATGCTGGCATCTTCCAATGTTGCTCATTGGTCATATTTGGTGAGACCAAATTGGTTTAAAATAAGTGCAGTCACCAGCTACTACTTTTACCCACATCTGAAACATATTTGGCATCTCTAGAACCTCCTTTGTGGTAGAGAGTAGCATCATTTATATGTGTTCGCTCAAGATGTCTACCATTGTCAGGAGGCAGCAATGAAAATGATGCCAAATTTATTCATGTAGATGCCATAGCATTTTTTTTTTCAATTATATTTTTTTTCAAGGCACATCATGTGTTTGAATTCTCATGGGACATTTTGAAAAACTATGGAGGCGTCGACTGGTATTAGCATAGAAATTATTTTAAAATAACTATACATAATTAATAAGAAAATCAGTACATACCCGGGTGAATTTCGTAGAATCTGATATATATGATGCTGGTGGTGTGAGACGTCTTCACGTTGGTGCTCTTGGAGATTTTATTTATTTATTTATATGTATCTTTATCTGTTCTACCATGAACAAAATAGATCTTAACTCTCTCCCCTTTTTTTTTTTCATCCTCTGACACGTGTGCATCCAAAATGATCTCCCCTCTGAATTATTTCTTTTGCATGCATAATTGGAACAACACTGCATTCCTTTGTTTTTTGGAGTGAGGAAAAACAATATTTCCTTCATCATTCATGGCATTTGTTAGATGCATTATTGAGATGTATGTGCTGGCGTTGGTAGGATGTTCTCATCCGTTGGTGAGAGCCCCAAATTAACCTACATGACATAGAGTTGGAACTGCACCGATTTTTTTTGCCCATGTTGTGCTTGTCTATTCAATGGGCGAAGAACAGGGGTTCCTTCCCTATGAGGAAGGTGCTTGCCTTCTAGTGGCACCTTCCTGGCGGTGCCTTCCTATGAGAAGAAGGCGCTTGCCTTCTAGTGGCACCTTCTTGTGGCACCTTCCTATTGGTGCCTTCCTGTGGCACCTTCCTATCGACACCTTCATGTGGCACCTTCCTATGGGTGCCTTCCTGTGGTGCCTTCCTATCGGTGCCTTCCTATGGCGCCTTCCTATCGGTGCCTTCCAATCAGAGGAAGGTGCTTGCATTCTTTTGGTGCCTTCCTGGAAGAGGAAGGCTCTGGAATTCTATTGGCGCCTTCCTGGAAAAGGAAGGTGCTTATCTTTTCTTGGTGCCTTCCTAGAAGAGGAAGGCACTGGCCTTCTATTGGTGCCTTCCTGGAAGAGGAAGGTGCTTATATTTTCTTGGTGCCTTCTTGGAAGAGGAAGGCGCCTACCTTCTTCTGGCACCTTCCTTGAAGAGGAAGGTGCCTACTTACCATGCGTTGATTCTGAAGGAAACAAATATTTGACATCTATTTTTTTCAAACTCCTCCCCCATTTTATTTAGCTACCAATTGGAGGTTTCTCATTTCCCTTCGGGACTAGGCTGGTCCTCGGGAAAGAGGATACTCTCTTCCAACGAGCAGCAAAAATAAAACTTTACTTCTGATTTGCATTTCATCATGGAACTATTTCAAAAAAAGGGTTTTTTTTTTCATAGGAGTAAGTTAGGCATCGACAATAAGGTGTCTTTCCCCCCATGTCTAAAAATTGTCACGTCCTCATGACAACAGCCTTCCGAACTCCCCTTTTTTTTTTTTTTTTAGGTTGAGCCTTCTTCTGTTGGTGTTCCCGTACAAGCTTTGTTTCTAATTTGCATTTCAATTGGGAGTCAAACAATAGAATTTTTTTTTAATTACGGGAGGTTCTGGTTCACCCGCATCTTCCACCACTTAAATTGGTGATGCCTTCTTGATAAACAAGGCGTCTTTCACTTCATTTTTTTTTTTCACGCATCCTCCCTTTTTTTCTTCCTCTTTTTTTTGTTTCTCTTTTTTTTGATAAACGAATGATTGAGCATTCGTCCCAGCTACTGGTATGGTATGGGGTTTCCCCCATGCCAATGTCTAATCCACTCTCACAAATGTGAGGTGATTGTTAATGGAGCTCGTTGACCGTTACTCAAACATTGTCTCAGCACTCTTCTCTTGTACATGGTGTAGCATCTTTGACTCCGCTCATCATCTACTCAAGTTGTAATAGTCACACACCTTGCAACAAAAATTTCCCAAAGTTTCACAAGCACCTTGGACTGGAAGCCTTTTGCTTGATCAGGGTTACTTAGCCTGTCTTCCGGTGCTAATGTTGCCAAGGTAAAACTCTGCTAGCTTTCACCTGCTAGATTGGATGCTACATGATTAGGTACACGAGATAGTTCGTATAGTGTTATTACGAACTCCATGTATAAATATCAATTCACAAAATCTTCATAGACACCTCCTTATTTGTCTACATCGCACTTCATGCTATCTTGCAAAACATAAAAGAAAAATCTAAACTAAAGGCATTAAAATAAAATTCTAACTAATTTTTTTTCTTTGGGTCTATTCTGCATTGACCAGAACAGATCTTGGATTATCATTTTTTTTTTCATCATCTGCATCAAAGAACAGAATGTCAACTTCAACCATTTGAGCTGGTGATTTTCACATCTGGAGGTTTGTCAAAGATCCATCCTAAGAATTTGGCAAAATGTACCATGTACTAAAACATCTTTGCCCTCACAATTTTTGTGAAAAGCAGATTTCTCCATGGTTTCAGATCCTATCAAAGTTGATGTTATCTTCCACCATAGTGAGACTCTGCCTCTATTTTGTATATTTTCTTCACATATTTTAACAGAATGAAAATGCTACCATAAAAACTATAATGTTGGCACTTGTGCATTCAAAAGTGGAGGCTGTGTGAGTCAGGTAACTATGTAGCCTACTGTGTGAAAGTTACATTCCATGTACCATTATGAAAGGATTTTATGACAAACAACACACATTTTTGAAACACCAAGCTCCTCCTCAATTAGCACATAAAAAAATGTTAATCCTGCTCTAATGCATATCCAAAGTATTGGACTCTCCGTATGCATTGTAAGGATTAATCTTTGTGCACTATTTTCTCATCGTGTGCCCCTGAATGCATCACTTTTTCAATTAAGTAATATTTACACAATCTTGACACATGTGCATCTGAATAATCTACCACTTTGAATTATTTACATCGCAGGTGGAGTTAGAGTGGCCCTACGATCCTCTATTTCCCAAAGTGAGGATAAAAACAAATATTTTCCATAATCTACAACATATGTCGGGTGTTCAAGTGTGACGCCTTCATAAAATGCCTCGATGAGATTTATGTGCTATTATTTTTCTAGCCACCTTGAGCTCCATTCACACATTTTTTTTTTGTGCTCAAGCACCATGTGGCCTTTGTGCAGACATTTGGAATCTGATCTCCTCCAAGCTCTTTCCTTGTTTTATTTAGCTACCGGTTGGAGATTTCTCATTTCCCTTCTGGACCAAGCTGGTCCTCGGGAAAGAGGATACTCTCTTCAACAAGCAGCAAAAAAAAAAAAACTCTGTTTTTGATTTGCTCATTAACTTGGAGCCTTTTCAGCAGATGATTTATTTTTTTCCCTTTTTTTTTTTTTTTACGAACACTATAAATAGCATTCATTGTGTTGTTGGCGGCATTGATGAAGGTGGAGTCTCCCCCATGCCTACATCTGAACTAGTCTTCTCGAAATATATATATATATATATATATATTATTTTTTTTTTTTTTTTTCAACTAGTCTGATATGCTGTAGCATGAGAAGAGTATTTTCCTTCATGGCCTCGCAACCAAACTTCTTTCAACATAATGGCAAAGTGTGTAGGCTAGCCAATGACTATCCGTGAGCTAGCAACCTAAAGAAAATATGGCATAGCAGTCTGTTAAAAACACATGCTAGTTTCTGATTCACCAAGTCTCCTTAAGCGCAAGTGAAGAGCATACTCCATAACAAGGCGTTCTCTTTAAATTATGCTCTGTCATTTTCTCTGCATTATTAATTTCATCATAAAAAACATTTACCAATACGTTGCAAAAATTTCAAGCCTATCAAATTTTTTAATTTAAAACTAAGCTTCTAGAGGCACAATTTTTCAATGGTTTCTGTATAAAAACACGTCCCTAAAAATTTTCAATCAGACTTGGGTTGTGCTTTTTCTTTTAATTTCTTGAAACTATTTAGAATATGATGGAAATCCTTCAATGCCAGATTTTTTCTAATTTTGTTTTTTTTTCAACAACATATTTTATTTCTACTTCTATACTTAATTTGGTACATCAGATTCATTCCCACGTTTACCTGAGAAGCTAAAAAATATATAAATAATTGCCTATGGGATTTGGCTCTGACTGTGCCGACAACTATTTTTGGCCTTATAAAAATGCCCTTGGTGGACTCACACTTATCAGGTAAAATATCTACAGGTAATTTTAAATAGGCTTTTTATCTGACATGTAAATTAGAACACTATAGTTTAGACACTCCCCGGAAACGACGCCAAAATGGTGAGCAGAAATTCACGTCCCGAAAAACATTTATTTCTCTTCCATAAATTATCAATTCGGTAAGTCCGTAAACTTATGAGTGTCACACATAGTATATGCCTGCAGTGTTGGGGAACAAATCTGGTTGTACCTTATTTAGTTTGGTGGGGAGGTTTGTGTAATTGGATTCCAACCAAACCAAATAAACGAAGTGTGGGAAATGAAATAAATAAATTATAAACAAAAAGTAAATTGTTGGAAATAAAATGTGAGGAAATAAACACACACAACTGAAATTAAATAAAGCAGTAAACTAATCTACAGAAAGCAAATGCACAAATTAAACAAGGGAGGACTACTACAGGGAGTGGGCCCAAGCTCCCGCAGATAGTCCGCCCGGATAGCTACGTAGAGCTTGCTCGAATAAGAGGAGTTGCACTCTTAATTAATTAAACAATAAAATAAAATAAGTTATGTGTAAAATTAATCATTCATATCCCTTGTTCATCTGGCCTGCGTCTTTATATAAAGCGCAACCAGATCTCATTACAATAACAAATCAATCTATTTTAATCATGTGATGTGATTTAGTTACAATTGATTCTACACATATTTTATTCTTCTATTTTAAAGTATGTTCGTTCACCAGAAGGATAAATATAAACATCCTTAGGTGTACGTAACAACAAATCCTAAACTAATGCATCCTAAAAATAATAATATGCTTTAATAGCTTTACAAGGTCAACCGGCCAATTGATTGATAATAATAACAAATACTTTATCCTATTTAATAAATGCATGATTAAAATAGATCTCCTTTGTCTTCACGTGCAACCTCCTCCATAGTCCTTGGTCAACCAGTCAAAGTTGACTTGGTAAATCTTGCAAAGTATGAAGGCATGGAGGCACCTTCCGTATGAGGAAGGCGCCTACTTTTGTTGGGGACGCATTCCTTATAAGGAAGGCACCTACTTCTGTTAGGCACCTTCCTTATAAGGAAGGCGCCTACTTCTACTGGGCGCCTTCCTTGAAGAGGAAGGCACCTACTTCTTCTTGGTACCTTCCTTGAAGAGGAAGGTACATACTTCTGTTGGGCACCTTCCTTGAAGAGGAAGGCACCTGCTCTCATGCCTTAGTCTCTGAAAGCAGAAGTATGTCAGGTCCAAGTGGATGTAGACTGGAAAACACCATATTAGTAATAAAACCTGCATTTATACACATTTCCCACTAAAAACACCAATCAAGAATAATACTAGATTTTATATCAATTATATGCATAAGTTATATAAAAATGCATCTCACATGCTAATTAAACCAGTAATGATTCTCCTTAACCGTGTATATAAAATTAGCATTTTTGGTGCTCATCACATAGTTCCATCAACTTCTATTTCCAAAGAATATCCTCCTCAACCAGAATATTGTGGAGCTCAATAAAAACCCTTTTCTATCTCTAACCTCTCAAGACTAGTCCCTAGTACTGACTACTCTCTCAATTTCTAGTAATTGAGATCGTAGATAATCTTTTATTTGGGAGATATGACCAAATACATCCTTGTTATAGATTTTAATGTTTGAATTAACCCATCTCAGCTTAGAATCTATTTAGAAAATTAAGGGGCCGAAGAAATCTTGGGATCATCAATCCTTAATATTTTCTTCCAGATTAGGGTGTTGGAACCACGTCGCATCAAATCTAAATGGTCTTGGTATCCTCTTGGAATGCTGATCCAAACAAATCAATAGAGGGTTATGGTTCGATTCCACTTTAAGGGGAGAGCACATAGAAGCATCTCTAAAAATGGGTAAGGCTTCCTTAGAAATCAAGAATCTATCTAACCTAATTTGAATGAGTCAATCCCCAATTCTCTTGTTACTCCATGTATATTTACTGCCTTTAAGCTCAAGATCCATTAATTCATTTTGATTCACAAAAAAAGTAAAATATTCCATACCTCTTGAATTTCCCATAGCTCCTATTTTCTTGTTAGAATAGAAGAGCGAAGAGTTGAAATATTTAGCCAAAATCTAGATTTCTCTTTTGAAGGCTTCTCTCATAGCGCTTAGCGAGCCCCAAAGCAGGCTCCTATTAGTATATGAGTTTGGAGCATAGATATTAGAAAAGACCCACTGATGATTGGAATCCTTATAACAAAAAAGGATGTTAATAACTTTATCTGAGGATAATAACACTGAGCCCACTAGTTTCTCCCCATACCAAAGGCACAAAAGCCCCCCTGAAACCCCTTGACCCAAGCTAGCCACAAAATGTGCACTCCAAATAGTTTTTTCACTAAATTGATCCTCCCCTCCTTCAACTTCATTTCTTGAAGTAAAAAAATTTCAAGCAAAAATTATTTCCTCAACGACGCCACCACTTACTGCTTTGTAAGGCCATGCAAACCCCTTATATTCTAGGACAAGATTTTCATTTATGAGATTTGGTCAAGGGTTTTCTTCCTCTTCCATTTCTATGGGGGGAAAGTTATCCAAAGTAGGTGATATTCAATTGCTTTTCGCCATCCCATTTTCCTTATTTCAATCCCAATAGGAGCTAAGTTCCATTCGCTATTTTTGATTGTGTCTCCTTCACTCCATCCCCATATCAACCATATTTTTCTTATTTCTAGAATTTTTTTGGCCTGGGGGACCCTTCTCCAACCTCAAAACACCTTTTCTAGCCACTACCAACTCTACAAGAGGAATATTTAGATTGGAAGTTACTACCATTCTTGAATCAATCTGGAAATCAACTTGCAAGCCCAAGCAAATAAAAAGGGTTATACACCTTCAACAAGGGAAATTAAGGGGAATAACTAGCCAAGGGACAAGGCAGGCCATCACCTTCCTTCGAAAGGTAATCCAAAACTAGGTTCATAGGAGTCGAAATAGAATCCTCCTGCTCCCAAGCAACTGAGTTGCCAGAAACAGGAGCTAAGACCAAAGATACAATTGCCTCCTCTTATTGAGTTGAGGGTCTAGTCCCCTTCTCTAAAAGGGCCTTCTTGCATTTGGGGACAATGTTAGTCCAAGATTTGTTTTCTGCCTTCTTTGCAAGGCAATTTTCATAGATAAGAAAACAAATATATGTAGTGATCAAAAGCATTTATAAGATATTTTGTTGGTCATATTTGAATATGTACAAGATTTTAAAAATTATTTTCCCCATATTTTACTTTTTATTTTAATTCTAACAAATCCTAATAATTTTGAAAACATTGTAAAACTATTCTAATAAATCACAATAGTTTTTAAAACATTGCAAAACCTAAGAACATCACTTGTATGTATTTATATATAATATGTTATACACAAATTTATGTTAAAGATATATAAGGTATAGAATATAAGGAAATAAAATTATTTTTTTAATCATAAATATTTTTAAAGGATAAAATATTTGGAAAAATAATTATATATATGGTATTTTATATTTATTAGATTTGTTTTTAATTTTTATTATGTATTTAATATTAAAATATTAATGTAACTACTAACTAGTCCTTCGATTTCGTTGATTCTTGGACCAATTTGTGTGGAATTTTAAGATATTTAAAATGAGTGGTTATACGAAGGAATCCGAGCAATATTGAGGGAGATATGACCCCATGAAGTTAGCCATCCAAAACAAGGGTAATGAAGATTTTTCAAGTTGCAAAGAACAAAATTGCAAATATTTTTCAACCAATATTCAAATGATGGGAGGAATAATAGAGGGCTAGGGCTTTAGTGAGGCAAGTGAGGCAAGACAACATGTTTGAGATTAGAATGTTTTAGTTAAGTTTATTTTTCCATTTTTTATCTTAAAATTTTTTCATGCATATTATTATAATTTTTTTTCAAATTATATTCGCTATAGGATATTATGGTAAATTTCAATAAATTTTGAATTTTAATTTCCTTCCCATGTACCGATTATAGCTAAATTCTTATCTAGTAGTATATGTTAGTGAATGTACCATAGAGCTTCGATTCTCATTGCTCAAAGATAGGGCATTTTTTTGGTAAATTTAATGGGTATTGGCTAGGGGCTTCATCCTTGAGAAAATGGATTGATAAGAGATGGAAGTCTCTGGGAGTGATTATATCCTTTCTTCCTAAAGGTTTCTTCCTAGTCATTTTTTGTTCTAGGTAAGAAAGAGAAAGAATCCTAAAAGGGGGTCCTTGATTTATGAGAAGAACAAGACTCTTCCTTACCCTTTGGTAGGAGATGGAAGTCTCCAAGAGTGATTATATCCTTTCTTCCTAAAGGTTTCTTCCTAGTAATTTTTTGTTCTAGGGAAGAAAGAGATATAATCCTAAAAGGGGATCCTTGATTTATGGGAAGAACAAGACTCTTCCTTACCCATTGGTATGAAGGCTTTTCACCTAAAAATGTAAATCTATCCCTAGTACCAGTCTAGGTTAGGATGTATGGGTTCCTCATTGAATTTTGAGAAATGGATATCTTCAAGGCAATAGGCAACACTTTGGGAGAATTACTTGAGATTTTTAAAACTACAAAATATGGATTGTTGGTTATTTATGCTCTAATATTGATCATGATTAATATAAGTAAAGATTTACCATAATTAATCATTCTTAAGTATTGGGATAAGATGTGGACCCAAACCATAGATTATGAAAACATATATTTTTGATGTAAAAGATGTCATGAGGTAGGTCATATTGATATATCATGTCCTAAGAAGAGTCCAACAGATTCATATGTATAATTCCACAAGAGAAACTTACAAATGGATATGGATGAGGATGGTTTTCAACTTCCAAAAAATAAATCTAGACAAATGAAAGCAAATAAACAATGGAGACTAGTAAGGAAGGATATTGGAAGAAATACCAACTCTTTTCAGGATTTAGCCTATGAACAAAAAATAGATAAAATCTTAGAGAACATAGTACAACAGGATCAACATATTAAAAAGGAATTATCTATTCAATATGATCATGATTCAGGGATGAAAATTCTCAATGAATATAAGGAATGTGTCTCATCATATTTTGAAGACTCTCTTGAAGTACCATGCACCATTCAAGAGAAAAAATTGATAAAGAAAATGTAGTGTTAGATGTTAACAACTCTACCATTGATAAGGAAATACCAAAAAATGAGCACAATGAGTCAAAAGATTTTGTAGTAGAGCCAGGAGAGGATAAATCTAATGAAAAAGAATTTTGTAAAAGAATATTGAAGAATAGATTAATAAGATCTAATATTGATATAGGTAAGGAAAAAAGAGGAAAACACTCAAATTATTTAACTAGTAGAAAATGTGTCACATTTTATTGATAATGTGTAAAAGGTGTTACAATGTGAAATGATGATATCCTTTACAATTTTCCCTAAGGGCTACAAAAAAGGGCCTATGAGAGGAGGGACCCTAGCACTAAATATCTTCACAACATCATAAGAGTATTTTTCGAGATCCTTAGGGGAAGTGGGCTTATCAGATGTATGCCACTACTAGCTACATCAGTCCTTGAAACCTGCATAACCCTACAAAAAGTATTAAAGATGTTTGGAGGCCTATATTGATCAGGCCTTTCATAAACATAAACAAAAAGGACACAAAAGCTAATCAAAATGCATGAAGGAAGTAATAAATGAAATGAAACTAAAGCAACACAGAGGGATTGCCTGGTCAACTATTTTGGCAGTCTATTTGTGGAAAACATACCTATCAGTATGTTTTCTAAGAAAATGTACCCATTTGTACGTTTTATTATTTCTTTCTTTAGTTGGTTAGTGCTTCAACCACAAAGGTACTCGATGTGATCTAAGCTAAAGTGCCTAATCTAAAATTGAAGCCACCAAAACTCACAAAGCAAGTTGGGTAGGAGGAGTTTTAGATGCGAGAGGTGCTCGAGGATGGCTCTGGAAGTATTTTGGTAGCATAATAATGTGAAATTCTCCCCCTTGATACTATGTCCAATAGAGTCTTTTTATAGCTTTCCTAGGCAGGGGAGAGGGCAAGTGATGTGGTAGGAGAAGGAGAGGAGAGAGAAGGTCCTCTTAATTAAGCATGTGGTGGATAAGACTCTCCCACCTAAGTGTATTAAGTGGGCATGGGTGTGCCATGCCCACCTAAGGCTTATGGAAGAGGGAAAACACCTTTTCCCTTAAATTCCTTTAAATGCTTTGTAGGGGAGGTAGGAGTTTTATGGGAAAGAGGGTGGGTTAGATGCCTAGGATTGTATTTAAAGGGGTGTGAGTAGGGTGTGGCTTGGATGGCGTAGGTTTACCTAGGGTTTTGAGTAACCTAGGATTTAGGCTAGCCTAGGGTTAGATTTACCTAGGGTTTAGGGTAAATGAAATTATTTTTGAATGTTTTCTTAATTGATCATTAATTGCCACCACACAAGGCCAAGTGTGACATTTTTTGGTGTCTATATTTACCCTTTTTTATATTGCATTGTGTGAGAACATGATGCAGTGCAAAATTTTATGATGCCAAATTAATGGTTGATTTGTGATGGAGTGTAATTTAAGGAGAATTGATCATGGTTGGTGTATGGTTGAGGATTTTATCATTATGTGATGATTTTATGGAAGGAGACAAAAAATTATCTTGAACCATGATCAATGCTTGATGCCCCAATTGTGTAAGGGTGCAAATCCTTGAAAATTTACTTTTTAACAAATTTTGTTAACCGTGATTGATTTAGTAAGTTGTTGAGCTAAATGTGGGTGTCCTTGTGATGCTTTGGTCAATTGTAAGTGGACATGTTTGTTAGGAATATACTATTAAAAATAAAACACTCACACAAATATGAAAAATAAACATATATGCTCACAACACACTATGAAAATAAAATACACACTATAAAAATATATTGTAGAAAAGGAACAATCTCACAATAACACTGAATCGTAAACCTCTTAAATGGGGAAACCCCCTTCAATACTTCATTCAATTATGCAAAAATATACATACAATATTAACCCTCATAGTTTTAAGTAATTCTTCTAACACCTAACTCCCAAGGTTGGCTTACATGCAAAATGCCACCTGGGCTAGAATCTCCTACCTACAATCAATTACATTCTTAAAAAATGGTTATATAGAAGGACACCATTTGGCTTGATGCTTCTTAATCCAAAAATATAGAAAACAATTATAAAATATTAACATGGATGTTACCCATGTTCCACAAGGACTATTACATCAAGGTGTTGTGATGGGGTCTTAACATGCTCTTCCCCTAAAAATGCTCTATCCTTAAAGCTAAAGGTGAGGAAATTGTTGTTGGAGTTGTTTAAGAGGTTCTCATGTCACATATTCTAGTTTTAAGCCATACCACTAGACCAAGACATCTATGATAACACATCAATAAGTGGTACGTGATCTCCGATCAATAATATGTTTAGGTTACTAATATGATGGACCCTTCCTCATCCAACTCAGGAAGTGTAGACTACACCTACACCCTGTTTCCAATAACCTTCTTAAGAGATGACACATGGAAGACCAGATGAAGTTTGGAGATAGATAGAAGGGCTAGTTTGTACTGTCATCCCAAGCCTCTATAATAACTAATAAGGACCATTGTATTTGGTAGTAATTTTTTGATAACCATGCAACTGAAGAGATGATTATTTGTATGGTTGTAAGTGGAGAAAGACCATGTCACCAACGACAAAGATACTTTTGATACGATGTTGATTTGCTTGTTGTTTCATATGGTTTTGAACCATGTCCAAGTTGATCTTGAGTTGGTGAAGAATGGAGTCACACTCGTAGAGAGTGGAATCCACCGCTTGAACCTTGGATTTCCCTGGAAGGTAAGAAGTTGGAGTTGGTGGAAGTTGATCATAGACTGCTTCAAATGGAGTCACCTTCGTGGTAGAGTGAGAGGTGGTTTTATACCACCATTCAACCAAAGGAAGCCACTTAGCCTAGTGAGTAGGATGTTCAAAATTGAAGCAACGAAAGTAGGTTTTCAAGCATATATTGACAATTTTAGTTTAGCCATCGATTTGAAGATGGTAGGCCGAACTCATCTTGAGTCGTGTCCCTTGCAACTTGAATAGTTCCTACCAAAAGTGAATGGTGAAGGTAGGATCTCGATCAGAGACAATTAATTTAGGTATCTTGTGGAGGTGAAAGATGGAGGCAAGGAATATTTGGGCAACAATGGATGCAGTATAAGGATGGGATAGAGAAAAAAAGTGAGCATGCTTCGAAAGATGAGCCACTATCACAAAAATAATCAATTTGACTTCAAATTTTAGTAGCCCTCTAATGAAGTCCATAGATATATAAAAAAAAACCTACTCAAGAATGGGCAATGGTTGAAGTGCTCCTCGAGAACTCACAGTTTCACCTTTCATGCACTGGGAATGATCATATTCAACCATAAAAATTTGGATATTCTTTTTCATTCCCCTCCAAAAAAATTATGCTTGACTTAGGTATATGTTTTGAGAAAACCCGAATGACCAATTGTAGGAGAAGCATGCATTTCTTGGAGGAGGTCCTTGATTTGAGATTGAGATGGTATAACCAAGCAATCATGAAACTGTAAATCTTGACCATCCCAAGCATAGCCAATATGGGAATGAGGATCCTCTTGGAGAGTGTAGATGAGAGTTTACAATGAGGAATCCTTGGCCATATCCTCATGAAGTTGATGAATCCATTGCAGAAGGGAAGTGGAGATAGCATGTCACATGACCTGATATTCATGGAGATGAGACAAGGCATCTACCACCACATTCTCTTTACCTTTCTCATAACGGATGTCATAGTCATACCCCAAAAATTTGGAAATCCATTTTTTGTTGTTCTAGAGTAGCCACCCTTTGTTCCAAAAAATATTGTAGACTCTAATGATCATTTTTAATGGAAAATGTTGGCCAATGAGATATGGACGTTAATGGGTGACCCAATGTAAAATGACAAGCATTTTCTTCTCATAAGTGGACTTGCCAAAATTTTGAGGGGAGAGTGACTTGCTAGTAAAGGCCAATGGTTGATCCTCCTGCATTAAAACTGCACCAATGCCCATGCCCAAGGCATCACTCTCAATGATAAAGGGTTTATAAAAATCTGGCATTGCCAAAACAGAGGTGGTGGTCATAGCATACTTCAAATCAACAAAAGCCTTCTCGACCAAATCAATCCACAAAAAATATTTTTTTCTCAACATGGCTATCAAGGGAGCTGCTATCTTGCCATATTTTTTCATAAATTTCCTATAATATCCTATAAGACTCAAGAATATACAAATTTCATTCAACATATGAGGTTTAGGTCAATCTTGAACTGCCTAAAAATTTCTCAGGATCAACCTGAACTCCCTCTTTAGTGACTATGTACCCCAAATATTCAACCTCTTATTGGCCAAAGGAGCTTTTTGATTACTTTGCATAAAACTAATGGTCAAATAATAGTTTGAGGGTTTCATATAAATGGTGGATATGATCCTCCCATGTGCAACTATAAATCAATTCATAAAAAAATACTAAAATGAATTTGAGAATATGAGGACGAAAGATAGAATTCATCAAACTTTGAAAGAGGGAAGGTGCATTGTCAAACCAAAAGGCATAACCAAAAACTCATAATGCCCTTCATGAGTTTGAAAAGTTGTTTTGGTAATAATTTCATTCTTATTGGAAATTTGGTGATAGCCTGATCACAATCCAACTTGGAAAAATATTGAACCCCATGCAACTCATCAAGTAGTTCATCAATGATAGGAATAGGGAACTTATCGTTAATAGTGATTTTGTTAAGATCCAAGTAATCTACACACAAGTGCCAAGTGCCATATTTATTTTTGATGAGCAATATTGGTGAAGAGTAGGAAATAAAACTAGAACATATAATTCCATAAGCTCGAAGTTCTTGCACAATTTTCTCAATTTCTATTTTTTGAGCATAAGCATACCGGTATGGACAAACATTAGGAGGTATATTGCTAGGAAAAAGTTGTATTACATGATCATATGAGCATTGAGAAGTAATTTCCTTGGGTTCCTCAAAGACATGAGCATACATGTTTAATATACCCTATAAGCATACTTGTTTAATATACCTGTGTAATATACCCTATAATTTATCTTTGGCCAATTTGAACAATTGTATAGCCTATGGTAGTGATATAGGTCACAACTTAAACTCAGCCCTAATGTCATCCTTTAGTCCACTCATAAAACAACTTTGGAAAGAGTCAACACATAGACTAGTGGCTCGATTGGCAAGTTTTTAAAATTGATTTTGTATTCTCGAACGGTTGAGGTTGGTTTATGTTTGAAAAGGACTCTTGTAAAATATTCAAACTCGCTAGGAACAAAATGAGTGAGTAGGTGTTGCCCAAATTTAGACCAAGAAATTTCAAGTTCAACCTTTCTAAGCCATAAAAACCAATGGAGTGCATCTGATTCAAAATTAAAATAAGTAATGGTCAGCCATAGGAAACGATCAATATTATGAAGAGTGAAATATTGTTCAACCTGACAAATCCACCCCTCAGGATCTTTTCCATCAAAATTGGAAAAGTCTAATTTTGGTAGTCTCATTTTGTTATGAGTTGGTATAATTCATTGGTGGTTGCTTGTACCAATTTCATTTTGATTTACGATATGTTGATCTATAAAACTTTGAGAGACTCGACTTTCCAATTCAACCTTCATTTCATTTTGTACAAGGGAGATGCCGCTCATAGTTTCTTGGAATGATTGGAGTTGTGACTGTATCACCTGAAGGTTTTTGTTAAGTGAATCCCATAGTTTTATGTCCATAGCATCCACTTTGGATTGAATATCCTTGTTTAATTCTTATTATCTGTTGTAATCACAGTGACACTGAGAGGGGGGTGAATCAGTGTGATCTTTAAAATTTCTAATATATATAGTTTTAAATCCAGCAACTATTTAAAACTGATAAAAGAAATATCAAATGCAGCAAGAAAGCATGACACACACAACACGGTAATTTAACGAGGTTCACCAATGTGGCTACTCCTCAAAATGATTGCTTGGACTACCATCCAAATCCAGCCAATGCAAAGCTACAACTTTACAATATCTTTTACCAGCACCAACTGGAAGGAGCACCAACCCCTTAGCTTTATCTGTTTCAAACAGAATGGAGCACCAACTCCTAATTTACCAGCACCTACTGGAAAGAGGCACCAACCCCTTATGCCAAGCTGCAACTTGGAAGTCAATAATGATAATGAAAATTATAGAATAAAACTTTCACGTTATTTCTCACAGTCTGTTGTTTCTCTGCATTCTGTTGCTTCTGTGCAAAACGCTTCGCACTATCCGACCGCTTCTATGAACTTCTTCGCACTCTCTGCTGTAATCAGATGATCGATCACTTCTGCTGTCTGCACGCTATCACTTCGCACTTAGAACTCAACCTCTACACATCGCGCTCTTAATTCATGCAATCACGATATGCACACTTCGCTTCAACTCGAACTACGACTTCACACTCAGCTTGAAACGATATGACTCAACATCTGCACCCCATGCACCTCATTCGCACAAGTTCGATACGACTCGCTCTCTGCTCGACATGAACTTCACTTGCGCAAACACTCTACTCGCATTCGCACATTATCTTCACACAGCATATTCTCAAACTCGAAGTACCCCTCCTTTTTATAGAAGAAATTTCAGGAACAAATCTTAAACAACAGTCGGCTGTAACCCTAAGAATGTCGACTGCAAAACCCTAGAAATTGTCAGCTACAAACCCTAGAAATTGTCGGCTGCAAACCCTAGAAATTATCGACTGCAAACCCTAAAATAGTCGACTGCAAACCCTAAAATTTGTCGGCCCAGATTCAACTTTGTCGGCCTCAACTGCTACTGCCACCTCTGTCACCTTCCTGTAACTATTGCCGTGAAATAGAAACATGTCGCGATATCGCGACACTTTTTGTAGCCGTACGCCTTCTTGTCCTTGCTGTCGCGAAATCGCGACCCTTTTGGCCTTTGATAGCTTTGCCATCGTTCTTGTCATGAAATCGTGACACTTCAAACTTTTGCTGACGTCATCCTCATTCTTGTCGTGAAATCGCGACGCTTTCGGCTTCTAGAGGCTTTTCTTGCAACCTGTCGCGAAATCGTGACACTTTCAACTTTCGCTGACGTCATCCTCATTCTTGTCGTGAAATCATGACGCTTTCGGCTTCTAGAGGCTTTTCTTGCAACCTTTCGTGAAATCGTGACACTTTTAGCTTTTGCTGATGTCATCCTCATTCTTGTCGTCGAAATTGTGACTTTTTTACATTTCTCCTTCATGCACTAGCGAAATCAAGACATGTAGCGAAAACGCTACACCTTTGTGCTGCTGCACACTTTTGACTTGTAGCGAATCGCTACACCTTTTGTTCGTATTTGACTTGTAGGAATCGCTACACTTTTGTTTGTTACTTTAGGTTATTTTACTTTTCAAATGTAGCGAAATTTACAACTTTTTTTCTTACATGGTTGACTTAGCTTCTTGGCCTCCAACATGTCGCGAAATCGCAACAGTTTGCCTTGCGCCTTCTCTCTCCTCATTTTTGTCTTGAAATCGTGACATTTTCGGCTGTGCCTTCTCTCTCCTCATTTTTGTCGTGAAATCATGACATTTTTGGTTGTGCCTTCTCTCTCCTCATTTTTGTCGTGAAATCATGACATTTTTGGCTGTGCCTTCTCTCTCCTCCGACCTGTCATGAAATCGCGACAGAAAACATGTCGCGATATCGCGACAGTTTTCTAACTTGTCTTTTTCTTTGAATTTTAGAAACTGGGTCACTTCTGTTTTCCAAGAATTGCACTTTACATAATCTGACTATCCTTTGAACTTCTGTCCTCTGCATCTGAATGACTCTTGAACTGTCTATCCACTGCATCATTAGATCTAACTGCCTGTGTTGACAACAATGACAAACTTCTTGCAACACCTTGCTCAACAATCTCCCCCTTTGGAATTGTTGGCAACACCTGTGTACATTCCTGTAACTCTTCTCCCCCTTTGTCAATAATACCAAAGGGCTGCTGCAGACTCCCCCTGAGTCCATCCTCACAATTCTCAGGCACAATTTGTTGCATCTAGCACAAATTATGATCATGAGCAAAAGAATAGTCAAATACTCAAATGCTCCCCCTGAGAAAGTGATCCCTGTAGCTAGTCACTTCTTAGGAAGTGTGACTACTCCTAATTTGCTTCGAAGGTACTCAAACACTTCCTTGGGCAATGGTTTTGTAAAAATATCTGCTACTTGTTCTGTAGTTGGGACAAAATCCAATTTAACTTCTCCTTCTGCAACTTTCTCCTTCAAGAAATGATACCTTATAGCAATGTGTTTTGTCCGTGAGTGCATAACTGGATTCTTGGAGATGTTAATTGCACTGGTGTTATCACACTTAACTGATATTGGTTCACTGAAATTAATTCCAAGATCTTTCAAAGTTTGTTTCATCCATAAAACTTGAGTACAGCAAGTTGTTGCTGCAATATATTCTGCCTCAGCTGTTGATAAAGAAACTGACTCTTGTTTCTTGCTGTGCCAAGCAACCAACCTGTCACCGAGATAAAAAGCACCTCCACTTGTACTCTTTCTGTCATCAACACATCCAGCCCAATCTGCATCTGAATATGATATAAGAGTGAAGTCTTTGCCTTTTGGATACCACAACCCATACTCCATGGTGCCCTTGAGATACCGAAAAATCCTTTTAACTACTGTCACATGAGTCTCTTTGGGACTGGCCTGAAATCTAGCTACCATGCAAACTGCCTGCGAATATCGGGTCTAGTAGCTCGTTTAATATAGTAAACTTCCAATCATAGATCTGTACATGGTTTGGTCTACAGGTGGAGATTTGTCTTCTTTACTCAATTTGCGACTTGTTGTCATGGGAGTGCTAATCGGCTTACGAGTCCTCCATAGTGAACCTCTTTAGCATTTCTTTCACATATTTGATTTGGGAAATGAATATGCCTTTCTCATTTTGATTAACTTGTAGCCCAAGAAAGTAAGACAGTTCACCAATCATAGACATTTCAAATTCATTCTGCATCTTATTTGCTAAGTCTTTACAAAATTCATCTTTGTTGCTGCCAAATATGATATCATCTACATAGACAACAAGAACAATGAGATGCCCACCTTCTGTTTTCACATACAGATTACTGTCCACTAAACCTTTCTTGAATCCCTGTTGAGAGAGATAGTTGTCTAGCCTTGCATACCATGCCCGTGGTGCTTGTTTTAATCCATATAATGCTTTCTTTAATTTGCAGACAAGGTTAGGATCCTCACTAATTTGAAAGCCATCTGGTTGTTCAATATAGACCTCTTCTTCGAGTTTCCCATTTAAAAAGGCAGATTTTACATCCATCTGATAAACTCTGAAGTTTTTGTGAACTGCTAAGGCCAGAAACATTCTAATTGCTTCTAATCTGGCAATTGGTGCAAAAGTCTCTTCAAAATCAATGCCTTCGACCTGTGCATATCCTTTACAAACCAGTCTTGCTTTGTTCCTAATGACCTGTCCGTCTTCATTTAATTTGTTTCGAAATATCCATTTGGTGCCGATTACATTCTTATTTGCAGGTCTAGGTACTAATTCCCAAGTTCTGTTCTTTTCAATCTGATCTAACTCTTCATTTATTGCCTTCATCCAGCTATCATCTTTGCTTGCTTCATCTATGTTTTTGGGCTCAATGCTAGATAAAAGAGAGTAATTACTTATTACTTTCCTTCTTGTCTGAATACCACTTGTGGGATCTCCAATTATTTGGTCTCTTGGATGATTTTTCTGCCAGCTTCCTATTTTGAATTTCTTGTTTTCTTGCACCTCTGAGTCATCGACTAATTCATCCGAATCAAACGTAGATTTATTTTCTGTTTCATTCACCTCATCTCCTTCAAAGACTTCTTCATAGATTGGGTAGTTTTCCTCAAAGTCAGCTAATCGTTTCCCACCTTCATCGAATTTAACATCTGCACTTGTCCACAATTTTCTTGAGTCTCTTGTTGTAGCATTTGTAAGCTTTGCTTTTTGATGAATACCCAACAAAAACACCTTCATCTGCTCTATCTTCAAACTTCCCAAGGTTGTCATCAGTTTTTCTGATGTAGCACCTACAACCAAATACTTTGAGATGTTTTGTTGTTGCTTTTCTACCAAACCACAACTCATAAGGTGTTTTGCATTCATGAGTTCTTAACATATATCTGTTTTGGATGTATACTGCAGTGTGAACTGCTTCTTTCCAGAATCTATCTGCTATTTTGTTTTTTGCCAGCATGGTGCGTGCCATTTCTTGTATAGTTCTGTTCTTTCTTTCTACTACGCCATTCTGCTGTGGAGTTCTAGCTGCTGAATATTGTCTCCTGATACCATGTTTTTCACAGTATTCTATAAATTCATTCGAAATGAATTCTCCTCCTCTGTCTGATCGTAAACATTTGACCCTTTTTCTTGTTTCATTCTCAACTAGTTGTTTGAAGGATCTGAACATTTCAAAAGCTTCTGTTTTATCTTTTAAGAAAAATATCCATGTCATTCTGGAATAATCATCGATACACAGCATAAAGTATTTGTCGCCATTTATGCTTTGAGTTCTCATGGGTCCACATAAGTCTGTATGAATAAGTTCCAAAGGCCTGCTAGTGTGGTACTCTTTTGTTTTGAATGAGACTCTGGTTTGCTTTCCCTTCTGACAAGAAGCACAAACATTGTTTGAAGGTTTTTTAATGGTTGGAATATCTCTCACTTGCTTGTTTCGAGCTGATTTTCACCAAATTATCAAAACTTATGTGTCCAAGCCTCTTGTGCCACAACCAGTTCTCTTCTTCTTGTCCAATGAAACACGTACCTTCTAAAGTTTCTGAGAGTGTGTACAAATTTCTAGACGTCCTTGAACCAGTTGCTATCAATTTCCCACTGTTTATTTTTTTGACTTCACAACCCTACTTTTTGAAGACTACTTCATGTCCTTTATCACAGATTTGACTGACACTTAACAGGTTGTGTTTCAAACCATCCACAAATAAAACTTCTTCTGACTTGATTTTCCCTTCACTAATTTTGACAGATCCTTTTCCTATTATTTTGGCTCCATCATTATTTCCAAACTTCACAGAGCCACCCTCATATTTCTGTAGTTTTTCAAATTTCTGTTTATCACCTGTCATATGACTTGAGCAACCACTGTCAAGAATCCACGGTACACATTTATTCTGAGCCCTGAAAGCTGTCTGCACTATTAAAGATTCCTTTTCTTCCCTGAGTTGTTCTTTCTGTTTCCATTCTGTTTTGACTATGGTATTGGGCTCTAGCTTGGATTTCCCCTTTTCAGAATCTTGCACATATCTTTCAGAAATAATTCTATTCTATTTTGCCCTATATGGTTGAATTCTTCTTTTCTGAGATTGATTTGAAATAGAAGTACTATGACAGTTTCTAGCAATGTGCCCAAAGTTGTGACAATTAAAGCATTCTACTGCATAACTCATTAGAGGAGCAAAGGTATTTCTACTAGTGAAACTTCTTGGACCTACATTATACTTGCAATTAGCAATTTTATGCCCATAACCATTACATTTGAAACAGAAACCATAAAAGTAATGATTGAACCTGAAAGATGGTCTTTGCCAAGTTGTTGCAGGAGCCTTAGATCTTCTTTTCTTTTGATGTGTGACCTTGGTAAAGCCATCATTGTCAGTTCCTATTTCAAGACTGGCATTACTGCTTTCTTTTGCCTGATTTGTTTTTCTTTCAACAACCTGTTTCTTGTCTTTACTCTTTTCACATTCAACATTGCTTGCCTTTGGTCCGTTTGATGATTCTCCTTCAATAAAGCCCAGACCGAATTTGATACCTACGGGTCTTTGATCGCTTAGGATTTTGTCCAGCTTCATCGAACTTTCTTCACGTTTGAAATGGCAGCTAATTTTTTGATCCAGCTCTTGTATCTGTATTCGAAGACCAACATTTTCTTCTTCCAGTTTGCAACAGTAATCTATCTTCATGGTTACCTTGAACTTCAAGATCTTCGGACATTTTCTTGTACTCTTCTGTCTGTGTTTTTAGACTGGTTATAATGTCATTTGCATCCTCAAGCTTCCTTGATAGTTTTTTATTCTTTCTTTTCTCAGATTTCCATTCCATAAGAGCAGACACCAGCTCACCTTCTAAATCAACTTCAGCCTCAGCTTTTTCAATAGACACTTCAGAGTTCATTCCTTCTCTCTTTTCTGGGTTTTCTGCCTCTTCTGATTTTTCTACTTCAAACGCCATAAAGAGAGCCTCACCTGTTCCTTCTTCAAAGTCTTCACTAGAGCTATCCTCTGAAGAATCTGCATTTCGGGAGATAAAACTTTTCTTTTTGAAATTGCCTTTCCTGAAGTTTGATTTCTTCTTCCATTCACTTCTTTCTTGGTGCGAAGTTTCCTCACCCTTGTTCTTGTCATTGAGAGGACATTTTGTAGCAAAGTGCCCAATGCCTCCACAGTTGAAACATTTAAATGGTAGCTTTCCTCTGTATTTTCCTTTTCCCTTTCTCAGTTTTCTGACAAAATTTGCTTCCATTTCATCTGATACATCCTCTTCTTCAGACTCTTGTTTTGTGTCTTTGCCTTTTAGGGCTTTGAAAGCTGCTTCTCTATCTGTGGGATTAGACCTTCCTATTCTCATTTCAAAAGCAGTCAAGGAACCATGCATCTCATCCATACTAAAACGATTTAGATCTTTGGCTTCTTCTATGGCAGAGACTTTAGAATCAAATCTAGGAGGGAGCGATCTTAATACCTTTTTCACGATAGTAGCATCGTTTATATTTTCGTCGAGACCTCTGATTGAATTGGTGATCCCATTGACTCTTTGCATGAAAGTCTCTATGTTCTCATCATTGTCCATCTTTAAAGATTCGAATTGAGCTCGATGTGTTTGAAGCTTGGCCTCCTTGATCCTATCATCTCCTTCATGAATGTTCTCTAGTTTATCCCATACATCTTTTGCTGATTCACAATTTATGATCTTGACTAGCTCATTGTCCACTAGTCCACACATGATGGCATTTTTTGCTTTTGAATCATTTTCAAATGCCTTTTTACCAGTAGTGTCTGTTGGAGCGGTGGCGGGAGCTTTGTAACCATTAACTACTGCACCCCAGATGTCAAAACCCAAAGCACTGAGATATGTCTGCATTCTAATTTTCTAGAATGCATAATTAGTTCCATCAAACAATGGTGCTTTGTTCGAGGAGAACCCTTCACCACTTGCCATTGCATCACTTCCAAGATCACCCTAGCTGTTTGAGCCTATTCAGGAACCTAGCTCTGATACCAATTGTTGTAATCATAGTGACACTGAGAGGGGGGTGAATCAGTGTGATCTTTAAAATTTCTAATATATATAGTTTTAAATCCAGCAGCTATTTAAAACTGATAAAAGAAATATCAAATGCAGCAAGAAAGCATGACACACACAACACAGTAATTTAACGAGGTTCACCAATGTGGCTACTCCTCAAAACGATCGCTTGGACTACCATCCAAATCCAGCCAATGCAAAGCTACAACTTTACAATATCTTTTACCAGCACCAACTGGAAGGAGCACCAACCCCTTAGCTTTATCTGTTTCAAACAGAATGGAGCACCAACTCCTAATTTACCAGCACCTACTGGAAAGAGGCACCAACCCCTTATGCCAAGCTACAACTTGGAAGTCAATAATGATAATGAAAATTATAGAATAAAACTTTCACGTTATTTCTCATAGTCTGTTGTTTCTCTGCATTCTGCTACTTCTACGCAAAACGCTTCGCACTATCCGACCGCTTCTGTGAACTTCTTCGCACTCTCTGCTGCAATCAGATGATCGATCACTTCTGATGTCTATGCGCTATCACTTCACACTTAGAACTCAACCTCTGCACATCACGCTCTTAATTCATGCAATCACGATATGCACACTTCGCTTCAACTCGAACTACGACTTCGCACTCAGCTTGAAACGATATGACTCAACATCTGCACCCCGTGCACCTCATTCGCACAAGTTCGATACGACTCGCTCTCTGCTCGACACGAACTTCACTTGCGCAAACACTCTACTCGCATTCGCACATTATCTTCACACAGCATCATCTCAAACTCGAAGTACCCCTCCTTTTTATAGAAGAAATTTTAGGAACAAATCTTAAACAACAGTCGGCTGTAACCCTAAGAATGTCGGCTGCAAAACCCTAGAAATTGTCGACTACAAACCCTAGAAATTATCGACTGCAAACCCTAGAAATTGTCGGCTGCAAACCCTAAAATTGTCGGTTGCAAACCCTAAAATCTATCGGCCCAGATTCAACTTTGTCGGCCTCAACTGCTACTGCCACCTCTGTCACCTTCCTGTAACTATTGCCGTGAAATAGAAACATGTCGCGATATCGTGACACTTTTTGTAGCCGTACGCCTTCTTGTCCTTGCTGTCGCGAAATCGCGACCCTTTTGGCCTTTGATAGCTTTGCCACCGTTCTTGTCGTGAAATCGTGACACTTCAAACTTTTGCTGACGTCATCCTCATTCTTGTCGTGAAATCGCGACGCTTTCGGCTTCCAGAGGCTTTTCTTGCAACCTGTCGTGAAATCGTGACACTTTCAGCTTTCGCTGATGTCATCCTCATTCTTGTCATGAAATCATGACGCTTTCGGCTTCCAGAGGCTTTTCTTGCAACCTGTCACGAAATCGTGACACTTTCAGCTTTCGCTGACGTCATCCTCATTCTTGTCGCGAAATCACGACGCTTTCGGCTTTCGTACATTTCTCGCTTCATGCACTAGCGAAATCAAGACATGTAGCGAAATCGCTACACTTTTGTGTTCTACACTTTTGACTTGTAGCGAAATCGCTACACTTTTGTGTTCTGCACTTTTGACTTGTAGCGAAATCGCTACACCTTTGTGTCTTGCAGTTTTGACTTGTAGCGAAATCGCTACAACTTTTCCACTTAACACTTTCTCCTTGCTTCGACCAACGAAATTTCAACATGTAGCGAAATCGCTACAACTTTTCCACTTAACACTTTCTCCTTGCTTCGGCCAACGAAAATCCAACATGTAGCGAAATCGCTACAGTTTCTCGACTTAGCTTCTTGGCCTCCAACATGTCACGAAATCGTGACAGTTTGCCTTGCGCCTTCTCTCTCCTCATTTTTGTCATGAAATCGTGACATTTTCGGCTGCGCCTTCTCTCTCCTCATTTTTGTCGTGAAATCATGACATTTTTGGCTGCGCCTTCTCTCTCCTCATTTTTGTCATGAAATCGTGACATTTTCGGCTGCGCCTTCTCTCTCCTCCGACCTGTCGCGAAATCGCGACAGAAAACATGTCGCGATATCGCGACAGTTTTCTAACTTGTCTTTTTCTTCGAATTTTAGAAACTGGGTCACTTCTGTTTTCCAGGAATTGCACTTTACATAATCTGACTATCCTTTGAACTTCTGTCCTCTGCATCTGAATGACTCCTGAACTGTCTGTCCACTGCATCATTAGATCTAACTGCCTGTGTTGACAACAATGACAAACTTCTTGCAACACCTTGCTCAACATTATCGAGTACCCCTATCCATAATTGAAGGGTTATATCATTTTTGTGGAACTTAGGAAAAATATAAAGGTGTTTTGTGGAGTTACTATTTTTAGTATGGGTCCAAAAAATGGTTTGGATATTGTATATCAAAATGATCAGCTCGTAAAAACAATCACAATGAGCTATTTACCACAACACTAATTTTGGGCACCCCAAACTTTTTTTTTAATTTTTGTTTTGACGAGTCTACTAGTGTGATCGGTTTTTCTCTGGAGGTTTGGTTCACAAATTGAGTTTTATGTCGAGCACCATTTTTTGATGAATTTGACTACTGAATGATTCCTAACACTATTATGTCCTCCGTCTAGTTCTGACTTTGTCACAAATATTACCTATCTATTTTCATTCTGACTACCACAGGTAACTGTTTTGACCATCACAGGTAACTGTAATGACACTGATATCCTAACAATCCTAAAATGACTATTAATGATAGAATTTCTTGACTTCAATTGACTTTGACCCCTTTGTTGTCTCTACTTTAGACTCTAAAGTTTTGTCTACCTATTATACTATTTTGTGATTTTGTATAATTTGTTTTGCATGTAGGAATTCTGGAATAGGGATGTCTTCTTCATATGATCAAATTTTGTGATGGATATGGTAACAAGTTCAATTTTTTTGGTTATAGGTTAAGAAAAATAGGACTTTGATGAACATACTCATTTGCAGGTTTAAAAAAAACCAAGGTACGCTAGGTAAAGGTGTATGTAATATCCATAGGCCCTCTATTATTTTGTAGTTATGAACAATAGTGCTCGAACCAATATTGCAGGTCAATACCCAAGGAAGATTCCATGTATACCCTTAAGCACACTATATACCTCTGATAGTATGGGAGGGTAATATTCTTGAATGTTGTTCTTGACGTACTATTGATAATACAAGGTCGAAAGGCTTCCTAGGAATAAAATTTTGTTTAATCCTAGATGGTCTCCTGATATACTCAAAGATACAGGGGAGTTCAATTCCATGCACGAGTGTTGTTTGAGGCCTGAGCTTGATCACCCCTCACTTCATTAGACACTTTATGGGCCATCTAGCTTAGCTAATAAGGATAAATCCTTCGCGATATTTTAAAATACCCAACACGGGGTTTCTAACCTACTCAACTACTATGGATAAAAAAGATAAATTTTTTGCTGGTTTTCTATCTTTTTTTAATAATAAGAAAAACCTGGTGAAAAAATACAAAAATCTTATACTTACTAATAGAAATGGAAGGAATCGTCACAGTTGCAATACAACATAGCCCTAGAAAGCACTTTGATACCACTTTTTAGGAACCTACTATTAAAAATAACACTCACACAAATACAAAAAATAAACATATATGTTCACAACATACTATGGAAATAAAATGCACACTATGGAAATAAATTGCAAAAAAGAAACAATCTCACAATAACATTGAATTGCAAGCCTCTTCGAGGGGGCAACCTCCTTCAATACTTTATTCAATTATGCAAAAAGATACATACAATAATTCCCCTCATAGTTTTAAGAAATTCTTCTAATACCTAACTCCCAAGGTTGACTTACATGCAAAATGCCACCCGAGCTAGAATCTCCTACCTACAATCAGTGATATTCTTGAAAAATAGTGACATAAAAGGATGCCATTTGGCTAGATGCTTCTTAATCCAAAACTATAATAAAACATTACAAAATATTAACATGGGTGTTACCCACCTTCCACAAGGACTATTACATCAAGATCTTAGGATGGGGTCCTAACAATGTTGCCACCTCAATAAAGCAATTGTGCAAGTAACCTAGAGACATTGGCATCGAGTTTACCAAATTTTAATGGATTGAGTTTTTACTTTTTATTTTCCCTAGCAAATGAGGGCTTGTGATAGTCTTAGACAAAGGTTTTTGAACGAGCACACTTCCAAACTTGAGTGTTTGAATATTGATGATGCGCAAGGTAATTTTTTATCGTGTGATATCTACCCCCTCAAGCAATGAGTTTATTGGTAAAGAATTTACAAACAGTGACAAATCACTTGACAAAATATCATTGTGAGATTGCATAGGGCCTGGGAAAGGTGGAATTTGGGACGTGGGAGGGTTTGGTGATGAAAACTGGAAAATGTACAAATTGGTAGGTTTTCCAAAAAATGTATGAATTCGTATACTTTTTGGGAAAAAGCACCTATCTGTACATTTTTCGAAAAAGCACCTATAAAAGTGTAGTCAGAGGGGCACGCACCTCATTTGTATCATGCATTTTCAAAAAATTATAGGAAGAGAAGTGAGGGAGAGTGAGTGTGTGACATAGAGCGCTACTAGAGTGGTAACTAAAGTGGACGAGATGGTCCAGAGTGGTGTGAGAGCTAGCGTTGGAGGGTGTGCAGTGGAGGTAAGTTGAATTTTTACCCTATTTTGTGTTTTTCAAGATAAAATGAACCCTAGGGCTTCGTTTTTAGTGAAACAAAACATGTTAGAAGTAGAATGTGATAATGTAAGTTGTACGTTGTGGGTGGAGAGAAAATATATATTTGGAGGGGGAATTTGCATGCATGTGTATATGTTGATGTGTTTTTTTTATGCATACTTGTTTGATTTTGTCAAATTTTTGCATTTTTTGTTAAAAAAATTGGAGCCGCATCTGTTTGGGGCAAATGGTATCCAAAAACACCATTTTTTCAGGTTTTGTATGGATCATACACATATGTAAATTTTTTTACATAATGTGTGTGATAGACTTCATGTATTTGATGGAAATTTTATGTATGTGAACTGATGGGATTATTTTTTGTGTTGCGTGTGAAGGAGTTGTGGCCATGACATTGGTTTCTATTATTGTTGGATGATGTGAGGGTGTTTTTGGAGGAGGTGTATTGGCGGTGGCCGAAGGGGATAGGCTTGTATGGTGTGGCATGCATGGAGACTATGTGGTGTAACCATACCTATTTGGATACATTATGTGAGAAGTGGAAACTAAATAGGAACACTTTCTATTTTTTAATGGGGGAGATGACGATTACATTGGAGGATGTTTATCAAATTTACAAGCTTCCTGTGGAAGGAGTGATGGTGATGGCAATGCGAGGTAGACAGGTAAATGATACCACACTATAGAGGGCATTTGGTTTTTCTTGGTTGATCGTGAGGATTTATAGTGGAGGCATTATGTATGGGGAGTATTATAAGAGTGTGCAGTTACCATGGTGATATACGATATTGATATGCAACTATGTGTTATTAGATGTATTTGTGGTATTGTTCTCTTAGAACCTAATTGGGATTATTGTGACATGGTGAAGTAAGGGAGGCGATTTACTTAGGAGCCTACTTTTTTGACTCAGATGTACTAGGAGTTGCTTGGGGTACAGATGACCAAGAGGATATCCTCATGTAGTAGTTTTTTATACATATATGGGATTGAGAGCATATAGTTGTTATGAGAGGCTATCGTACAATGCAGAAGGCTATAGTTGTTATAAGGGATGGAGGTAGATGTACCCTATGTTATGCAATGGTAGACTGACATGGAGGAACAAATAAGGAGAGATCATGTTGGTAATACTCTTTACTATCAAGGGTAGTTTGGAAGTTTGAGGTAAGAGGACGTTATTAGGCATCCATACAAAGGAACACCCATGTGGTAAGAGGATGGTGTGGAGATATCTTGAATTAGGTGAGGTAGGTGGATGATTGATCAATATGCCTTTTAGATTAAATTATTATTGTTTAATCACGTGTAAAGGTAGTTTGGATTACGATGGGACCTCACTAATTTTCCAGTGGTGATTTGGAGGGTCCAAGGAGATCATGAGGTGTAACTATAGGGGGAAGCATTAGATACATCATTGGATGAGTTGCTAGCGTTACCTAATGTTGATGATATTATAAGCATTCTAGAGTATTATGCAAGGTAAATGATATAGAGGTGAGATCCTAGAGTGGGTGTGATTGATGGGGTTGGTGATGCAAGACTAGAGGTAGTACCTGGTAGTCTAGAGGTGGTCATAGGTTGGGTGGGAAGTTTTATAAGTAGGGCCACAATAATGGATTGTGATGGGGGGACAACAATGGGTTATAGCATCTCAATAGTAGTGATGGTATTGGATGATGATGATAAGGATACCTCCCAAGAGGAGTCACAACTGAGATGACACGTGTGGCCTTGATGTGATAGCAAAGTAGGATACTTGCAAGCAGACAAAAGGAAGGCAATAATATGATTTGGATCGGTACGATGAGACTAAGATGATTATGGAGGATATGTTGGATCATCTATATGAGGATGATGCTTTGCATGATAGGGTATAGTAGGCTGAGGTGGAGAGGGATGACTTGAGGGTGGATATAGAGTAGTGTAGGGTGTATATGGAGGAACTACGATGAGAGAGTGACATGGCTATGGCTAGGATAGAGGATATGGATGGGGAGATAGATAAGTTGAGGGAATTGGTGGAGGAGGTATAGTAAGATCGTGATGCAATTGTAGTATAGAGAGATGCAATGATGGCTAGTAGAGGAGAGGTGGAGGTGGTGATAGAGCAACTACAAATAAAAATGGGATAACTACAGAGAGTGTGATGTGATTTTAGTTGAGATAAATTCCATCATAGTGGCTATAAGAGAGATGGAGTAGCTTAGAGTGTAGGTGGTTGAGCTATAGTGAGAGCAATATGTTATAGCGATGGAGAGGGATGCAGTTGTGGGAGCTAGAGTAGATGTGGAGGGGATGGAGTGTCTTAGAGCATAAGTGGTTGAGATACAATGAGAGTGTGATGCCACCATAGTAGATAAGGATCAATTATGGAGAGAGGTAGAGTGACTAAGGACGTAAGGGGATGAGTCAGCTCCTTAGGCTAAGATCACAAATTTATGATGGATCGTGGAGGACTATGGGAGATTGTTTCTATGAGAGCAATATTATGTGACATTGTGTACAACATCTTTGATTGCCAACATATTATCACTTCCAATATTTGAGTTATAGATTGCATCATAGTCATAGGAGTACAACATCAATGACTCTGAGAGTACCATAATTTATAGGGCTAAGAGCCTCACAGTTGAGAGGATCATCCTCAATACAAAGAGGTGGGGGTTCAGAGAGAAGTGGATATGAGGTGCCTATATGATAGGAAGGAAATAGGGAGAATCTAAACAATCAACAGGGCTGATGTTATTTTTGGTGTGGAATTATTTTGTATCATTTTATTTTTTAAGTGTCTTGCATAATACTTCTTGATCACAAGTAGTATTACATACTCTGGTGGATTTACCTCTTTAACCCAGGAATATATTTTTTGATGACTCTAGACAGATTGGGTTAGGTTAGGATACCCCTAAGGTGGAATTAAGTATTGAATATTATGCCCATACTCATCCAGATTAATAAAAATGATAAAAATATTTTATGTTCTTTAATCAAGATTCACATAAACCTATCCATTATGGATTTACCATTTGACTAGTGCCTTGTCCATTTTACCAATTATAGCAATATTTATAAACATAATTGTTGCTAAGAAATTAAAGGGTAGAAAGTGTTGGATTGATCATATTCATTCAAATTATGTACCAAATGTAATTAATTAAATAATTAAAGGAGACATCAATTACACATTCAAATCATGTAACATGTAAATGAGACACAAACAATGTTGAAAAAAATGAATTTACCCAAATGAAGAAGCTGGAATTTATATTATTATCAAGACTTTACAAGAGTCTAGATAAAAATAGTACATGAGTCAACAATGAATACAAAATAAATATTCTCATTCAAATTATGAAACAAGAATCCATCACCCTCCCATTCCAATGTGGTAACAATAGGTTTCCTAGCTTCTGGTTCAGTCATTGGAAATAATCTTAGATTTTTAAACATTTCCTTACAAATATTGTATAACAATGGGGAAGAATTAAGGGATGACAGAGAGAGAAGACACAAAGGAGAAATACAATTGGCAAACAAGAACACAAGGGAATACCTTTAGGCAATTTTTGTTATGCAAAATATTGATCCTTTTGTTGGTTGTTGTCATCCCTTTTGTAGGATCTAGGTGCCTTATTTTTGTTACAACGACTCTCAACAGATTATTCTATGTGGTACCATCTATGCCCTTGATTTATTGGGTATGCTATAGTATAATTATAGTTATCTTATTGGTTGTTCTAGTCTTTCAAAATGGAATACATCTATGTGTTATTTAGGTTTGACCTATCCCTAGATCTTCGCATTTTCCTTTTGATCCTTTGTCTTCTTCTATGGTGGGCCTAGCAATATTTTGGTTGACCTCTTTAGTTTTGTCCTATTCTGAGCTTTACCCCTCTTCCATTACCTTTTGTTGGGAGACAGTTGATGTAGATAATCTAAATTTCCTTTCTTTAATCCTTTTTCCTTTATTCATATTCTCTTGGAGGTCCATTAAGGCCATATCAATGATTTCTCATGCTTCCTCAGAAAATATCATAGAAAATATCAACATATTCAAATCTTGCATTACTTTGATCTTTTGGCTTTCATACCATTCCTTACTCTTCTAAAAGAAATTGCATAGGCGGTCAACTATTTTTGTTATGAAGTTGATTTGTCTGGCCAAGTTTAACTCGTTATCAAGGTCACATTCGAAGTCTTGAATTTTGTTCAGTATTAGGTCTTCAACATAAGAAACCTGTAAGCATTTCTAGAGGGAAAATGTTACTTCATTCGGTTCACTATCTATCCCTTCTTCCATTGGGGCTACTTCTTTGGCTCATTTTTGCCATCCAAGCCTATCCCTCAAAAAAATTGATATTTAGATGAATTCTTCAACACAAAAAATGGAGATGCCATCTTCCAATGTTACTTGTCTTGCACTTATCTGATCATAGTACTTTTCAAAATGCTATAATATGGGATATATGGTGCTTACCCTCTTTTTTGCTTACTCTAGAAGATTTTCTAGGCTATCTGTAGAGTTTTTGATGAGGTGGATGTTACAAAATATTTCTCTTAGATCTTCCAACTTATCCTATATATTATTTCTGATTTATCTCATGTATTTAGATAAGAATTTTGAATAATCATTATTTTTTATTATGATCTAGGGATCTATTGTAGAGACTGTAGCTTGAAGATTTGACATTTGCTGTTTAAGGTTGTCCACTTTCATCAGTAATTGATCTACTCTTGCTACTTTGGCTTTTAGTTCATCAATTTGTTTTTCTAATACAAGAGTAAGCTACACATGTGCAACAACTCCTAACTTCATCATGGAAACTGATTCCTTATAGCTTGTATTAAACCTCTTTCTAAGTCAATATGTTATTTTATCATGTTGCCTAGTAGAGGGATCTGAATGGTGGTGATAGGTGCATCATGGAAAATTTTTTCCTTGGGTTTTTCAACTACATACTATCCTACATTAGGATCCCTTCCTTATTCCATATCCTAGATTTTTCTTTCTTCATCAAGCTCAAATTGTATGGCCTCTTCTTCTACATGCACCAAGGTGAGACTTTTGTGAACATCTAAATAAGGGGCCATTTCAAGTCTAAGGCTTTTACTCCTTAGGGAACTTGGAGGAGAATCAATTTTGATCTGGTTTCCTCTCAATAATTTAGACAATCCTCCTGCCTCTTGGATTTTTTGAAGCACTAGTGGGGTTTTTTGTGACTATTACCCAACTAACCCCAATATTGGGGACCCCCTTGAAAATTACAAAAATTGAGTTAACAGGATAGTATTGAGCAATTGGATACTTCTTTTTGGTTATTGTATGTCCTTTGATTTTTATTGAATATGGTACTAATGGGGACCACCTTGCTAGTAATTAGATAGAAAGACATTGTCTTGTATTTGAGAATTGCCATGGCTAGCAAAATGATTCTTAACATTGCTCAATCTTTAGATTTTAGTTTGTTGATGGTGTTTAATTTCATTAGTTTCCTTTATTAGATTTTAGTGGTTAGTTTGTATTGTATTTATTTTAGAGTTCCTTTGTTAGTTTATGTTATTTTATTTTAAATATGAGTGCACTTTGTGTTTTAGTGTTAGTGTATTTTATTTTTGTGTGGATTATGTTATATTTCCTTAAAGTGTAGTTGTTGGATTTCTTTCATAGTCTTTAGGTGGATTTTATATTTTATTTAGTTTATTTTTATTTAGGTTGCTTTTATATTTTATTTGGTTTCTTTTGTAGTTAGTTTGTCTTCATGTTATTGTTATGTATATTTATCTCTATGTTGAGGTCGTATCTCGATAAATATCATGTTAGGTTAATAAAGTTCTTTTGTTAAAATTCTCTTTGTTAGTCTCACCCCTTTGTGGTCTAATATTCAAAATTTGTGTATAGGGAATTGCCGATAGCAAAGCAACGAAGACACTAGCTGAGGATGCCAGTAGAGCAGTGAACACACTAGCCAAAGGATAGTGGAGCAGCAGAGTCAAGGCAGAGCAGTGGAGTCAAGGCGACAACGAAGATAGTAGGGCACAGACGTGGTAGCCTACCACATGGATAGGAGACCAATGAGGGGACCTCAACACTGAGTAGCATAAGGAGAAGAATGCTCAAATACAGTCAACAAATTACAGGTGAAGTTCACCTTATGAAACACTCAAAAGCAATGGCAGGGAGCAGGTAGAATAAATAAATTTCCCATGCAAACCATAATATCCCACATACATATGGCACATCCAAGGGTTAAAATTGTAAGACGAGTTATGCATTTTTGATGACAACATTGGGGTGCAAACTAGTAAGGATCATACTAGATCTATGGCGGTGAGAATATGGGACAACGTCCCTCACCAAACCACTATCATTGAAAATGAGTGGTAGGTGACAAGGACGTTGCTAGTTAGGTTAGTAGCAAGAGAGACAGAGGAATCATGATGCTCTCCTTACCAATAAACCCTAAAATCTCTCTCCTTCATCCTTAAACATGCATCGAAGTGGTCAGTTGATAAACATGGGCAAGATTTTGAAGAGAGATATGATATCTAAGGAGGGCCTAGACTAGTCGTCGAGCAGAGCGCCACATAGGAGGAATGTAATGCAGAAAAAAGAACTACATGGGAGGAGCCAAACATAGAGGAGTGCCATTTGGATGAGCACCACATAGGGAGGAGAAATGGCCATAAGTCTTGGTTCTTAACCCAAGCTTGGGCACAGTGGTAGGGGCAAACTGAATGGGGCTTGTATCCCAATGAATTGGGTTTCTAGTCATGTTGGCACTGCCTGAAGGTTGATAAGGGGAGTTTTGAATGTTTTGAATATTTTGATATTTTTTTTTATTAATATTGATATATCACATGCCCCTTAGGTAGAATACGTTATAAGTATGGGTGTTTGTGGCCTTGGTAGTGCCCACGATCCTAACCCATATTTTTGTAAGGGTTAGATTTTTTTGTGGTCTTTCATGATTATTATGGTTTAGTATTTGGAATAGAGACCAAAGGGTAAGCTCAAATTCAGAAGGAGATATAAGGGAAAATATGAGCTTTATCCTTTTGTTTTTATTGTCATTTTATTTTGTAATATGTAAAATGTTGGAAGTTGTTTCATATTACACTTCCTTTTTTGTGTGGAGGAAGATGAAACGAAAGGGTCCCTAGAAATTTTAAATACCCATGGAAGCCCATGTTGAAGGGGCTAGAATTTTTGTAATAAAAGAATACAATTTTGATGCATATTGATCCAAAAACTTGCACCTTGTGAGCAAGACTAAAGGAGTTCATTTTTGAGGATTATTGTGTTAATGTCCATTCTTTTTGCTGCATTTTTTAAACTTATATCTAGTGTTGAATGCTCTTAGGAGGTTACACTACATGAAGGTTCATGTTGATGCAGGTTCTGTTTTTCCTTTGAGTCTAGCACTTGATCTAATATGGTTGTGCTATTGCAAGTTTGATTAGGTTGGGTTATCCTCGTGAGTGACTCATGATATTTGTTTTTGAAGGGTAGGGGAGCATGATACTGTATTACATTTGCATTATTATTCTAGCTTTAGTATAGTTAGTTGTAGTTTCCTCATGCAAGTTTTCTTTCTTTTGTACATCCCAAAATTTATTTCTATAAATTCTCAATCTGAAACTCATAATCCCAAAATATCCTATTTACATCATAAATCTGATGTGGGAAAACTAGAGTGTACATGATCCAAGTAATTAGTTTTATGATATTTTACCTTCACAATTATTTGTATAATCTTTCAAGAGTATTAATAGGAATAAATCTGCACAATTTTCACATGGCATAAGAAAGAAAAAATTAGTCTAGGAGGGAGGGTTACTAACCTACTACTTCATCTTAAGTGCAAATAAAATAATGAATGCTAACTTGCTAACTTTCTAACATTCTAACTTTCTAACCTATTGACTTCTAACTTTGCAATTAGTGGAACAATAATTTGAAGATAAAATTGAAACTACTAACTGCAAAGACTAACTGCAATCTCACATTAAAGGCATGGATTTAAAATGAAGTGGAAAATTCCACAACACTCTAACTTTGCATCTTAATCTGAAGATTAAAATGAACCCACTAACAAGGATTCAAGGTAAGATAGAGTAATGGAAAGATAATCAATGAAACAACACTTCATTTTATAGATTCACATTAAGGCACAACCATGGCAATCTAAGGAAATTAATTTCAAAGCATGAATGAAATAAACTATTAGGCCCTTTGTTTACATTCACTTGCATATCACTTGGTTTTTTCTAGCAGTTGTTATTCTTGAATATTTTACTTTCAAATATACATGTGTAATGCTTATATAGTGGAACCTTGGATAAGTTGTTTTCTTTATTTAAATTATTTGCAAGAGAGGGTTTTCGATTTAATACCCTGACTGTGGTGGGGATTTTGCAACTGGGTAAAATATCCACTCAATAGGGATATTTTGTGCTCCTCCTTTTCTATGACTATACTCTTGGGGACCACTTGAGTTTTGTTTAATGTGAGTTAAAACCCTTTTTTTGGGGTCATCAGTGCTTTAGAGAGCTTAGGAGTGGCTTGAACCTGTGTAGAGGAAGAAGTAACTATCTCTTCGTCCTTAATCATGGCCAAGCCAGTGCTTTGGGAAGACTATTCAATTGCAGGGTCTTTTTTTTTTCCTTCTACCACATCAGTTACTTCCATAAAAAATTTACTGGTTTGGGCGCTATTGGTCACAAATTTGGCCTAACAGAGAGGTGGGATAGGAGAATCCTAATGTGCCTACAGACCTGCACCAACATTAAATGGTCATCATTCTTAGGGAAGGCTGGGTGGTTGATCTCTAGAGAAGGTCAGTTCCTTGGTCCTAGCTGCTTGCCTAAAATGGGGGAGAAAAGGGACCAGGAAAGAGATAAAAAATGATCATAGCCAAAACTAACAAGGATGGGTATAGCTACGTCAAGACACATGCATGACAAGCAGATACCACTAATAAAAACATAAGTGGATTACCTAATAGATCAACCAATATTACTCTTACCTACACTTTATCACCCTCTACTACAAGTGAATTCCAAAACCAACAATTGAAATATAAGAAATCTAGATAGCAAAATTATTGAATGCACACTTGAATAGCTTTAGCAAAAATAAACTTACAACATTCACACACATAAGTACAAGAGTCAATTTGGAGACCAAATAGTAAAACACTTGTATTCACTGAACATCATAAGCTTTGCATATTATTTATAATGGCTAAAGAGCCATGCTTTGGAATGACTAGCATCCCACTATTTATAACACTTCTTACAATAAACTTAAATACAATAATTAATGGTGTTAGGCGAGAATACGTTGTTGAAGCATATGGGTGCTCAGATGGTACTCTACTCCTTGGAAGAATGGTGGTTGTCTAGAAGGGCTTAGGTGCTTTTGTGTAGATTTGAGCCTTTGATAATTTTGACATTCCTATCATGTCATAAATTTCTATCTACTTTACCCCTTCAATCATTCAACAAGCCTCAAGTCAGTTGGGTGAACAACCAAAATTAATTACCTTTGGAATTATGCATTTCAAATTACCACCTTTGCACCTATTTTCAGCCTATACTTACACAACTAGGACCATTAATGCTCTTCTTGGAGACTCCTGATGTTAGTGGTGATTCTGGTAATGGATGGATATTCTAGCTTGCTCCCTTATCTATAAGCTTCCCAAATTTTTGCTTGATGTAACATTATCAAAGGGGTGGGCAATTGGGATTGGTTCTTAATTACCACATTTCCAAAACTTCACCCTAAGTAGGGTGGGCATTTGGGCACAAAACAACCCCCATTGTCTTCTAAAACCTCCAAAATAGCTAGGGTGGGCCTTACTCGACAAGCGAGGACAAGAGTATCACCATCCCATTACTCCACCCAGTTACTGGGTGAAGATTTAGGATTTTATTCCTTCATCTAAAAAATGGGGTGGGGATTTGGGATTTGCCTTGAATGCTCACTTGCCCAATTGTTCGACCGACCTCAAACTTAGCTAATTTGATAATTTAATTGTTCAGGGTGCTTTGTCAACCTCCTCTCCTTTATGGCTTCGTCAAAGGGTGGGTTCTTGGAACTGCTCCTCGCTCGTCGATAACTGGTCCTTTCACCCATCGAATATTTGATTCTACCATAACCATTAATGCAAGAGTCTAGCTCCAAAATTTAGCCATTTCTATAGGCCATCAACCTTTTTTATCAAAAAATGAAAGAGTGGGTGAGAGGCACAAAATTCCACCCACACTCTTGGTGACTCATAGGGGATTTCCACTTGTGAAAAAAGGAATCCTAGATAGAAAAATTGAGCACATAAAACTTTCAAACAAAGAGGGGAGAAGAGGATAAGAAAAATAAAGGAGACAAACGAGTGCAACTAGATGAGACTACAAGATAATCGAGGAAGGTAGGCAAAGGGGTAGTATACAAACACAACAACATGGCAAAATATAGCAAAAATGGAAGAAAGAAGGGGATCCAAGGAGAGAAGGTAGGACACAAAGGGAAGGGGTCCCTAGAAATGAGAATGAGAAAACACAAAAGGAAAGGAAAAGTGAGAAGGGGTAGTTGTAGAATGGTCGTGAAGACTATCATCCAAAGGGATGAGTGATGCAACCATCAGAATAACAACAACAAAATGGGGAAAATAAACAACAAAGGGGATACAAAAAATGATGCAACCTCAACAACATACCATGGGGAATTGATTACAAATTACCTACTCCATGGAACACCCCCACAAACTACATACCCATCAACATACTCTGCTATAGTCCAAAGCTACTTCAAGAATAGACAGAGTACCAAAAGACATTCATCCATTATGTCAAAGATTTATTCTTCACAAAATATAACAAAAATTTACTCCATCCATCATCTCCTACCATGGTACAGACTAGCTATTCTTTAGATATCATTTCACTTGCTACATCACATTCAATAAAACATCTTATTTAGAGCAATTCTCAAAGTCAACTATGATGCAAGCACCACCGTTGAAGGATAAGGATAGATGATCTAGTAGTACATCCCAATATTTTGAGTGACATGTTGTTATGATTTTTGTAATTGTAGATTTTTAGGAGTAACATCCATTGGAATAAGGAGTCACAACAAAAAACAAGGAAGGACACATCAAGGCAGAGAGAACAATACACACAAGAAAGTGTTATTTAAGAAATAGATGTCACCTAGGAAAAATTTTGTTCACCAGATTTTGAAACTTTGATTTAAACATCTCTTTGACTCTATGCGAGATGATGCCAACTCCTATACAACCTTATTCATGCTATTATTTTATTTACATGTCAGTTATTTATAAAATTACAGTGTGTACCACATGTATATCATTGGGGTAAATAAATTAACCCTCTAAACCTATAGTGTCTAGACCATAAAATCCCAAAACTAAGATTTTCCTTAGGGTTGACCTAGCACCATTTGAAGTCATCATTAATTATGATGTAACCCAAGCTAGTTTTAGTATATTTCCTGAAGATACCTATATTTTGATTCTTCATCATTGGTACAAGGGCTAATCTCATCTTACAATCTTGAGCTTCAACTGGACTCCTTGTCATGGATAGAAGTAGAGCATTTTTGGGAAGTGCTCCCCTTGTCATTAGTACTTCAATAATAGTATTCCAATATTCATCCATATCATCTTTGAAATATTATTTATTTGGATATCGCAAATTGCCTCGACAGGGAGTGCCTTTACTAGGACTAGAAGAGGCTCGGGTAGAGGCTTTAAAAATGATGGCTCTTCCTTGTTTGCATTATGGTATTGAGGAAGTTGGTCCTGTTCATATAGGAATTGCTTGGTTTTCATGTCCTCACCTTCCCCTTTTGGGTGTCCTTGTGACTAGTTGCAGGCAATGACATTATCCATGACTTGAAATGCATTAATGCATGTCTTGTGCGGGAAACACAAATCCCTTTCTTTGCATACTTTACAAGATCGTGCTCCTTGTTTGGGAACATCCTCCATCCATGTGGTTGGATAGAAATAAGGTTGCTAAAAAGGTAGCCAATAATAGATAGTTTTCTCATTTTGAATCAATAAGGACTTTATGCTCTCTTCTCCTATAGCTGGCCACTGGTTCTTTGTTTGCAACTCCTATCTCATATGGTATGTATCACTTTGCATTGCTTGGTGCTACCATGCCAATATTTTTGTAGGAAATATGTTGATGAAGAGCTAAGGTGAAAGAACATCTCCTTGAGATGAAATATTTCCATCCTGGATCAAAATGGTTTCAACGCGAAGAGCTTCCTTGAATATTTGGGTAAATCTCCTTTCGCCATATTGGTATAGAAGGAGACCAATATCTAGTTCAATGGACTGGATGTAATATATGAATGCTTAATCTTGAAATGGCTAGCAACTTGGAGGGATTCTTCTCCAACTTATTTTAAATCTAATATTGAAGTCCACGATATCCTCCAAGAAGAATGTCATGATAAATAATAACAAGGAGAGCAAGGAGAAGAGATCCTCTAAGCTATCAAAAGTATTGACAAGGGCTTCCACCAGGTTAGCCCATGTACAAATTCTCTTACATTATAGATATTTGTACCATAATAATGCTCTGCCTTCTAAAGATAGAAAAAGCAACCTAATAATCACATCTTCATGTGTGATATTATGGAGGGTAGCCAAAGAGGCTACATCCTCAAGATGTTCACATGCATCTTATTTTGTACCATCATATTTTGGCAAGGTATTTAGTGCAACCTTAGGGATATCATGTATATGAGGGATGTTTATGGGATCAAAATCGTTCTAGCAAGGATAACATTGCTAAGAAATTGTAGAGTTAACTCTTTACAACTCTTGGGTTATTCCTTCATTTTGGAGTCGCAAAATGAGCATACTTTCTCTATTGGTGAGGTCAAGGCTACTCATCAAACCTTGATTCCTTCGAGGAATAGGGACTTGAAATAAATGGAGGAACAAATAGGCATGACATCTAGATTTATCACTTAGAGGAGTTTCCAGGTAATTTGGAAAGATATGGATAAATCAAAGTATCACCAAACTCTAATTTCCTTAAATACAGAGAGCTTTTGGATCCCTAGCAGAGTTGCCAAGTTCTGCTATAATTCAAAGGCAACCAATTATAATAAACCTAGTTTGTTATGGATCAGAGTAGCCAGGTACACATATAAATATTGCATAGCAGAGCTTCACCAAAATCTGACTTCTAATAAAGTGATTATGGGTTTGAGTACCATCGATCATGCCAAAAACTATTGGTCACAAATCCAACCTAGAGGGTAGGTGGGGTTGCAGAAGATTGATACACCCGTGGACCTATACCAGCATTAAATAATCATTTCACCTAGGGAAGGTAGGAAATTTGATCTCTAGAGAAGGCCAGTTACTTGGTCCTAGCTACTTACCTAAAATGGGGGAGAAAAAAGAAGAAAGATGGAGATAAAAAGTGGTCGTAGCCATAACTAACAAGGATGGGTATAGCTACATCAAGATGCATGCACGATAAGCATATGCCACTACAAAAAAGATAGGCATATTACCTAATAGATCAGTCAACCTTACTCTTACCTACACTTTATTACCCTCTATTGCAAGAAAATTCTAGAACCAATGAATAAAATGTAGGAAATCCAAATAGTAGAATGCACACTCAACTAGCTTTAGTAGAAATAAACTTACAACATTCACACACGCAAGTACAAGAGTTAATTTGAAGATCAAATAGTAAAACACTTGTATTCACTAAAAAACATAAGCTTTACATATGAATTATAATGGCTAAAGAGCCATGTTTTGGAATGACTAACATCCCAATATTTATAGCAATTCTTACAATAAATTCAATCACAAGCATTAATGGCATTAGGCAAGAAGATGCTGTTGAAGTAGATGGGTGCTCAACTAGTACTTTACTTCTTGGAATAATAACGATTGTCCGAAAGAGCTTAGGCACTTCTACATAGATCTGAGTATTTGATCATTCTAGCATTCTTGTTAGGTCATAAATTTATATCTAATTTACCCCTTCAACCATTCAGCGGGCCTTAAGTTAGGTGGGTGGACAACTAGAATTAATTACCTTTGGAATTGTGCATTTCAAATTACCACCTTTGTGCCTATTATCAGCCCGTTATTAGGTGGTTGTGACCATTAATGATCTTCCTAGAGACTCTCGATTCTAATGGTGATTCTGGTACTAGGAGGACATTCCATATTGATCCCTTATCAGTCAACTTCTCAAATTTTTGCTCGATGCAACATTATCAAAGGGACAGACAATTGGGATTGGTTCTTAGTTGCCACCTTCCCAAAATGCTGCCCAACTTACCCCCCTAAGCAGAGGAAATTTGGGCACAAGACAACCTTTATTTTCTTCTAAAACCTCAACTCTAGCTAGGGTGGTCCTTACTCGACAAGCGAGGACAAGAGTATCACCATCGCATTCCTTTGCCTAGCTTCTAGGTGGAGATTTGGGATTTCATTCCTTTACCTAGATATTGGAGCGAGGATTTGGGATCTCCCTTGAATGCTCACCTGCTCAATTGTCTACCCAAATTTAGACAGCCAATTTGAAAATTTAATTAGTCAAGGTGCTTTGTCAACCTCCCACCCTTTATGGCTTTGTCAAAGGGTGGGTTCTTGGGACTGCTCCTTACTCAGCAACAACTGGTTCTTTTGCCCATCGAATATTTTTTTCTCCCCTAACCATTAATGCAAGAGTCTGGCTTCAAAATTTAGCCATTTCTATAGGTCATCAACCTTTTCTTATAAAAAAATAAGAGTGCGTGAGAGGCATAAAATTTCACCCATAGGCTCCTGGTCTATGATTTCCAACATAGGGCTCTATAGGTATTTTGGAAGAAAAGAAAGAATTAGTGGGATAGTGAAAGGGTATCACTACTCTTTCTTCACTTGTATAATATCCACTCAAGAATATCACAAAAATAACATATATTTCAATAAATCAACATAACCGAAACATGCACAACAAAACATAAATTGAATGCAATAACCGAATGGAGTTAATAAAATAGAATAAATATTTAAATCAAATTAGTTCACCATTTTAGGAGGGCTGGTCCTCGCCACTTGGAGGGCACAGTCCTCTGATTTTGTAAATGAATAATTTTATTATAAGATACTTCAAAACTAAATCACTCTAACATATTAATAATAAATGAATTATCCTTTGAAAACATAGTCGACTATGTTTGGTGTGTAACATGGCTCCCCTCCTTGGAAAGCTTTGTACTCAAAGCTGGAAATATTTAGAATATACTTTTAGGTTCCCATGTAGCATATTCTTCAGGTAGGTCCTACCATTTGATGAGAAATTCTTGGATGTGATGAGATCTCAGCATGCGTGTTCCACTTTGTAAAATTACTTCAGGTTGGAGATATATATGCCCTTCTTCATCGAGTACTGATAATTTTTACTGAGATTGTACTTTCTGGATGATCACCTTCTTGAGACAAGAAACATGAAATACTGGATATATACGAGATGAGGGAGGCAACTCTAGTTGATATGTCACTTCTCTAATGCGACGCACTATTTTTTAAGGGCCATAAAATCATGGAGCCAACTTTTGACTGGTATTGATCTTTAATAACAATTGTTTGTAGGGTTGCAAACGTAGGAAAACCATATCACCAATATTGAATTATTTTTTCGAATGGTGTGTCTTGTTGCTACTTCATATAATTTTGTGCTTGGGCCAGATTGTCTTTGAGAATGGTGAGCATTAACTATCGATGTTGAAACCAATCATCTACTTGTGCCACTTTGGATGATCCCGGTACATAATCTGCTATTATTGGTGGTTTAATTACATACACTGCTTCAAAGGGAGACATCTTAATGGAACAATGGTACAAAGCATTGTACCACCATTCTGCAAAGGAAAGCTAATGACTCTATTTATATTGTTTATCCTAAACAAAACATCTTAGGTAAGTACCCAAACATTTGTTAACTACCTTTGTTTGGCCATCTGTTTGTGGATGGTATGCATAGGACATATTTAATTTGGTACCACTAGGTCAAAATAATTCTTTCTAAAAATTTCTAGTAAATATGGGATCATGATCACTTACAATATTTTTTGGCATTCCATGCAATTTGAAAATTAAGTCCATAAATACCTTAGCCACTTTGCTTGCTAAAAATGGATGTTGTAGAGCTTGGAAGTGAGCATATTTGGAGAGGCGATCTACTACCACAAAAATTACTGTTTTTCCTTCTGATTTAGGAAGACCTTCAACAAAATCCATTGAAATATGTTCCCATTAATGATCTGGAATGGGTAATGGTTGAAGAAACCCTGGTGATTTGACTGTTTCACCCTTATTGTGTTGGCATACTTCACATTCAGCCACCCATTATTTGACCTCTCCTTTTAATCCTTTCCAACAAAAGGATTGTTTAATCCGCATATAAGTTTTCAAAAAACCTGAATGTCCTGTTGATGGAGAAGCATGTGACTCATCTAGAATCCTTGATTTGATTGTAGAAGTGTGCGAAATGTAAATGTGATTCTTCCTTCTTAACACCTTATATTCATAGGAAAAAATATGATGCTTGGATGAACCCAACAAAAAGTCCTAAATTATTTGAGCAGTTTATGTATTGGACAACCATTCTTCCTATAGCTGAGATACCCATTGAGAACAAGGTCCCGAAATAGCATTAATAACAACTTCATCTTCATATTTTTGTGATAATGCATCTACTGCCATGTTTTATTTCCCTTTCTTGTACTCAATAGCGAAATCATATCTTAACAATTTTGTTAACCACTTGTATTGTTCTGGATAAGAAAATTGTTGTTCTAGAAAGTGCTTGAGACTACTATGACTGGTTTTAATAATGAAGCGGCTATTGATTAAGTATTTTATCCATGTCTCCACTGCATGTAGAATATCTAGAATTTCTTTCTCATATGTGGATCTTCCCAAAAACTTTCTCAAAATTTGTTTACTTTCGAATGCCAAAGGATGACCTTCCTGCATTAATACTACCCCAATTTTTGTTCCTAAAGCATCACATTCGATCACATATGGTTTGTGAAAATTCAGATTTGCCAATACTGAAGTAGTACACATTGTTTCTTTGAGAGCCTCAAAGGCTTGATTAGCTGCTTCCGACCAATGAAAAGCATCCTTTTTTGTAAGAGCTATGAGAGGAGCTACAATTTTTTCATAGTTACATACAAACTTGTGATAGTAGCATGTGAGACCCAAAAAGCCATGAAGTTTCTTGATGGTTTTAGGTAAGGGCCACTCTTGTATTACCTTTATCTTATTGGGATCCACTTTAACACCTTCTTGAGAAACTATATGACCTAGGTACTCAACTTCTTGAATGCCAAAAGAGCATTTAGAGTATTTGACAAACAATTTTTCCTTGTGTACTAAATGAAGAACCCTTCCCATATTCAATAGATGATCATTCCATGATTTACTATATATGAGTATGTCATCAAAGAAGACTAGAAAAAATTTATGAAGGAATGGATTAAACACATGGTTCATGAGACTTTGGATGTGGATGGGGTATTAGTGAGACCAAAAGGTATGACCAAGAACTCATAGTGACCTTCATGAGTACGAAAAGTTATTTTAGGAATATCCTCTTCCCTAACTCTAATTTGGTGAAACCTAGAACGTAAATTCAAATTTTTGAAAAATTTTGCACCATGTAGTTCATCTAGTAAATCGTCAATGACAACTATAGGGAATTTATCCTGAATGGTGATTTTGTTAAGGGGATGAAAATTTGAACACATATGCCAAGAATTGTCTTTACGACGGGCCAAAACTACTGGTGAAGAATAGGGACTAGTGCTATGATGGATGACTCCATGTTCTAATAGTTCTTGGATAATTTTCTCAATTTCTATTTTTTTAGGTTGGGAATATCGATAAGGATGGCCATTAGGAGGAATACTTCCTAGAACAAGGTGTATGGCATGGTCATGGGATCTTTTGGGAGGTAGTCCCTTTGGCTCTTGGAAGACCTCATCATAGGTAGCCATAATGTTTTACAGATCTTATGATTGGATTTTTAGAATATCTTGTGCTTGCTTTTCCATACAATTAACTTGGGCAATCAATCCGTAACTACATTTTATTAATATTTTTTCCATGCTATGAAAAATTACTATATTTTATGGAGGTGTTGGAATTCCTTGGAGGCGAATGGTCTTCCCATTTTCCTTCCATTCAACAAAGTGTTGCTTGTAGTTAAAACCGACCGTGGTGTCCATTTGTTCTAACCATTCGACTCCCAAGATAACTTTTGAGTTCCCTAAACTCATAACAAAAATAGGACCACGCCAAGTGTAATTTACCACTTGCAATGAAATTGTAGATGTTCTACCTATACATTGAGTACTTCTCCCATTTGCAATTATAACTTGAAATTTATCTTGATTGGAGGAGTTAATGTGTAAGTTTAATGCCTTGGCAATATTTGTGTCAATAAAGTTATGAGTACTTCCTAAATCAATCAATACAATTACCTTCCTTTGTCAAATGAATCTTGATACCTTGATTGTATGGTGAGATGATAACCCTATAAGAGCATGTACTGAAAGTTCCATAGTATCCTATTCAACTATGACCTCCCTGGTTTCAATTTGGTCTTTATTTATGGGAAAATTAGATGAGCTGGTATCCTCTATTTCCTCTTCATATTCCTTGTCAACATATTCGATTTGAAAGTTTTGTTGTGGTACACATGCCTGATATTTTGGATGGTGATTGCAACATTTATAGAAGAAATATTTTGATGGTTTTTCATTTCAATGAAAAGAGGTGTTGCGGTATTGTTGTCGACCATAGAAATCACGTCGTATAGATGTCCCTATTTGCACCTTCTTCTCAGCCAACTTGGCAATCCTTATACATGTATCTAAAGAGGATGGATCTTGTAGGTCAACTTTGAATTGAATATTATCTTTCAACCCATTTCTAAAAGCAGATACCACCACATCGGATGATAAATTTATTGCATAGGAAAGCAAACTAGTGAATTCTGAGATATAATCTATTACAAATCTTGTTTGCTTAAGTGATAAAAATCGTACCATGTATGAAGATGAGGATCCTTCATAAAATATTTTAATAAAATGTGTGGTGAAATTATCCCAGTAGATGGTATTTCCATTCTCACGTTTGAGCCATACAAACCATTGATAAGCTTCAGTACCAAGTTTGGAGGTAGCAAAAGGAATTTTTTTTGAATCTCAAATTTGGTATGTCTAAAATAACTTCCATTTTAACTATCCAACCACGTGGATCATGACCCTCAAAAATGGGTATATCAATATGTGGAAAATTGACCCCATTAGGACCTCTTGGTTGTTGGTAAACTTCATCTCTATCTTGGTACTCATTATACCTATGTCTATGGAAGTAATTTTGGGAAGCTCTAGGAGGACCTCTTTGTTGTTCATAAACTTCCTCACTATCCATATCCTCATTATTCCTCTGTCCATTAAAGCAATTTTGGGGACTACCATTATGACCTCTTTGTTGTGCATAAACTTCTTCTCCCCCCTGATCCTCATTGTTCCAGTGTCCATGAGAGAAATTTGGAATAGGAGGGATTGGTTGGCTTTGTCTTTCCAATACTTGGGTCACCATTGTGGTCAAGTTTTGCATACTATCTACTAATATTTGTATGGTCAAGGTGTTGGTATTGGGGTTCCCTATTTCCTCATGTGTGAGGTTCTCATGGGAAGAAGCAGGAGAGGGATTGGAAGCCATGGTGTTAAGTAGTGGATGGCTAGGATAAAAACTATTAATGCATAAAGGAGAAGAATAACATGTACCTTTATTCCATGGAGGTCTTCTTTGTGATTTTAGAATCCCTCTGTTTGAGTTCTTTGAGTTGGTTAATCGACTGTTTGGTCCTTTGGTCCACCTTCCACTCATATACTGGCTATAAAATTATGCTTTATCTTTTAGATTCTGCCAAAAAATTGGTTAATTCCTCAAAAAATATTTATTTTTTGCATAGCTGTTATTGCTCCAACTGCGATGCAGAATTGAAAGCTTGGCTTTTTCCTACTTGGGGGTTAGGGTTAGTTCCAACAGCTATCTTGGACCAATAATCAATTTGACAGGTTGACTAAGACCCCAAGGGCACCGAGGCAAGCGGGACCACAACCAGCTGAGTAGGACACAATTGGACTTTGGGAATACCACCAACCGATTAAGACAAGTGGGAGGACTCCGAGGCAAGTGGAACCCTGGACCCGAGACAGTGGGACTACTAGACATGAAATGGATAGGAACAGACTCTAGACGTGAAGTAGGACCATATTGATTGGACCCATGACATGAAGGATGAATTTTATATGAACAAGTAGGACTGTAGTGACCGGAACCACACACATAGGATCCAACAATACAAAGCTAGAGAAGCGAGATGATGGCTAAGCAATCTAAACCAATAATACAAAATCGATAAACAAAAATACCAACAAGAGGACACAAAGCCAAGACCAACGGGATAAGGACACGAAGGACACGAATCCAAGACCAACAGAAGGACATGAAGGACATGAAACCAAAAAAGTGGAATGAAAGCTAACATGACAACTAAGCCACCTAGACCAATGGAAGAGGACACAAAGACAATGTCACCAGAAAGGTTTACATGAGCATGAGGAACGAATAACCGTGTGACCGAAGTCACACCTTTGTTATTGCTCCCCCCACCTTATAAAATACTTCACTACCGTTTACACATTGAATGTGGGATATTTGTCCTGAATGAAAATTAAAAATATATAATATGCACTATTGTACCTTAGGTTTGGACTTTAATATTTTGATTTTCTTGCTTTTTGATTGGTCATCGAATCTGGGTGAGAGTTGTTGCTTGTTGTGTGTGGGGGAATCAGTAATTTTGAGTTGGGTGTGACCCAAAATCTTGTTGTTCGTGTTGTGGATGATTCCAGTGTTTGGTTTTAACCAATATGAGATGCTTTAGATGGAAAATGTCCGTCAGTTGGTTTGCTTGTAGCTGGGATATGCCTGCACACAATAAGAAGTTAAAACTATTTCTATCTTGTGTTATTGATGCCCATGAAATTTGTTGTTTATATCTTGTCTTGTTTAGACCCACCTCCAATAGTTTTCGTAAATCAATAGGGGAGTACGCTTCTGTTTATGGTCATCAAGTACGTAGCAATAGTTTACGATTGCAAAAGAAGGCTACCCCATCAGACCCTATTTAGCTCATAGTCGATATTGATACCACTTGAAAGGGTATCACTACCATTTCTTCACTTATATAATATCCACTCGAGAATATCACAATAATAACATATATTTCAATCAATCAACATAACTAAAACATACACAGTGAAACATAAATTGAATGCAATAACCGAATGGAGTTAATCGAATGAAATAAATATTTAAATCAAATAAGTTTGCCACTTCAAGAGGGCTAGTCCTCGCCACTCAGAGGGCAGAGTCATCTGCTTTCACAAATGAATAATTTAATAATAAGATACTTTAAAACTAAATCACCGTAAACTATTAATAATAAATGAATTATACTTTAAAAATATATTCGAGTATGTTTGGGTGTAACAGATAGTTGACTCTACTATAGCATTTCTCAGTATTCTCAAATCACTAGGGTAATTTACCACCATCTCTATCCATGTATGGGGTCTATCTCTCATATTCCATACCAATTCTAGTGATTCCTTCCTTTTGATTGCTCCTTGCATTGCATATTCAAAGTCATCTACCCTGTGATTGACCTAGGCAAGGCTTAACTTCTTTATCAATTCATAATAATGACTAGTGGGATCATAGGGCCTCCAAGTAATCTTGAAAAATCCATAGTAATCCATATCCTGGATAGCCCTCAAAATGCTAATTTGTCTTCTATATACGTAATGCCCTAACCTGCAATGAATGTCTAGCCAATTTTTTTTGCCTTTTCTTACTACTCTCATTTTCACCTCTTCTACTAGTTTTCTTGTGATTTCTAAGACAACGATGGACATAGAACAATATTTGGATAGTGCTTTTGGTGGGATTTTGGTCCCAAATAGTCTAATATATGTGAATTCCTCTGTAAGGAAGAAATATCCTACTTTATTTTGATGTAAATAGATGGTGACACTAGTACCGATTATTCTAGGTTGATAACCATAAAGTCTTTTGTATATGATTGGGAGGAATATTTTGAAGAAGTATAGCTAGAGCAACCTTTGTGAATGTAGGGAAGTCTATCTTAAACGTCTGTAACTTTTATCTCTCCCAATTGCTTGACCAAGGGTGGCTCCATATGTCCCACTATCAAATGGATTAGGAAAGAGTATAATACAAAAAGGGAGGCATTATTTCTCCTTTTTCTTTAATGGCTTGTTGTAACTCTATTAATTCAATGTCTATATTATCACTTATGATATTTTCCCATCTATACATCGACATTTGCCTTATTTTATTGCACTGAATGACAAAAAATATAACTTCTTGGTTGACCCAATCTAAATATTTGCTTGTGAGTACTATATTAATCATGTCTACATAATCTTTGGCCCAAAGGCGAAGGGTAGACTTATGGATAGGAAATTTGCTTGGTATTTATTTATTGTAATTGAAAAACCTAGTGTAAAAAGAAGTATCGAGCATAAATTTGACTTACACAGAAATTACCTATATATTTAGTATTAAGGTGGACACAATCAGCTAGAATATCTTTTGAATTTTGTCTAGAATGATTCTAAAGGAATTTTGGTTAGCATGGTCTCCCACTATTTGGGCTTTTGAATCATATGTAACTGCTAACCATGACAATAGGGCCGAAGAGTGGTAAAATTTTGGGCATATCAACTTCCCTAGTTTGCTTTACCATTTATTGCAATGAGGTATTTCTCTAAATTGTAGTTTTTGGGCCCTTTTGAAGATCCCTTCATTAGTGTTGCATGGCACTGGTTATCCTATTTTGTGGGCTCATAGCTATAAATTACCATATTTTCAAGTTCCACTTGTTGTTGGAGTGTAATTTCTTCACTTGGCCCTAACTCTACTGCAAACTCCTTAGGGTATTTACAAAAGACTTTCCTTTTAGTTATTGATAAGGCAGAGCTTCCACCAATCCTTTAATTCAATATTTGATGTTCATGGGGGTAGTGGAGTGCTTTTGGGTGCCATCTCTACAATTTTGGTAGCTTTTCTGGAACTTGATATCCTGGGTGGCTTCTCCTGTACTTATCGTGCTTGATTGTGAGTTCTCTTTACGAGTGAATTTTGAATGCTTTATGCAAGTATTTATGATAAGCCCCCATTTGATAACTTTAAATTTTCTCAACCACGTCCTTTGGCTAGCTAGTCGAGGTTTGTTACATTTTCCTTTCGCAACTATATTAACAGTCATGATGCAATGTTTATATTCTGTTATTGGTGATGAGGATCCTTGTCTAGTATGTTGCGATATGTTTAGATATAATTTTTCAAAGATTGTTGAGTTGTCAGGCATCCTTCTTAACAAGTGTGCCAAATTAGTTTGATTTATCATTTTCTCGAAAGGGTACTTTTTTCATAACTTCCTTGTTATACGTCTTCTTTAGCTAGACTTGTCGACTAGTATATGCTTTAATGTGCATGTGCTAGTTTGGTGTACCAATCAAAGTATAATGCCATAGTTATCTTGCTCAAATTTGTATCGTTGAATCATGTGGTAGGGATTTTTGCCACCCATTTTCATAGAAATAAAATATGAGAAATTAGGTAAAAGCAATATAACTTCAAATAAATGAACTTACAATTATCCATCATGGTAAATGTCTTTCATTAGAAAAATTTAGAGTGTGCACTTTCTAATTAGCATTATGATCGGGGTCATTAATTTTTCAACCAATCGAAATGGAACACTCAATCTTGCTTGCTCAAATTTGCACCATTGATCTTTCTTTTGGCACTGTCATTGACCTTTATTTATCTTGTATCCAATTAAAGCAGAGCACTCAACATTTTTGCTCAATTTTGAGCTACTTGCTTCACAACCAATGAGATCATAGTGGTGAATTTCATTGCTCCAATGAGGTTAGAGTGCTTGAATTTTTTGCTACAACACTTAAGTATCTTGCTCTAATAAAATTAAAGCGGTGAATTCCCCACTCTAACAATATCAAATTGCTCACATTTTTAGCTCCAATAAAATCATAATGGCTAAAGTTCCTGCTTCAATGATATTTAAGTGCTTCACTTTTTTAACTCCAATGAGAGTAAATTACTCAAGTCTCTTGCTCTAATGAAATCTTATTGCCCAAGTCCTTTGCTCTATTAAAGCGTCCACTGTTCTTGCTCCAATATATTCATAGTGGTTGAATTTCTCGCTCCAATGATATTAAAGTGCTCGGATCCTCTACTCTTTTTATTTTGAATAAAACCTTAGGAAGGATTTTAATTATTCGAGGCATTAATATTATGGAAGACAATATATTAAACCCTAATAAATAAGGTTAGGGTAGGAGGGGGAAATTTTACATCTATGTGTTGAGTATCCTTAGAACCTTTATGAGGAGGACATTTTTGGGGGTCTTTTAGGTAATGGACATTATGAATGGCATAGGGGGAAGAGGGACGTATGAAGGACCTAATAATAATAGGTGGGCTTCAGACTTAGGGATTTATATTTTATCTAATGTGGCATATGCTTTATATTTGAGTAATTTGAGCATTATGCACAACTTAGGACCTTAGGGGAAAACTAAATGAATTTTAGCCTTATAATTGTCCCTTAGGCTACCAAGGAGGAATTTCGATGCATGAATTATCAACCTTTGAAATTATGGAAAAAAGGTAATATATTCTTCATACAATGAAATTTCAATGATGAAGTTCCCTGCTCCATGGAAATTAAAACGCCCAGGATTCCTACTATAGCAATTTAGTATCCCACTTCAAAGAGATCAAAGCACTCACTTTTCTTACTCTAGTGAAATTAAAGTGCTTGAGTCCTTCACTCTATTAAAGCATTCACTTTTCTCACTCCAACAAATTCACAGCGGCTGAAGTTCCTAGTCCAATGATATTAAAGCTCTTGGATCCTAAGTTCTTTTTATTTTGAATTAAACCTTGGGAGAGTTTTAATTATTTGAGATCAATGACCTTAGACCTTAGTAAATAAAAAAAATTATATTTTGGGAACCTATATTTCAGAGCTAAAGGCTAGGGTGAAAAGGAGAATTTAATCTTATGTGCCATTATAGTATAAAACTTAGGTGATGGAAGGAATTATATTTTTTGGGGGAACTTCTTTAAGGATTAATTGCATGCTAAAGAGTGAAAATGATGATTTGTGAAAGACCTAGAACTTTAGGATTATGAAATTACATGTAATGAATGTTGGACCTAGGAAAAAAATTGGATGGAGATTGATGGTTAAAGATTTTTCAAAGTGACTTTAGGGACCATGGGGGACTTCAAGGGAGATTTTGAGAAAGGACATGCTCTTGACCAAGGCATAATTTTTCAAAGGGACTACTTAGACATGACCATGGACAAAAAGAAAAATTTGACATATGGTGTATTCTTTAAGGATTATTACAATGATTTGAAAGCCCCAAACTTAGGGTAGAAATACCTTGACTTAATATAACCACAAAACATATCAAACCTAAGACTTTACAAGACCCTTCAAAATTTGAAACTAGGGGTACTTCTCAAGTTTAGTTGAAGCTCCAACGTTAGCTTCGACTAGGACAAGTGATGAAAACTTGAAGCACTTGAGAACCTTAGAATCTCTAGTTAGAATTTTACTAAAATATCCTAACAATAAACCATGATAAATGATGGAAGAAAGAACACTCTTCTAGCTAGTCACCTAAAAACATAAAGATGAAAAACCTAAAAATATTTGTTTTGTAAAGGATTGGAACAAAACTCATCTTCTTCTACCTAATCACCTAGGGACAAACCCAAAGGACTTGAAATAATTTTTTCTTTCTCTTTTTTTTTGGAAGATACAAGTACAACTTATTCTATTTTGACCCCAAAATAGGGGTTGTACAATTTTAGATGTTGGCCATCGATTGGGATTTTCGTTTGGTCTCCTTCCAAGGTTTATAGCTTGTAAGTGTGTTGGCCAACAATCTAAACTATTTGGTGAGGTCCAAGCCACTTAGGCTCTAGTTTACCTTTATCACCATATTTTTAATTCTTAGGATCCCAGTATATCAATATATCTCCATCAAATAATGGTTTACCTTTTGCTTTCTTGTTAAAAAATTGTACTATTTTTGTGTCTACTATGTTATCCTAGTCAAGGCTTCTCTTTTATCTTTTGTAATTGTGCAATATGATCTAATCTCCTTTGTAGAGCATCTAGATGTTCATGATCTTGGAGAATTAGATACAAGACATTTCTCTCTATCTTTAGAGGCAATAGAGCATTCTCTCCAAACACTAGCTCATATGGAGACTTTCTTGTGTTTCTTTTGATTGATAATTTGTCTGTCCATAGAGCATATTTTAATTCATTGTCCCAACTTCTCTTGTTTTTTTCAAGTGATCTCTAAATCCTAGTAATCAAATTATTATTTGATGATTCTACAATACCATTGCCTTGAGGGTAATAATTTGTAGCATGAGAAAGCTCAATACAAAATTTAGCACAAAATTCAACATTTCAAATAAGGTGAAATAAGTGGCATTATCAATGACCAACTTCTTGGGGACCCCAAACCTAGTCAATATATTTTCTTCTAAGAATATGATAACCACTTAAGTTATTGACTTATTTAATGGAATTGATTCTACCTATTTAGTAAAAAAATCAATTGTTATGATAATCCATTTGTGGCCTCCTAAATATTTGGGGTTCATCTCACCAATAAGGTCAATTCCCTATTGTGTAAATGGAGCATCAATAATTACTGGCTTCAGAGGCATAATTGCTAAGTGTTTCTTCCTTGCAAAAACCTAATAACTATGAAACCCTCTCACATATTTATGAACATATTTGAACAAATAAGGCCAATAGTATCCAACTCTCATGATTTTGTTAGCAGTGGCTTTAGGTGCAAAGTGATCTCCACAAAATCCATCATGGTATTGTTTAATCACCTTGAGAACCTTTTTTCAAATAAGAAAAGCAATAGAACTCCATTTGGATATCTCTAATAAACTTTACCTTTTTAAACATAATATTTTTGATATTGTTGCTTCACAGATCTCATTCTATTTGCATACACACCTCTTGAGAAAGAGAAGGTCTGAAGATATGACAATATAACATCATACCATTTGCATTCTATGTTATCAATCCTCCTAATGTCATGCATTTCATCTATCATGATGGTGTTGTTCATGTTCTCTCCTTCTTTGTTAGCCATGTATCTTGTCAATCCCTATACCCTGATGATCTGAACTACTTAAAATTCCACATCATACCACAATAATTTAACCATCCACCTTGCACGACTACTTGTGGATTTTGAGTGAGTATGGACATCTTTTATAGTTATATAAGGAATACAAGCTATGACTTTGCTAGATCCAAAAATACCTTTGAAATACTCTAATGCTCTTATTAAAGCATAAGTTTGTTTCTCTATCATGGTATATATTAGTTGGGCTCCTTTTAGTCATATACTCATAAATGCTATGAGTCTTCCATTATTTGCATCATATTTTTGAGATAGGACTACAGTAATAGTATGTGCTGATGTAAAGGAATATATATGAAATTTTTTAGAATAGTTAGGACAATTTAATATCAAGGTTGTAGTGATCATATCTTTAATTATTTGAAAAGCTCTAACATTATCTTATGTCTACCTTATGTCCTCACCTTTATTTATCATATCATTTATTGGTTTAACAATTGCAGTAAAATTTGAAATAAATATCCTAACAAAATTTATTTTACCAAAGAAAGACCTAACTTCTTTTAGGTTCTTAGTGGGAGGGATATAATAGCTTTAGTCCTCAGCAGGTAAATACTAATACCTTCTTTTGATACTACATGCCCTAATAACTTTCCTTGTATAGCCCTAAAAATACACTTCTTTGAATTTAGAGATATTCCATATTCTTTGCATCTGGCAAACACTGTGACCTTAGTTATCAAATTCGTCTCATCAAATTTGAAATCCTAGCGAATTTATTCAATGAACAAACCCTAAATTCGAAAGAAAAAAATTGGGTGGAAAACATGCACATGTAAAAGTTGAGAATTTTTTTTGGCCCTCAAAAATAACGACGTCCAATGTAAATGTGTGGTTTTATTTTTTAGGAAGCACTATGTGGTTTTATTTTTTACGAAGCGCTCATGACATGGGATTTGTGTCTTTCTGACTTTAGTGTTATAGATCACGCAGAGGGGCTTGTATTTTAGTGTTCACAGAGCCATGAGCGTGACGAAGAATATTTCAAATGTTTGAATATGAGAATGATAGGAGATGACGTACTACTGAAAGCAAAAAAAATTGATGATGGATAAGGCACAACGTTGCACTTGTTTCATTTGAACCTTTATCATTATGAAGGCACTTATGACTCAAAATTTGCATCTCATCGACAACAATAGCCTTACATTCACATTCCATGAAAAAATAATATTATAATTTTTTAAGATACATTAATTTTTTAATTTCATTATTAGTATATATGGTGTGAAAAGTTCATTCAATGCTCTGACACCAAATTGCATGTAAAGGACATATCCAGGTTTTGAATGATTTAGCAAACTAGACAATTTGATTGGATGAGTACCTAATTTTTAGAGTTTATTTTTGTTATTTGTTATTTGTTATTTTTATTTTTATTTTCAATTAGGGTGTGGGACAACATCATTTGAAAATGTTGGTTTTATATTTGATCTAGATAAAATTTTATGTGCATACACTAAGTTCATATATGTACATTTATAATATATCAAATTTTATTTCAAATTTTATCCCCAATTTTTAAATATGTCAAATTTTGTTCGAACTTCAAAAGTGTAAAATTTGAATACGAACTCGAAATTGATAACTAAGACTGTGACTAAGTGTTCAAAGTGATCCTGTAGATTATTTGAAAACACTATTATGTCATCAAAGTAAACAACACCTATTTTAAGCATGAGACCTTTGAATGTAAAATCCATGGCTCTCTAGAAGGTTGTAGCTGCATTCATTAATCCAAAAGGTATCCTAAGGTATTTAAAGGTTCCTCAAGGAGTAGTGAAAGCAGTCTTATACTATCTTCTAGATTTATCAATATCTGATTATAATACTATCTTCTAGATTTATCAATATCTGATTATAGCCTAAAAAATCATCTAACAAAGACATTCTAGTTGATCCAACAACTACTTACAATAATTGCTCCATGTTTGGAAGTGGGTAATTATATTTATGTGAATTCTTGTTCAAATTTCTAAAGTCAATACACAATTTGATCTCACCATTATTTTTTTTTATAGGAACTAGATCTACGATCCATGAAGAGAATCTGATTTTTTTAATAATTTTTGCATCTAACAACTTTTGTACCTCTTTCTGCATGATTGGGTGCAACATTGGGTTGAATTTTCTCTATTTTTGTTTGAATGTCTTTGTACCTTCCTGAGGGTATGATGTGTGTCATTACATATGTATTTAATATTCTCAAGTCTTCATAACTCCATGCAAAGACATCCTTATTATTTTTCAGGAAGCTAATGTATTGTTTTCTTCCACAAGTTCACCTATAACATCTTTTAATTTTGCTTCATATTTCTCATCACATATTAGATCTACATACTAATTTTTGAGGTTCATGAAGTCTTTGATATCTATATCATTCTTGAAAACTTGAAGATACACAATATTATCTGGTATAGAAGGTTTGTATACAGAGATAGTGTGGAACCTGTCCATATGCTTTGTGTTTATTTTTGCAAAATTTGCACCTAAAGCATTAACAACTAGAAGATTTGCAACCTCATTTTTATCTCTTGGGATATATTTCAAATTAAATGCTATAAATTTATTGATTTCATCAAGCACAACCTGTTTGTATTGTCTCAACCTTGGGTGTTTAGCTTGGTACTTTCCTTTTACTTGTTGTATGATAAGTTTTGCATCTCTAGACACAGTTAGGAAATTGATACCCATTTTCTTAGATTTTCTTAAGCCAAGCAACAAAGCATCATATTTTGCTATATTATTTGTGCAAGCGATCTCAAGTCTATATGGTATACCAAGATAGTTCCCTTTGATATCAGTTAAGTTAATGTCAATTTCTTACCACCTTCATTTGAGTTATTTTTATTCCAATTTCTTTTGAAATTCCTTCTAAAAAGGAGGCTTATTATCGTTTTGATATGGTAAAGGCTCTCTATTATTTATTTTACCTCTTTAAATCCTAGCTAATTGATTATTCATAGTGTTGAACATCTTTATCATTTGATTAGCTAGTTTTTCCATGGGGGTCATGTTTTGTTTTTCTTAGCATTATGAACTCTACCTTTTTTGGCTTTTTCTCAAAATAATTCAGTTCTAAGGAATAGGATTTCATTTTATCCCTACCAATCATATTTCTTTCAATATCAATTACTTTCTTCATACATTCATCAATAGTAGTCACTCTTTGTTGTCTTAATATGTAATTAAATTCCCTAGGAAAGGCATTTTTGTAAAAGCAGATTGATTGATTGTCATTTGATCTCAAGGTGATAGGAATTTTATTTCTTATCTTAAAAAAACTCTTGTTGAAATATTTCACATATTAATTGTGTTTCCTTTTTATAGTGGCTAGCTCTCAAAATAAATATTGTTCATTATTTCTTTCTCCATACTTAAGAAAAATATCTTCCATATTATGGAAATCAAGAATGTGATTATCTGAAAGACTGTTAAACCAATCCCTGGCATATTTTTCAAAAGTTTGGAGAAATAATCTAAGAACTAAATCCTCTTTTTCTACCTCAAGACAATCCATAGAATATAAGAAACTTTTGATATGATCTTCCCTTGTTACTGCATTATTTCCTTGAAATATTGGCAAGTACTTATGAGCCTTACTAGAGAGGTTATGCAAGATTGCAGGTAATTAGAAGGGCCTATATCTATTATTTTTCATAAATGGATATTCTAGTTAAGCTGATTATTTTTTTTTGGAGGGGAATTAGCCATATTAACTACTGGGGTATTGATAATAGGATTTATAACAACACTCAGGGTAGGAATACTAGTGGAATTATTCTCAACAAGAGTAGAATTAGATTTATTTGTAGAAATAGAATTTTTAGCTACAGGGATTTTATGAATCTAAGAAAGATCTCTGGATTTGATAGTTCTGGAAAAAGACTCTTGTTGCTTCTTCTTGTGGATGCAAAGTCAAATTCTTTCTTCTTGATTTTTTATTTTCTAAATTTGTTCAAGTCGGAGTCACCAACAGCAATGGGTAGTTTTTTCAAGAAAAGAATCACTCTCTGGCTAAGATTTTTCAGCCTCAAATACTCTATCTCACAAAATATTTTTTTAAGGAATAGGAAATTGATAGGAAAATTTAAAAAAATTGAAAGAACTAACAAAATCCATGATTGTTGTTTTTTAAAATTTGAAAAATTAAAGTACAAGGGAAAAAACTTAGAAAGATTAAAGATTAAAAATAAGCTTCATCCTTGACAATGATGCCAAAAAATATTGTGGAATTATTTTGTGTCCTTTTATTTTTTAAGTTTCATGTTATAGAATACTTCTTGATCACAAGCGGTATTACAAACTTTGATGCATCTACCTCTCTAACCAAGGAATAGATTATCTGATGACTCTAGAAAGCCTTGGTTGGGTTAGGATACCCCTAAGGTGGACTCAGTATTGACTATTATGCCCATACTCATCCATATTAATAAAATTGATAAAAATATTCGATGTTCTTTGATCAATATTCACATAAACCTACCTATTATGGATTTACCAATTGACTAGTGCCTTGTCCATTTTACCAATTATAGCAAGATTTGTAAACACAATTGTTACCAAGAAAAGAAAGGGGAGATAAGTGTTGGATTTATCATATTCATTCAAATTATATAACAAATATAATTAATTAATCAATTAAATAAGGTATCAAATACATATTCAAATCATGTAACATGTAAATGAGACACACAAAAAATATTGAACATGGTGAATTTACCCAAAAGAAGAAGCTGAAATTTGTATTAATATTAAGATTTTACAAGATATTCTAGCTCAAAATGGCACATGACTCAACAATGAATACAAAATTAAGATTCTCATTCAAAAAATGAAACAAGAATCCATCACCCTCCTATTCCAATGTGGTAACAATAAGTTTCCTAGATTTTGGTTTAGTCATTGGAAATGATCTCAGCTTTTTGAATGTTTTCTTACAAATATTGCATAGAAATGGATAAGAATTAAGGGATGATAGAGAGAGAAGACACAGGAGAAATACAATTGGCAAATAATAACACAAGGGAATACCTTTAGGAAAAAATTTCTATGCAAAAACTTGATCCTTTTCTTGGTTGTAACCATCCCTTTTGTAGGCTCTAGGTGCCTTATTTCTATTACAACTACTCTTAGTAGATTCTTCCACGTGATGCCATCTCTACTCTTGATTTTTTGGGTGTAATACAGTACAATTATAGCTATCTTCTTGGCTATGCTAGGATTTCAAAACGGAGTACAACATGTTTTCTTTAGGTTTGACCTATCCTTGGCTCTTCACCTTCTCCTTCTAATACTTTATCTTATTCTATGGTGGGCCCAACAATATTATGGTTGACCTCTTTAGTTTTTTATTTTTCTGAGCTCTACCCCTCTTCCATTACCTTTTGTTGGGAGACAATTGGTGTAGACAATATAAATTTTCTTTCTCTAATCCTTTTTCCTTTATTCATATTCTCCTAGAGGTCCATTAAGGCCATATCAATGATTTTTCATGCTTTCTTAAAAAAGGTCATAGTAAATTTCAACATATTCAAATCTTGCATTATTTTTATCTTTTGGCTTTTAGACCATTCCTTACTCTTCTAAGAGAAACTGCATAGGTGGTCAATTTTTTCTATTATGAAGTTGATTTGACTGGACAAGTCTGACTCATTATCAAGGTCACAATCAAAGTCTTGAATTATATTCAGTATTAGGTCTTCAACATCAGACAAATGTAAGAATTCCTAGAGGGAAAATCTTGATTCATTCGGTTCACTCTCTCTTCCTCCATTGTGGCTACATCTTTGGCCGATTTTTGCCATCCAAGCCTATACCTCAAAAACATTGATATTTTGATGAATTCTTTGGCAAAGGAAATAGAAGTGCCATATTCCAATGTTAATTGTCATGCACTTATCTAATCATAGCACTTTTCAAAATCCTAGAATATGGGATATATGGTGCTCACCCTCTTTTTTGCTTGCTCCAAAAGATGTTCTAAGCTATTTGTAAAGTTTTTGATGAGGTGGATGTTACAAAATATTTCTCTCAAATCTCCCAACTTATCTTGTATCTTATTTCTCATTTCTTTCTTATATTTAGATATGAAATTTGAACAATCAATATTTTTTATTATGATCTAGGGCTCTATTGTAGAGACTATAACCTGAGGATTTGGCATCTGTTATCTAAGGATATCCATTTATATTTGTAACTGATCTACTCTTGCTGATTTGGCTTTTAGATCATCAAATTGTTTCTCTATGACAGAGTAATTTGCACATGTGAAACAACTCCTGACTTCATCATGGAAATTGGATCCCCTATAGCTTGTATTACCCCTCTTTCTAAGTCAATTTGTGCTTCTTTCATGTTGACTGGTAGAGGGATCTCAATGGTGGTGGTAGGTGCATCATGGACACTTTGTTCCTTGGGTTCTTCAACTATATTATGTCTTGCATTAGTTTTGGAATATATTACATTATTTGGTACTTTACTAATGTACCATCATGGGTACATATTTAGATTAGGAGTTTATTAGGACTTAAGTACTTTATTAATGCAATGTAATAAATGCACAAGTGTTAGAATGTGTAATGATGTAAATGTGCATGTAGTCCACATGTACATAAGTCCTTAGAATAAAATAGTGAGGTGTCATAGGAATATTTAAGGAAAAGAGTTGCATCTCATTATAAATAGGCCTTCATAGAGTAGAAAAGATATGATTTTGGAGTGCATAGGTAGAGTAGTAGGAGATATAATGTAGATCCATTTTTACAAATATAGAGAGGTTGTGATCTCCAATGAATAGCATGCATTTCTTGAGCATTGTATCAAGTCTTCTATCATATTTTCATGCATATTAGTTAGCCATTATCATAGTTATAATATTGCATGAATATTACCATATTTGTGGATGCATTTCCTTTAAATTTATAGCTGCAAAATCTAATAGTGATACCAGAGTATTAGGTAGATCAATAGGAAATAGAGAGATCCACAAGAGATATTGAGAGGATATTGCAAATATCATTTTCATAATTTTTAAAATTATTTTTGGCAAGAGTTTTTATACAGAGTTGCAGAAAAACTTGTGAAGACTAGAACTTAACATTGCTTCCACTAGATTGGCAATCCAACTAGTGAACATTATTTTCTATATATTTATAGAAATTTCTTTTATAATTACCTAATATTTTTTTGTAGAATAAAGAATATTCAAAGAAATTTGGGAAGCTTCCTACAAGAGCTAGGAATAATATCTTCTTTGGAATAAATCCAGTACCTAAAGCAACAAGTAGGTGATTGAATATATGGAGGCCTAAGGAGAAAGGTTCCATTACAAGATTTGTAGATTAAAGAATCTAATTTGGAGATTGAGAAGATATTTAGTGGCCAAGGAATCCACATTGGAGATTGCAAATCTAGGAATGTGTTCCTAGAAAGAATACCCCATTGAGGAAGAAGAGACTCTAGGATAAGAGTCCTGGTGAAGATTGGAGATTGGTGATCTCCATTGAAGATTGAAAATTTCACATTGAAGAAGAGGTCCATAGAAGGCCCTTTTTGAAGAACTTCCATAGTTGGAATATTGAGCATTGAGAAGGACTAACAAAAGTCCTATTGCATATTTTAGTAGTAGCGGATTTAGGATATCCAAGAAGGAAATATCATTGCAAAAATTTCATAGTTGAAGATTGAAGAGATCAAGGAAGGTCTCATTGATGGTTTTTGAAGCTACAAGATTGAAGACCTTGGAGAGGTCTCAAGGAGAAACAAGGATAAGGCTTGGAGAGCCTCATTGAAGGATTTCATATAAGAACTTATTGTAGAAATTTACTACCAAGGAGAAGATATTTATAGTAAATAAATTGGGATAATTATTGCCATCCGACAACAAGCACAAGGGAGAAAAATTTGGCAAGAAGTTTGTCAATTTTTGGAGTAGTTTGAAGAAGATATCAATACTTTCATATTCTTGAGAAGAAGGTCAATATTGAAGACATAATTCGACAAGAGAAAGGAGATAGAGAATCCACCAAATTTAAGAGATTTGGGGACTACCATTAAAAGGTTCTTGAGAGAAATATTAGCTACAATTTGGAGGATTTTACTACCAAATTCTTGAGGTTCAAGGACTGTATTTCAATAAAGTGTTTGACTACTTTACAATCAAAAATGTTTTAGATTTGAAAAAAGCAAGAAAGTAAAAATTTGGGCAGTATTAGTAGTTGTTAATATTCAAACTTCAAAGGTAGATTCTGAAGAGAAATTAGAGCCACCAAATTATTGTTTTGGGAAGTAGATTAGTGGAGTATTAAGGCTACAAATAGGTGAGCTAAAGAGCTATTTTTGGACAACCTAGAAGAGCTACAATATCATCTACAAAAAGGCAGCATTTAGGTGATTTAAATCACCAACATCATCATCATCTACAAAGGTAGAAAGGTATGCAACAAATGTGCAAAAGGTTCATTAGCTAAATTTTTATATTTGGTTTCTTATTAAGTTTATTGAGCACCAGTTTCAAGATTTAAAGGTTGCATAAATAGGTTTCTATTTGAAGTATTCAAGGTAGTGCAAAATTTATTGTCTTCAAGGATCAACCTACACATAAGAATAGAAGTTAGATATATTTCAAGAGAAAGAAAAATATCAACATTCTATTGACTATTCTAAGCAAGAGAAGACTAAAAAAATTACATATTCTATTGTGGAAAAATTATTGAAAAGCTTGGATTATTTAGTGTAAAAGTAACCAAGCAACAAAAGTATTGCCAAAGGTTTGAAGGTAATATTGAATCATGTTTTACTTCAGCTTGCAAAGGAATTTGAAGCTAGCACATTGAGAAGTCAAGAGAGTCAGTTTAAGAGCACAAGGGGATAAACATATACACCATCCTATTCTACATTTACATAGAACCTCATTAGATCCATTCTAAAGAGCTCTAAAAAGGAAGTATCTCCAAGGAAAGGGAGATAGTTTTAGTAGCATCAACCTGCGTTCATCACCCAAGCAATAGTAGATATTACTTACAAATAGAAGACAACAAAGAGGTGAAATAAATAGGCAAAATTTATAGCTATACTAAGGATGTCAAGTTGAATACGTCTAGCATTAAAATAACCTTTGGTAAAGGCGATAGAAGGGACATCCAATAGCCTTTGGTGAAATATAATATAAGGTACATCTGGTATCATCCAACAAGAGAAACATCATTAGCACTAAAACCTAGCCTCCATCTTACCCATGTGATAGCATCAACTTGCACCAAGCAAGCATCCTCATTTGGATCGTGTATACATCATGGAAGATATTTACATGGTGTAAGACATACCCAACAAGCTTGCACCATCGAAGAGATGAGGAAACACATCAGATTACAACATAAATCCTCCAATTTTAACTTATATTGAAGGAGTTACCCATCATTGAAGCCACCACATACATCTAGTTGGCACTCTCTAGGATCATTGGAAGGATAGGCATCTCTGCCAAAGAAGCATTGAGAGAATCACCATCATTTCCCTCAAATAGAAGCATTAGAATAATATCTATCAATTGAAATGCTAGAGTGGTATCAAAACCTATAGTAAACGGGTATTAATCTAGCAAGGCAAGAGTGGTTGTATAGCCAAGGGAGTTAGGGCAAAGTGGTGAAGGAATTACACCACATGGAAGAAGGTATCTCATGCAAAATAATATAAATTTACCATTATATTGAAGATACCTCAAGCACTCAACATAGAAGAATACCTAGATGCAACATCATTTGTATAATGCTCTTGAAGAAGCATTAGTCATAGGTCCAAGGCATTGAAGGTAATAGATAACTTCTTTAATGCCACTTTTGATGTTGGATGAAGGTGCAGTAGAAACATTTGGAAGGAGTTAGATAAAGTAAGTGCCACTTGGCACCACCCTTCCTACACTATGTTCTAATCCTATAGAAACACACCTTAAAAGAAGCACTTGATAGAACGAACGTCAACTCAAAGATAATAGAGAAAAATTAAGGTAGCATTAAAGTGTCTATAGTACACACAGATAAAGGAGTGATAAATCATTCTAGTTTACCTGGTGAAGAAGTGCACAGGTAGAAAGATTTATGTTGAAGGGCAAGCTCGCTAGTTGAATTGGAGTGCACAAGTTAGCATATAGGCATTAAAGAGAAGCATACTCGTTAGTTGAAGAGAAGAGCATAGAGCCACTTGTGAACATTGGAGAAGGCATGCAATTCAGTGATGGAGAAGGAGTAAGAGTTTTACGTAGAATCCCAAAGTTGACAAGGAGTTAACCACCTATAAGTCGTAGGAGTTCAAGTTGATTACAGAGAACTTGCAAGTCTGAATTAAGCATTGGACAGGTAAGAGTTATATTGCAAGTTTATTAAGGTTAAAATAAACTAAACTTTATAATCTAGAGATATTGAATGATAGGAGTAATAAGGTGTTAATCTCTAGAAAGCATTTTTATTATCTTGAGAAGGAAGTAGAAAATAGAAGAATTAAAATATTAATTATTATTGCTTCAAACATTTTCAAACCATAAACAAGGATAAATAAGGTTAGTGAAATATAATTTGCAAATATTGAGTCTTTTTAAATTTCTAACTTGGAATATACAAGGAATCCTACTTCAAATTGAAATTGTAGAAATTTAAAAACTTTATTATACAAAGGTAGATGAAATTCAAACTCTAGATTGATTCTTTTTGTCTCATAACTAGATTGAAGAAACATAGAGAATCCAACTTAACTATCTTGAAGATATTGAGAATTTCTATCTAATTGCATCATTGAGCTTTCTACAAGGAAAATAGTTGTTTTAAAGAGTTGAAAATTATATTGATCTTGTCATCACATTAATAGGGAGACAAAAGGAATTCAACTCAAAATTAGAAAGCTGAGCATATTATCAAATTTCTTGTCCACCCAAATTAGTTGCAATATTAAAGAATATTTTACAAAATTTAAAAACCTTCCAAGATTGTTTTTACAAATTGAAGGATTATATATATATATATATATATATATATATATATATATATATATATATATTAGTCACTTGGGAGGTATAAGGTAGACTACTCCTCAAGATCTATCAAAAATATTCTTAAAATTCTAAAGAGCCAAAATTCCATTGATCAATCATACACTACAAGAATTGATTCAGTCCAGAATTTAGATAGAAAGATACAAAATCCACAAAGTAACATATAGTCTACTCAAACTAAAAGAGGAATAAAGATGTCAACCTCAAAGAATACATCAAACACTAATATGAAAAACACTATTAGAAAGGTAATATCAAGTGCTATAAAAATTGAAATCAAGAATTTACTTATAAATTCTGAAGGAGACTTAGACCTTACTTCAAAAAGGATTCATAGTGAAGCTTTAAGAGATAAATTTGAAATCATGGAATACTATCTACATGCTTGACTCACTAAAGCAATTGATAATGGAAAGAATGACATTCAAATTACTTTAGATTTTGGTAATATATTATATGTGGTATTACTTACATTCAAAGGTTACAAGGATGAGAATGTAGAAAAAAAAGGATTGATAGAATTACTTAAAATAAAAATAGAAATTGATGAATCATACCTAGAGAAGATATTTCAATCCTCATGCAATATTGATACTTCAAGTTCTACTAACACAAAATATTATCATGATACCTTAAGTGTTTTTTTAGAAGCTTCTATACAGAACCTAGAAAATGATAAAAAGGATAAAGAAAAAGGGAAAATATTGTTGCAAGAATTAGGTGATAGTACAACCACTTATGAAAGTGCAAAAATTGGACCTAAATACAAGGATAAATAAGAAGAAGAAGAGGAATCAGATCAAGGAGGTATACAGTGCAATGTAAATTAATATAATACAAAGGACTAGATTAAGATGAAGAATACTCAAAGGACGAATACCATAGTGAAGACTAAAGTATTCAATACCCAAATAATGTAATAAAGGGGGGGTGTTGGAATATATTACATTATTTGGTACTTTACTAATGTACCATCATGGGTACATTTTTAGATTAGGAGTTTATGAGGACTTAATTACTTTATTAATGCAATGTAATAAATACACAAGTGTTAGAATGTGCAATGATGATATGTACATGTAGTCCACATGTACATAAGTCCTTAGAATAGAATAGTGAGGTGTCATAGGAATATTGAAGGCAAAGAGTTGCATCTCATTATAAATAGGCCTTCATAGAGTAGAAAAGGGAAGGATTTTGGAGTGCATAGGTAGAGTAGTAAGAGATACAATGTAGATCCATTTTGAAAATATGGAGAGGTTGTGATCTCCATTGAATAACATTGTATATTTTCATATATGAGCATTTTTTGAGCATTGTATCAAGTTTTCTATCATATTTTCATGCATATTAGTTAGACATTATCATAGTTATAACATTGCATGATTATTTCCATACTTGTGGTTGCATTTTCTTTAATTTTATAGCTTCAAAAGCTAACAATTAGGATCCATTCCTTCTTCCATATCCTAGATTTATCTTTCTTCATCGGACTCAAATTGTATGGCCTCTTCTTTTAAATGCACCAAGGTGAGACTTTTGTGAACATTTGAAGAAGGGGCCATTTCAAGTCTAGTTATTTTATGCCTTGGAGAACATGGAGGAGAATCAACTTTGATTTGATGTACTCTCAGCAAGTTAGGCAATCCTCCTACCTCTTGGATTTTTTGAAGCACTAGGGATATTTTGTGCTCCTCCTTGTCTATGACTATACTCTTGGGGACCACTTGAGTTTTGTTTACTATGAGTTCAAGCCCTTATTTTGAGTTCATTAGTACTTTAGAGATCTTAGGAGTGGCTTGAACCTATTTAGAGAAAGAAGTAACTATCTAAATTTCTTTAATCGTGGCCAACACAGTGTTTTGGGAAGATTGTAAAAAGGTGGCCACACTAGTATCAATTCTTCCAGGCTGATAATCACAAAGTCCTTCATAGATGATTAGGAGGAATATTTCAAAGAAGTAATTATAAATAGACCAACCTTCGTGAATGCAAGGAAGTCTATCTTGAACGTCCGTAGCTTTTATCCCTCCTAATTACTTGACCAAGGGTGGCTCCATATGTTCCACTATCATATGGATTAGAAAAAAGTAATACAAAAAGGGAGGCATCATTTCTCGCTTTTCCTTAATGGCTTGCTATAACTCTTTTAATTCATTGTCTATATTATCACTTATGATATTTTCCCATCTATACATCATCATTTGCCTTATTTTATTGCATTGAATGACCAAAAACATAACTTCTTGGCTGACCCAATCTAAATATTTGCTTCCAAGTACTATGTTAATCATATCTACATAATATTTGGCCCAAGGATGAAGGGTAGACTTATGGACAAGAAATTTACTTGGTATTTATTCATTGTAATTGAACAGCCTAGTATAAAAAGAAGTATCGAGTATAATGTTAGCTTGGACATTACCTATCTATCCAGTATTAATGTGGAGGCAGTTAGTTGGAAGACCTTTTTTATTTTATTTGACATGATTTTGAAGGTTGCCTATTTAGCATGGCCTCTCACTATTCGGGTTTCTAAATCATATGTAACTACTAACCATGACAACAGGTTTGAAGAGTGGTAAACGTTTGGGCATATCAAATTCCCTAGGTTGCTTTTCCATCTATTGTAGAGAGGACTTTCTCTAAATTGAAGTTTTTAAGTCCTTTTTAATAGCCCTTTCAGTAGTGTTGTATGACACTGGTTATCCTCTTCTGTGGGCTCATAGCTATAGATGGCCATATTTTCAAGTTCCCCTTATTTTTGGGGTGTAAGTTCTCCACTTGGCCCTGACTCTACTACAAACTCCTTGGGGTCTCTTACAAAAAATTTTCCTTTTAGTGATTAATAAGGTAGAGTTTCCACCAATTCTTCAATTTGAGCTTTGATGTTCATGGGGGTGATGCGAGAAGGGCTTTTGGGTGTCATATCTATAATTTTGGTAGCTTTTCTAGAACTTGATAGCCTAGGTGTCTTCTCCTGTACTTCTCATGCTTTATTGTGAGTACTCTCTATGAATTTCAAATGCTTTAAGTAACTATTTATGGTAAGCCCTACATGTGCTAAATTTAATTTTTATCAACCATGTTCTTTGGTTGGCTAATCAAGGTTCAACACCTTTTCCTTGCACAAATGTATTATCGATCATGATGCAGTGTTTATATTTTACTATTGGTGAGGAGGATCCTTATCTAGTGTGTTACGACATGTTTAGATCTAATTCATTAATGACTACTGAGTTGTCAGGTATCCTTATTAAAAAATGTGTAAAATTAGTTTGATTTATCATTTTCTTGAAAGGGTGCTTTTGCCATAATATACATCTTCTTTCATCCAGACTTATTGACTAGTAAATGCTTTAATGTGCATGTGCTAGTTTAATGTGCTGATAAAAGTACAATGCCATAGTTCTCCTGCTCAAATTTGCTTGGTTGGATCATTTGTTAGGGATTTTGGCCACCCATTTTCATAGAAATAGAAGGTATTAGTTAAAAATAATATAACTTCAAATAAATGAACTTATAGTCACCCATCATGGTACAGGTCTTTCGTTGGGTAAATATAGACCGTGCACTTTCTGATTAGCACTATCATTAGGGTTATTCGCTTTTAAACCAATCAAAAGGAAGCACTCAATATTGCTTTCTCAGATATACATCATCGATATTTCTTTTGGTGATGTTATCTAGGTCATTTATTTGGTAGCCAATGAAAGTAGAGCACTCAAATTTTTTGCTTAGGTCCAGGCTACTTGCTTCACAACCAATGAGATCACATCGATGAAGTTCCCTGCTCCAATGAGGTCATAATGCTTGAATATTTTTCTATAGCACTCAAGTATCTTGCTCCAATAAAATTAAAGTGATGAATTATTCAACTCCAATGAGAATAAAGCACTCTAGGTTCCCCCCTCTAACAATATCAAATCATTCATTTTTCCCACTCTAATAATATCACAACGGTTTAATTTCTCGCTCTAATGATATTAAAGTGCTTCACTTTTTCCACTCCAATGAGAGCAAAGTGCTCAAGTATCTCACTCCAATGAAATATTAGAGCTCGAGTCCTATGCTCTATTAAAGCATTCACTTTTCTTGCTCAAATAAAATTATAGTGGTTGAAGTTACCACTCCAATGATATTAATGTGCTTGGATCCTCCACTCTTTTTATTTTGAATAAAACCTTAGGGAGGATTTTAATTATTCAAGGCATTAATATTATGGAAGTCAAGATATTAAACCTTAATACATAAGGTTAGGGTGGGAGTGGGAAATTTCACATCTATGTGTTGAGGACCCTTAGAACCTTTATGAGGAGGACATTTTCGGGGGTCTTCTAGGGTAATGGATATTATGAATGGTGTAGGGGAAAGAGGGATGTATGAAAGACCTAATGATAATAGGTAGGCTTCAGACTTAGGGATTTATATTTTCTCTTGTGATATATGCTTTATCTTTGACTAGTTTGGGCATTATGCACAACTTAGGACCTTATGGGGAAAACAAAATGAATTTTAGCGTTATCATTGTCCCATAGGCTACCAAGGAGGAAATTCGATGTATGAATTATTAGCCTTTGAACTTATGAAAGAAGAGTTTTTATAAAAATTAAAACCATGTGGAGCATTTTTAATGTTAAGGGTCGAAGGGGGATATTAGATTTATGTGCTTCGAACCCTCAGACCTTAGGAAAAAAGATAATACATTCTTCATCCAATGAAATTTCAACAGTAAATTTCCTCGCTCCAATGAGATTAAAGCACTTAGGGTCCTTACTATAGCACTTTAGTCTCCCCTTCCAATGAGATAAAAGTGTTCGCTTTTCCTACTCTAGTGAAATTAAAGTGCTTGAGTCCCTCGCTTTATTAAAGTGTTCATTTTTCTTGATCTAATAAAATCACAATGGCTAAAGTTCCTGCTCCAATGATATTAAAGTGTTTGGATCCTTCACTCTTTTTATTTTGAATAAAACCTTAGGGAGGATTTTAATTATTTGAGAGTGATGACCGTAGATCTTATTAAATGGAAAAATTTGTATTTCTGGAACCTATCTTTCAAAGCTAAAGGCTAGGGGGAATTTAATCTTTTATGCCACTATGGTAAGAAACTTAGGTGATGGACAACATTATATTTTTTATGGGTAACTCCTTTAGGAATTCATTTCATGCTAAAGGTGGAAAATGATGATGTGTGAATGACCTAGGACTTTAGGATTATGAAATTACATGTAATGAATGTTAGACCTAGGGGAAATTTTATATGTATATTGATGGTTAAGGATTTTTCAAAGCGACTTTAGGGACCATGGGGGACTTTAAAGGATATTTTAAGAAAGGACATGCTCTTAACCAAGGCACAATTTTTCAAAGGGAATACTTAGACATGACCATGGAAAAAAAAATAAAACTTTGACATATGGTATCTTCTTTAAGGATCATTACAATGATTTGAAAGTTCCAAATTTAGGGTAGAAATACCTTAAATTAATATAACCACAAAATATCCTAGACCTAAAATTTTACAAGACCCTTCAAAATTTAAAACTAGGGATACTTCTCAAGTTGGGTTGAAGCTCCAATAGGGCAGGAGGATCATCCTCGATACAAAGAGGTGGGGGTTCATAGAGGAGTAGATATGAGGTGCCTAGGCATTAGGAGGGGAGTGGGGAGACTCCTGATGGTCAACGAGGTTGATTTTATTTTTGGTGTGGTAGAGGTGCCATAATTTTTGTATATGATATCTACAGGTTATGCAATTGAGTGATGTTATGGATATATATGTATTGTGTAGAGATGATGATGTATATAAGTTTAGTCAATCGATTATTTTGATGATGTATGCATTCATGTTGATATATATATGCATGTTGGTTTGATTTTTTTGTGAATTTTTTATTATTGTGATGATTGAATGTGTTTTATTTGATATGGATGTGATGTAACATTTTTTATTCATTTGATGTTGTTAATGTTATGAATGCTAGTGAGTGGTTGTGTAAATGTATTTTGAAACTTCTAACGTACGCATGTAATTGAATATTTTTTGTATGTGTGTATTTGATTGATACAATATTGCATGGTTAATATAATCAATGACAATTTGGTAGTCGCATTGACATATGAACTTAGAATGAGATAGGTGAACATGCAATGTTGAGGATGAACGTGAATCTAATAATGGTTGTATGCAAATGCTTATGAAGTTATGTGGATGATTGACCTAAGGACTATGCATATTGATCTTGATGGATTTCTAGTTGTGTAACTAGGCATGATGTGCATTTGTACATTTTTCTAAGGGTCTTTTATTTGCTAGAAGGATTTCTAGGGAGTCAAATATCCGATTTTAACCATAAAATCCATCTATTAGTCAAATGACATTCAACTGAAATCTAGTCCATCATGTTTGAGGTTGAGCCTATCATGAACCAATGTGCGCAATGATGTTCATTTATCAATTTTGAGTGAGGTTGGACTAACCCATTGTAAACTTAGTCGATTAAAGCTAGCTCATCCACAAGCACGTAGTGGTCTGTAAAAAATATTGCTAATGTGACAGACATGTCACCACTCATAAGGCATACTCCACTACTAGACAAATGTCGATTAGCCTCAATGGAGGTTAGCCCCATGATCCATATATCCCTAAGAAAACCATGGATTCAAGCATTTTTTGGTGTAGCTTATCCTTTTGTTGATCCTCAGGGGTGGATTATGCAAATGATAGGATAAGTATGGAAAACTATTTACTTTTGTGGTCAGTGTATGCTAGGTGTTGTCTTCCCTCCACTCAAAATTTGTTTAGTATTTCACATGTGCTTGGTTCATGAAAGAACTCTAGTCAGTGATGGGAGGTCTAAAACTGTATTAGAAGCCAAATATGTTTGATAGAGGTTGATGGATAAACTAAAATGGTTTACTAACAAAAAAGAATTTTATTACCAAGCAACCTATGCATAGGACTTGGAAACAATATCGTGATAGTTGGGATAACTAATGCATGGTGTTGCATGAAATGGAAAAATGTCTATGTGGAAACAAATAAACATAATGATATCACAATGCATATGATGAGGAGACACATGATAAATGCATAACTTATGTACAAGAACATGCACAACAGACTTGTCAGTGATTAAGCTAACCAAGTAAGATCGATAAATGTGTACATGTGTAAATTAAAAGGTGATTAACATAGTATCATAGATGTTATAATGGGGTGGTATATGCATGTATGTGATGAGTGATATAATTGCAAATTTTTGGTGGTATTAACATGAATGATTGCTAAAAATATCAGAAAGAAGAAGAATAACCTATCCAAGGTATGTAGTCGCTCTAAGTGTGACCATACAACAAGGACAAGGGGATGAGAAAGGATATTTTAAGAAATAAATATGGAGAACCTATGCAAGGTATGTAATCGCTCTAAGTGTGACCATACAATATAGAAACAAAGAAGAAGAAATATGTGTGAGGAAAATAGATTAAAAAATTCCTATCCAAGGTATGTAGTCGTTCTAAGAGTGACCATACAACAAGGATAGGAAGAAGAAGAAAGAGATGTGATGGAGGAGGAAGATGAGTGGAGAAATATGTTGTTGTGTTGTAATGTTATTTTTATATTTTTGTTTTTTTTTATATAGAATGTACAAAAATTTATGAGATTCATTTGGTGAAATCAAGCGTAAAATACATGGATATGAATGATGTTGAGGGACTCAATTTTTGCTATTCCCTCAATATTGGTGAGTTGATAAGTGTCTAAACCATATTTGTGTGTAATAATATATGGATCCAACCAATTGGAAGAAAATTTGTCTTGTAGATGATGTGGTTTGTTTGGGTTTTGTTGGTTCTCCTTTAGCACAAGGTCCCCTAATTTGAATTCTCATTCATGTATTTTGTTATTGTATGCATGACAAACATGGTCTTGATAGACACAAAGGTGTTCAATGGCTTTGATGTCATGCTCATCAAGAAGAGTAAGCTAGTCTAAATGAGCTTGGAAAGCAATATTTTCATCGATGGATTCTTACAATGAGATTTGCAGAGAATGGAGTCTAACTCTCATGATGACCTCAATGCTATAGACTAGTGAAAATGGGGTTGCCCTAGTAGGTGTTTTGATACTTGTTCTATATTCCCATAGTGATAAAGGGATTTGTTTGTGCCAATCGTGGTGAGATTCAATAACCATTTTACGAAGGATGGCATAGATGGTTGTGTTTGTTGCTTCTGCTTGACCATTTTCCTAGGGATAATAAGGGGTTGAGAAGTTGTGTTTGATGTTGTACTTTTCACACAATGCACAAACATCCTTGTTTTTTAAAGGTGTGTTTTCATATAAGACGATTTGAGAGGGAATACCAAAATGACATATGAGATGTTAATGTAATGAATTTGAAAATTTGAGATCCTATCATTTGGATGATGGGAATGAATTCAACCTATTTTTGTGAAATATTCCATTGCAATGATGATGAATTTATGTATGCTTGAGGAAATCAAGGTGATTTTTCCTATGATATGTAGGCCCCATTATGAAAATGACCATATTGATTGTATGGGTTGCAGTGCTTGGTATGATAGGTGGGTTAAGTTGACAAATTGTTGGTATTTAATGTACTTATTTACATAGGCACATCAATCATGTTTCATAGTAGGCCAATAGTAACCCATGCATAAGATGCACTTAGTGATGGTTATTCTGCTAAAGTGACCACCACAAGTACCATCATGAGCTGCATAGATGACTTGATTGGCTTCTTATGGATATAAGAAACGAAGAAGGATGTCATCATAACTACATTTATAAATTATGTCCCCCAACAAGGTATATATAGTAGCTTTTTGTTTGAAAGTGTATTTTTTAGCATGACACAAATTTGTGGGGAGGATACCCAACTTAATGTATTATTTGATTTGTGTGAACCAAAGTTCATGAGGCTCTGTCTAGACAAAGTTCACATTCATAGTATCAGGTGTTATCTTTGGAAAAATAGAAGCCTTGTGGAGGGTTTTTATGTATACAAGGGTTACCTTATGATGCAAGTTTTGTGGAATGAGGGAGCCAAGAGATGCCATGGTATTCGTAAATCAGTTTTTAGATCTTGATGAAGCCTCTACGTCATACCATTTGAATTGGGATAACAAATTTCTTGCCAATACTTTGTATTGTTTGAGAATGGGGTAAATATAGATTTATTTTACCTGGTTGACAATTAAGATGGAATTACCAATGATGTGTAGTCACTCGATGCACATTGTGAGGGCAGTTTTGAGGTCGAGGATGAGTGCTTTGTATTTGACATTGTTATTAGTGCAGTGAAAGTCTAGTTTAAATGAAAAGGGGAGTGGATCCTCTTGTAATGTGAAGAAAATTATTCCCACACCTCCCTCTCATCTGCATTTAGACCTCTCAAAGAAGAGGGTCATGTTAGCATCAGTTTTAGGTTAAACATATTTTTCATCCTCAGTAGTGTTGAACACTGATTCATTGGGAAGCTCGATACTCATTGGTTTGTTATCATTGAGAGGAGATTCAACGATCTGGTCAATGATAACCTAGCCTTTAATGGATTTTTGACTGATGAATTCAAGATCAAATTTGGTAAGGAGCATAATCCATTTTGTAGTGCGATTATTTTGGTATGTTTTACCCATCATGAATCGTAAAGGGTTTTTCGTGAGCGATGACATACATGGTATGGTTAAGCATGTAATGATGAAGTTTCTTAATGGTGAACACTACCACTAGCATAACTTCTCCAAGTACTCATAGTATATTTCATAGCTAACTAGGGTTATACTGATGTACTAAATAGCCTACTCTCGATCGACCATATTTTTCTAGGCCAACATGGTACCCAAAGCAAAATTGGTGGATGAGATATATAGGTGGAAAGGGAATCCCGATCATGGTGGGGAAAAAAATTATGAAGTGATGTAGGTTTTAATAGTCATAAAAGCATCTTGGAATTCTTGATTCCAGTCAAATGCAACCCCCTTTTGTAATAGATGATTAAACGACTTACATTTGTTTGATAGTTGGGCAATAAGGCAATGGATCACTTAGATCTTACCTTGTAAGTTGCATAGCTGTTTGAGATTTGTAGGAGGCATGTTGATGATGGATTTGACCTTTTGTGGGTCCACTTAAATGCCTATTTGACAGAGAATGAAACCTAGTAGCTTTTTAAAAAGTACACCAAAGATACATTTCTTTGGGTTTAATCTAACTTTATGTTGAAGGAGATAGTTAAAGATTTGTCATAGTGTCTACATGGTCTTGGTGCTTCTAGGATTTTACCAGTAAATCATCCACATAGTCTTCCATAATCGTGTGCATGTAATCATGGAATATGTAGGCCATGGGATGTTGGTATGTGGCACCCACGTTCTTGAGGCCAAAAGGCATGACCTTGTAACAAAATGTCCCCCAAGGGATGGTGAAGGATGACTTATGTTGATCATTAGGATTAATTTGAATATGGTTGTATCTTCAGAATCCATCCATGAGAGATAACATTTCATGACCTGTAGTGGAATCAAAAAGTGTATCAATGTTGGGCAAGGGAAAATTATCCTTAGGACATGCTTTGTTTAGATCATGAAATTCGATGCAAACACAAATCTCTCCTTTAGGATTTCCAACAAGCACCATGTTAGAGACCCATTCAGAATAGTCGATGGGTTGAATGAAGCCTACATCCAAGAGTTTTTGTAACTCGTCTTTGACCATCAAGGCAATGGTAGGGTGCATCTTCCATAGTTTTTGTTTGATTGGTTTTGTATTACTGTCTAAAGTAAGGTTGTGAACTACCAATAAGGGGTCAAGATCAGGTATATCAATATATGACTAGGCAAATACTTATTTATACTCAGTGAGGAGTTTAAGGAATTTAATGCACTCCTCAAGGGATAAACTTACACCAAGATTGAGAATGCAAAGATTATTAAGGTCATCACTGATGTCAATATCGATGGTGTCTTCCAAAAGCATATGGGAGTCATATTTGAGTTGATTTGGCATGGGGATGAGGTGTAGGTCATTAGTTGCATTCTATAGATGTGTTTCCTCTTCATGGATGACCTTGAATTGGTGTATGAAAGGAAGAAGAGGAGGTGGGAGGACATAAGCATTAAAATGGTGGATGACTTGTGTGGAGAGGAGGTTTATCATGTGGGTATAGGTTTGAAGGAAGGTGATCAAAATCGATTTATTTAGGGTTGATGAAGAGTATTTTTTTAGTATGAGCTACATAGTGAAGGGGAAAATAGATCAATAGAGTTCATGTTGACCATGTGATGTGTGTTTGTTGCATGAAGTGTGGTACTAGCAACTACAATAGGTATCGTTGGATCTTACGGGTGTGGTATGATTTGACATAAAATTGGGGGAGGATATGGATATTGTGGTGATAGTGGTTGTGGGTATTCACGTGGGAGGAGTAAGGAAAGATACACATTGGAATAGGGAATAAATTAAGGAATTCAATATTATCATCAAGTTATTCTATGATGGGAAATTTGGGAGATAAAATATCCTCAAAGCTATATAAATTAATTGAGAAATTATCAAATTATTGTTCGATATCTTCATCAAGGGTCTTAGGGAACTCTAGATGAATCATGGAGACTTGGGAGAAGTATGAAGGGATTACAATGGAGGATTGAGGAGATTGGATTCCATTAGGGTAATTATATTTTGTGTCAGTGGATTCATCTTGTTCGTCATCAATAGACACGATGTCTAGGTGTTGAAACTCATCTTCTAATGGTTCCTTAATTTAATGATGGTAGCCCAAGATAGATTTTTCCTTTGGCTATTGGTAATGAGGAGTAATGACGTTACGCTAACCCTGCTCATGATGACCTATGTAAAACCCATGCCAATTATAATGTTGGAAGTAGTGTAAGGTGAATTATGGGTTGGATATATAGTTAAGGTGTGCACATAATACAAGATCAAGTTTGGGAGGCTCAAATGCTTTGGAGGACATATCAATGCCTCCGTATATGAAGTTCATTTAATTTGTGAGAACCCCCATTGATATAAAAACATCAATGGTCAACAATATGTTTCACAATCAATCAAAATCATGTGTCATATGAATGCTAGGTGGTGAGGTCTGAGCATTATGCACATTGCGTTCCCTCGATCTTGTACTAGGTATGAGGATCGATATGTGTGGTATCTCAGGTTGGGTTCATTACAATAAGGACCCAATATTTTTCAATAGCAAAGGTAAGGATGTAGATGCTTGGAATTCAACTAGAATATGGGTGGGTGGAGAAGAGATGAGTGGAGGTAGATTACTTGGTCTAGGATGGGGACAAGAAGTGGAGGAATTCGAGTATGAAAAGTGGGGAGGTGTATAGGATATGTAACAAGGTGGGGAAAATTTTGTTGCCTATTGGGTGTTAGGTCGTGGTGAGGAAGGGTATGTGTAACGAATGGTGTTATTGGAGCGACGATCGTAGTTGCTAAGTGAGTGGTTGTTGGAGGAGTGATGGGAGCAGTGACCAAGTGAGTGGAGGGAAGGGTGGGAGATTATGGTAGTGTGACCAGATTACAGTATTTGAATCAACTTGGATGTGATGCACTTGTCCATCATGTAGATATTTTATGCAATGATGAAGGGTTTAAATAACACATTGCATATTGCAGATCCAAGGTCTCCCTAAAATGAGATTATACTGCATTTCTCCTTCAATTATATGATAAAGGTTGGGTATTATTTTATATCCTACTTGGATATATAGGACTATTATATCCAATGTAGAACATAAAGTGCCATTAAAGGCCCCCAAGTCCATAGCAAAGGTGGCACGATGATTAGGAGGAATTTTGAGATGCTTGAGGGCTAGTGTGGTGATGATGTTTATGGAGCAATTGATGTCAATCAAGATGCATTTATAAGTAACATTGTTTATACATGTCATTATGTGCATAGGGTAATCAGACCCTTCTCCCATAGGTTCAGTTATTTCATGGTCATAGAAGACTATGGAAGGTTGCATGCAAGTACGCACGTTGCCTACAAAGTTAACAAATGCATTATTGTCCTTTGTTCATAGATCGATGGACCTCAAGATGTCATTGAGAGCCTCGCAATGTCATGACCTTCCTAGATGGACCTTTTGACATGGAAAACAATGTATTAAATTGATGATGCTTTAATACTCGATTTTGTGCAATTAAGCAGGGTAGGGTAGCAATGTTAGTAGATATTGAGAGCATGATATTGCTAACAAATTGCCAATGTGTAGGATCAGGTATGCTCGTCAGTGGAAGAAGTTGAGTCATCCATCGAATGCGAGGGTACTTGAGGTTGGGGAAGTGATGATAAGACAACTCGAAGGTAACAATGATGGATACCTTCATATGGGCATGCATTCAGTTAGGGATAATCGTCAATAACTAGCCACCTTGAGTCCTAAACTGATAGTCTAATAGCTTTCGTAAGTTCTAGAGGTTGAGACAGGTGACTAAATTGATGGAAAGAATCCCCTCTTTATCTGTTGTATATGTTTTATTGGCTTACACTTCATCATTATTTTGCATCACTAGTTTAGGAAAAGAGTGTGGTTAACCTAATTGTTTTGGAAAGATTCCTTGTTTCCTTAAACCTTGCAAAAAGAGTAGCATGATGATAATGCTTAATAAGAAAACTTTGATTCTTTTATAAAAACTTGTTGGAATTATTTTAAAAGAAAAGTGAGTTCTTTTTTAAATAACATGTTGGAATTATTTTAAAATAAAAGTGAGTTCTTTTATAAATAACATGTTAGAATTATTTTAAAAGAAAAGTGAGTTCTTTTATAAATAACAAGTTAGAATTATTTTAAAATAAAAAAGTGAGTTCTTTTATAAATAACATGTTAGAATTATTTTAAAAGGAAAATGAGTTATTTTATAAATAACATGTTGGAATTATTTAAATGATGATTAAATTTCATTTATAAATAATATCTTAAAAAATTGTTTAAAAAAAAACAATTAAATCCAAATATCTGAAATGGTTTGGGGTTTTTCTTAAAAACTAATGAGGATGTTATAGCATGAATATTTACGTTATAACCATTAGCTAAAAGAATATTATGAGCATAATAATCAAACTCCATGTTAATCTGACGCAATATATTTGTTATTCGGTGAGCTTCGAGTAGACGTTCAAGTTGATGGGAGAAACTTGCCAACTATGGAGGGATGGACACCATTTATGGTATAACTTATCCAACAAACAAAGAATGCTTTCCTCCATTGATCTCCACATAAATATAGCCAGAGGAGTTATGAGGGGTGGTGGGTCAGTCAGGTCAAGAAAGGAGAAAGAGATCAAACAAGGAGAGGGGAGATAAAATAGGAGGAAGACGGAGAACAAAAAAAGGAGGAAAAAACCCTGGAAATCCGTAGACGAAGAACAACAACATTGCATTGAAGTCAAGGGAATGAATTAAACTAGGTTGGGCCTATCGCCATTTATTTTTGTTATATCACTCAGTTGGTCATGTGGTCTACGTTTTGTTGGTTTACCTTTACCAAGACCATTGATTTTTGTTATGTTGCTTGGTTGGTCATGTGGTCTGTGTTTTTATGGATTACCTTTGCCAAGACCATTACTTTTTGTTATGTTGCTTGGTTGGCCATGTGGTCTACATTTCATTGGTTTAACTTTGCCAAGGGTATTAACAATTGTGATGTTTTTGTTGCTCCTATTGACCAGTGTTATCATTGGTTTACCTTGCCAGCTTGTTGGTTGTGCTAATGAGATACTATCTCATATTAAACTGTGCCTATGCCTACATAGGGGTTTTGTATCTGCCTTGTCATCATGGAATGATTATCTCTAGAAAGGAGCCGAGAGTAGCACTCCTTAGGATGTCATTGTTAAGTTGACCATGGGGACTCCTTGGTGTTAAGGGAAGGTCATTTGTATTCTTTGTTACCTTCTAGGAAGATGTGAGTTGTTGCTTCCTGTACATTGTGGTTGGATGATGCTTTGTTCATCCCCTCCATAGTCGACTTGCTATGATAGATGGACCTTGTTATCCCCAGTAGTCTTCCATTCCCCAACTGCATTGAAGGTGCTATCGCTCTCAGTGTGTATAGTTGTTGTTGTGCATTTGAACCACCAAAAGATACTCTACCACTATTATAGCCTCGACAATGTTGGTGTCATGGTTATAGTGTAGCCTAAGTTGTAGGGAGGTCACGCACCTTGTTGTGTGTTACCAGGTCGCGCACCTTGTTGTGTATAACCAATTCGAGCGTGTGTTGCATGAGGGCACCATGCTCAACAGGGTTCCTCAGGTTTCAAGCCCGATATATATTAACTTGGTTGTTGATAAAGCTAAGGAAAGTTTTATGTATGATTTCAGTAGTTGACTTCAATTTGTAAATAAATATAATTTAGATCATTTTTGTAAATTAAGGTTATGGGATTTAGTTTATTGAAAATAAATGGAAATGTATTGTTTTCGTAAATTAAGGTTATGGGCTTTAGTTTATTGAAAATAAATGGAAATGTATTGTTTTCGTAAATTAAGGTTATGGGCTTTAGTTTATTGAAAATAAATGGAAATGTATTGTTTTCATAAATTAAGGTTATGGGCTTTAGTTTATTGAAAATAAATGGAAATGTATTGTTTTCATAAATTAAGGTTATGAGCTTTAGTTTATTGAAAATAAATGAAAATGTATTGTTTTCATAAATTAAGGTTATGGGCTTTAGTTTATTGAAAATAAATGGAAATGTAATGTTTTTTATAAACTAGAGGTATGGGACTTTAGTTTATGAATGAACGGGAAAAAGGGTTTATTTCTAATTAAAGTTATGGGACTTTAATTTAGTGGATAAACGAAAGGATTGGTCTAAAGATTAAAAGTGTTGGGCTTTAATGCTTTGAGACAAGTCTAGATTTGATTTGAGTAATAACCATGACTTAATTGTTGCATGTTGAAAATCCCTCTAAAGGCATTTGAGGGAAGACAGTAAAAGTAATGATTCTTTTATGATATCAACTATGCTATTAGATGGTTACAAAAATAAATAAATTGTACAGTTGCAATTTGGTAAAGTAAAGAAAGTAACTACATTTATAAGCATGTGTATCCTGAACTATGAGTGTCCTAATCCCCTACTATCCTTACTTGATCGATGGAAGAGCAGGAGGACCACAGTCACATATGGATCGATGTTCAATTTTACTTTCTACTTTACACCTCATTTATTTATGCTATCAGATTAGACTTGTGGGAAGATTTCCTCGATATTATCGATGTAATGTATTATTTAAGGTATGGACGTTTTACCATACTCTTATGTAATAAATGACCAATGTGGTAAAAGTATCTTGTATTATTCTTGAGTTGCTATGAATGTATTTAAATCCCTTCTATTGTATGTTTATTATTTAAATATTATTCCATGCTTCTAGTTCTCCTTTGTATGTTATTGAATTACATTTTGTTAGATTTACTATATAGATTTATCTTTTACTTTCTTGTTAAATAACTTTTCATGTGATTTGAGTAGTAAGTTTTAGGGTGAACTTAGAGGTTAACCTAAGGGCTTGAGACCCCCTTAGGGAGATTGGTAACTAGGTTAGAAGATCGTAGCAGAGTTAATAAAGCTTGTCAGAGGAGAATATAGATATCTTAACTCACAATACACGTAGCATACCCACACATAATGGCTTATTTGGAATATGGACATGCGTGTACACCTTCTAATGATTGAAGGTGGTAATTCTAGCTCATCAAGATTGATGATATGGATAGACTTATGTGCATAATATGAGATATGCCTATGCAAAAGGGACTTGCGTGAGGGAAATACCGTGGTATAGTTCTTGAGAAACTTAGGGGTTGTTAAACATTAAGTCGATCTAAGGTTGGTTAGGGGTTTATGAATCCCTCTCCTTAGTAAATTTTTTTTTTTTTCTTTTTGTGTGTTTTGTTTCTTTATTTTTGGGTCTTTACAATGAGGTTGAGACTATTGTAAGAGGTCAAAGATAGATAACCTTGCATGCCTGGTTTTTAATTTATGTGTGATATTGCTCCTAATGGTGATGATTGATCACAAAAATAGAGGGGTATTATGCTAGTAGGGTTGTGGAGGATGAAGGTGTTTGAATGGGTGTTGGTTATTGGGTAGGGTGGGTCAAGTATCTTTGGTTCCTCATGACTATGTTGATCATTCAAAAAAAACCATGATGTTCAAGCGTGCAGTTAACCTGGTTGATTTTTTTATGTATTTGTTGTGAGGTTAAGGCTTCAAGCTATGTGTGTGGTACATCATGGTGAGATAGGGGGGTCTGAAAGATGTCCAAATTTTGATTAGGAGGAGCTAAGGGATTGTCAACCCAAATGGTGCCATGGTTGATTAGGTATTGGATAATATGTCAAAATTGTTGACAACCATTAATATCATACCCCTTGCAATGATGATAGACATAGAAGGCATATTCCTTGTAGTATTTTAGTTTTTAGTGATTTGGGTTCATTGGTCTGATTTTGGACAAAGTGATGCGCCCTACATCATAAATCTTTTGGAATAAATTGATCAAAGGTTGGGCTAGATGAGTTCAAACATGGGGTGGATGATTGAGAGGTTGTGGGTAGGTACGCTGCTAGCTAGGCAAAGGTGGAGGAATTACATGCTTGGGGTGTTCGTAACCTTGGGATTGCAACTGGGTGTTGGAGAGGGATGGGGCGGCTGCCACACTAAGCACTAGGTTGGTTTCTTGAGGTGGCCTATGTTGGGCAAGGTTAGAATTTTCCTTGTTAAATCAATTTAAGGCATAGTCTAGATTATTATAGGGTTTGATCTTCCCTTTCTGAATTTTGACTTCCTCTATTAATTTGGCATGTGTAGTTGCCTCCTCGAAGGAGCCATGTTGTTGCATTTGTAAATTACCTAAGATGGATTTAATGCAACTCCTTGCAAATACCTTGACCAGATCGAGTTGGTGGATGGGAAAGGGTAGCTTGTTGATAGCCTTTTTCCATCTTGTAACATAATAATGGATAGGCTCAACATCAAATTATCATAGATTGTATAGGTATAGCAATGATGTCTTGTTCTTTATGTTGATTAAAAAATTCTCTAAAGAAGGTGTTGACCAACTGTTCAAATGTGTACAAACTATGCCAAGGTAAGTTATTGTACCAACTTAGGGATGGTTCTCCAAGAGACTAAGGGAAGGTCTTAAGAATTAGGGCATCGCTACCACTGATTCGATAGCAAGTAAATTGATAGTTGCTTAGATGTTCTCTTTGGTCCTCCTTACTTTTAAATTTGTTGAACTTGGGGCACTCAAATTTGGAGGGGTATGGCAGCATGATCACTAAGGGGTGAAAGAGTTATGATCATAACTATAAGTGGTTTTATCATACCCATAGCCCATTGAGCACATTTATAGTGCTTTGATTTGTTATTGCATGATATGCATTACATTAGGTATGGCTAGCATTATCAAATTTTGTGTCATAGGGGTATCCATTAAAGAGTGGTTAGGGTAATATGGGGTGGGGGTGTAGTAGTTGGGAGGTGGTGGAGATGGAGTAGAATGTTGATTATGGATGTAAAGGGTTGCAACATCTATTTGGTAGAAAGTAAGTGAAGGTTGTTGGGGTAGAGGATTTGGATTATAAAGATCTTGGGTGTGATTGAATCCTGCATACAAGTTTTGGTATTGTGTGTGGTTGACTGCAAGGATGATTTCTTGATAATATGTTTGGTCATGTACCTTGTGATATGGTACCTGGGTAGGTCCTTGTTGTTATGATACTTGGTTGTACCATTCGTGATTGAGCACTTGTGGGGGCACTTGAGTGTGCATGTGTTGTTGGGGTACCTAAGTGTACCAATATTGGTCTAGCAAATGTATGTATGTTTGATTAAGTGGTACTTGTATAAGCATTTGTTGAAGGGGTATTTGAATGTATCTTTATTTAGGTAGTCCTTGAATAACCATTTGTTGCAAAGGTACTTGGGTGTACGTCTATTGTTGTGGTAGACCTTGGATGTGCACTTGATTAGTGTTTATTTGAGGGGATGATACTTTAGTGTGGAATTTCTAAGGCACTTGACTGTGCATTTGTTTTTGAGATGGAAGCACTTGATTGTAGAATTGTTGTTGTTGAGAAGGAAACACTTGATTGTGAAACTATTGTTGTTGAGAAGGAAGCACTTGATTGGGGAACTATTGTTGTTGATAAGGGAGCACTTGATTGTGCTTTAATTGTTGCTATTGAGAAGGAAGCACTTGATTATGCTACAATTGCTAATGTTGAGAAGGAAGCACTTGATTTTTGAATTATTGTTGTTGAGAAGGGAGAATTTGATTGTTTTGCAACTGTTGGTGTTGAGAAGGAAGCACTTGATTGTGTTGCAATTGTTGTTGAGAAGGATGCACTTTGTGCAATTGTTGTTTTTGAGAAGGTAGCATTTAATTATGCTATAATTATTGTTGAGGTACTTGGGTGTACCCTTGTTGTTGCAAATGCACTTTATTGTAGTGTAATTGTTATTGAGATACCTGGTTATGCCTTGAAGGTCCTTCAAATGAGGAATATGTGGGTGGTATGAAATGTGACATGGTAGGTGGCATTAAGACCCATGAAGGTGGAAAAGTGAAAAATCATGTTAGATTATGTTGGAGTAGCGGGGGTGATTGTTGATATGTTTGATTTTTATCGATGGTGAAAGCAGTGAATGTATTGAGTTGGGGTTGTGGTTGAGGGTGATAGGGAATTATGTGACCTTGTGTAGGTAGCTAATATGGAAAGAGAACTTTATGTTGATTATAAGTGGATATGGGTTGGTATGTAAATACCTGGATTGATGAGGGAGGTAATGAGGAGAGGTTAATGATGGAAGGGTGGAAGTGGGTTTACCAGAAGGATTAACTTTGTGTGTCCCTATCAAAGGGAGATTAGGAGCAAGGAAGGTGGAGAACTTGGAGGTGGCATTCATCATATCGTAATCTGAGTATATGGAAGAGGAAGATATGTAGGTTGACTATGGTGGTATGCTAGTGTTAAAAGTTGGCACCTCAATTTAGGATATGATAGGGGATTCAATTTGAAGTAGCATGTGGTGAAAGAGGTGGCGATCAAGAATGTTAAGGGGAGGAAATGAAGTTTGGGTAAACTAAATTGCTATGGATAAGATGACATGAATGAATGTTGAGGTGGAGGGAAGGATGTATCCTCTTGATTCTCAAACAAGGGATTCACTCTTGCATTATCCATAACTATGCGCTCTTGATCATGCACTCATCTTCACGTGGAAACCATGATGAATAAAATAGAAAATATGTGTGCTCTATGAATAAAAGGACCTAAAATTTCAACTGTTGGGATAACCTTAGGCTTGGATTTATCTGAGTGAAGTGTTTTAGTTCAAAATATACCTATCTGCATATTTTCCTGATAGACCAACTTCTCTCTGAATTAATGTTACAAAATTAGCTTTTGAGGTCTTTAGGACCATTTTGAAAGTCTCTATGATCTTTTTGGAGGTGTTTTAACAGTTTTGTAACAAAATGCTTTGAATTAATCTAAGTAGAAAGCAACAAACAAGCGTGTATGGTTGATGTTGAGTGCAATAGCCTCAAAAACACACACTAAAAAATTCTTTTAGCTCAACCATACATTGCTTGATTTCCCATGTGAATGTTAGTTTTAGCATACATATACAATGCACTTCAAGATTATTCACTCATGCAGCTAGTGTCTTAAGTGCTCGAAATTGGCCAGATTCCATGGGTCACCTTACTGGATTTGGCTCTTCACTCGAGACTCTTAGGAATCCGACGGAGGGTTATCCATTCAGGGCCCATATCACCTGAACGGGGTACGCTATGCCCCTTGTCCAAGGTTGTAAGGTTTGCAACCTTTTAAGAGATCTCAGCTCGATGCCTTGGAACCAGTGTTTGTATGCCGGTGCTAGCCATTGACCATTTACTAAGGTTTGGCTAGATTCCGCCTTCGCAAGGCTGAGGGACTAGATATCTATGTTCTTCCTCGAGCTAACAGCAATGCTGCCCATAACCATCTACCGTTGGATCTTCCAACAGCATGAGTAGCTCTCTAGTCATGCTTTATGTTGGCTCCTCCCCAGCCCAAGTGGAATGATGGATATCACCACGCTAACTGACTGACCACCTAGAGTGACGTCCCATTCCATCACTCGTTACACTCCTCAGCTTGGACCCTCCTATCCCATAGAGCTGGAGTACGATGGTGCAGTCCCCGCTAAGTCACCGTGTGACTGAGTGGCATGGGTAGAGAAAGTCTCCTTGACTTTCTCTTGTCAAGCAAAGTTGATTCCCACTTAAGACACCGCGTGACTTAATGGTATGAGTGGAGACAACCTCCCTTGATTTTCTCCAAGCAAGATTCAAATTTCAAATTTAAGTTTAAAATTGTGGGTACTTAATATCTTGATGCCTAATGGTTTGTCTTTGAAAGCTTATTTAAACAAATTATTTACGTTAATGGAACTATAACAAAGGAACCATGACACATAGACATAAGAAGGTTTCAGATTTCTATTATCTTATAGGATTTCATAATAAATTTATATTACTATCTACACAAACACTTATATTTATGAATATCAGTTAATCCCCTCCATCAATGTAAGGATCGTGCCTAAAATTTTCATAAAATCTACAACCTAAGTCTTCTTTTATCTTCCATAATCAAGTCCCTTCATATAAAACATGGACTATTAATCATACGCTTTTCTACTCTATAAAGTAATTATAAAATCATTCAAAATATAATTAAAAACCTATCACATTTCTTAAATCAAAGAAAACAAAATCATTTAAATCTAACACATTTCTTTAAACAAAGAAAACAAAATGATTCTTTTCTACATATATAAATTACACAACAATATTGAGATTATTATTTCATTAGCCCCATGTGCTTAAACTTACCTCATTGTTCAAGTATTTTGCCTAAAAAAACACACGTGACAAGTAAAACATCCTATAAAACTAAAAATGATATCTATGGTTTTTTTTTAATTATACAATATCTCTATGCACATATTTACATAAATTCAAAAAAATATAATAATTCTCAGATTTGGCTAAGTTCTTATTAATTAAATTCTAATATTCAATCTATACGGCATTCTAGAGACGCGTCTTCAAAAGCATATTCATCCAATCAATATAAAAGACCTTTATTTCAAACCTAAGGCATATAATTCATTCAACATAATATCAAGCGAAACTTCAATTAGAAAAATGAAATAACTATTATTACTCTACGACGTACTAAAATTATCTACGGAGAAGAACAGATTCCAAGCAAACACATCCAATTTTCTCCGTCAATATAGTCTAAAGAATTGGAGATAACCAAACTGGAGCATATCAAATTTTATACTTAACATTTACACAATGATTATACTTTACAATTTCCTTTTAGTAATAGGATTGTTTTAGTTGTTTTCATAATACAAAATTTCCTTAAAATAATAAAATGAATTGACGTCAATGCAATATAGATAAACTCCCTTGAACAAATATATTACAGCCACTAAATACTGACATAGTTTATATTAACCTCATGGTGACATATATTATGGCTTCAGGCTCTTCTTAAGGTTTTCACATTCTCTACTGCTTGGCGTTGGCTCGAAATATTGTCCAGGAGAAGTTATACATCCATTCACACTGCCTTGCGGAAAAATATCGTGCTCTAGCGCCCACCCACAATGATCGAACAAGAACATAGGCTGGGGTTGGCTAAGACTTGGCCCATATGCAACTATATGATAGACATACTCAAATCACAATCACACATTCACATACTTCATTTGCAGCAGCAAACACACAGCCATAAACAACGATATGATTTCTACCATTACAAAATCACCCAATGAATACCAGCAATTTCCAAAAAATGAGCATAGGCATAAATATAGGAAAAGGTGAACATGACAGTATTAACAGACATTGCAGCATTTTGATTAAACCAAAAAAATTTATCATAATAATTAATCTCTTCGTTCTCTGGTTCATCTTAAGAACAGAAATGTATTATTATTCTTAATTTAAAGAATACATTTGTATTGATAATTAGCAAAGACTCTCCCATAAATTATTTACGCGGTTTAAGTAATACTCATACCAACCTTACCAACAAAAATTACAGCATATTTGATTTGATTAAATGATTAACTATATTGGTTATTAACACAACATCTCAACCAATTTCATGAATATTTACAACTTGAATATTTATATAACTGGTATGAAAAATATACAGAGTGCATTTGCGAACTTAGAAATAATGGTTTCACACAAATTATACTAGGAACAACACTTCAAATGACAAGGCTCTAACCTATTTTCCGCAATTCCCTCTTCGCAGACGAATTTTGCTTTCGTTTGACTCCATGAGAAACTCCTTCATCCATACCACCTTCGGCCAACTCGTCTTCATTTATAGAAAAGGTGATAAACGGAAAGAGGACACATCACGAGTTTTGCCAGGTAAAACATACAGATGTCCTCCACGTATAGTCGTATGGCTTCTCTTAAATTTATTATTATTATTATTTTACTTAGGCTTCCCGAGTTTCTTGTTTATTATTTATTTATTTTTAATTAAAATTTAGCTTAAAGTCATAGGCCCTTTCATACTTTTGTCCTTTACTCGGGAACACTTGAGTTTTTTCTCCAAATGAAGGTAAACTTCATTATTTTATATTTTATTTTTATATATTTGTATCTACTATGATTTAATTATTATATATATTTTTAAATATTATTATTCCTATTATTCTTATATTTAATTCCCATGGTTATGGATTTTTGGTAAATATAATTTTATTTTTATTTTATTTTATTTTACTTCTATGCTAATATATCTATATACAATATATATATATATATATATATATATATATATATATATATATATATATATATATATATATATATATCATTTCAAAATTATCATTTTAAATGATAGCAATCAAAGAACATCAAACTGGAGAAAACAAGCATTAACATGCAATATTTTATCGGTCATGATAGGCAGAATGCAATGCAACCTACGGTGGGCTTCCATGTACCCATGGACCAAGGTGCTCTAGGCACGACATCATAACCACTTACCCGGCATTTCTGATCTGTTGCCTCAGTTAATGGGGTGGGTGCTCTCTTCTATATCTATCTCGAGTCCTGCACCTGCACCACAAACACTAACCGCATAATCACATTCTTCTAAGAAAATTAATCACTAGCAGTGGGGATGTGACATTGAGTCTTTTTACTTGACTGTTTGGTTTTGTAGTTTGTGTGTTTTGAGATTAACAGATTACTATAAAGATGGATTATGTGATTGAGATCTACAAGGGTACGTTAATGCACACCCTTCCCACTATACCCGAAGGTATGCAAGGAGTGGTGATACAAAAACAAGCTAAGGGCTTCCTATGATGGGGGAAGGCTCAGAATAACTAGAAGGATGGATACAAAAGAAAACTCCAAAAAGAAGTTTGTGATGTCTAAATATTGCTACTTTTCGAGCTAGGCTTTCACTTCAACCTCAGCTGAGCTTGGATAAAAATGACATTTGCACACTTACTGATTATATAGCCTTGTAAGTAGGGGCATCTATCCCATCCTACCCTAAGGTAATCTCAAGAGTAGGGGATTTTTCAATGATGAAGTTCAAAAAACCACTTGAGGAGGTTTTTATGGTGTCTAAATAAGTGATTCAATGCTTTCTAGTGGAATTCAATGTCATTGATCTTTATTGGTGGTTAGTGATGAAATTCAACGTAAACCAATGTTGTTAAGTTATGTGCGTATGATGTTCTTTTCCCTTAACAATAAAAATGTAGCAAATGAAACTATGTTTATGATAGAAGACAACATTTTCATCCAAATGCGATATTCAAAAGAAGGTGCCCTTTTGAAATCAAATCTACACTATTTTGAAAATGACCAAATGATATGGTGCATTTTTTAAAGCAAATTTACACTATTTTGAAAATGACCAAATGATATGGTGCGTTGTTTAAAGCAAATCTACAATATTTTAAAATGACCAAATGATATGATGCGTTTTTGAAAGCAAATCTACACTATTTTGAAAATGATCAAATGATATGGTGCATTTTTTAATGCAATTTTTCGATACCAGTGCAATTTTACAAAACAAGTCGAAAACAGAGAAAGTGAAAAAAACAAGGTCTCAAAATGTCTACCTATGATTTCTTGTGTCTAGTTTACCATCCAGAGATCTAATAGATGTTCCTCATGTTAAATTTAATTCTTATGTTTTCCAAAAAAACATACCTATCTGTATGTTTTCCTTAAAAAATACTTGTTTTGGCTCCTCTACGGCTGTCTCAAGCCAAGAGGATAAAAAATGGAATTTGGGACTGTACCTACAAGTGTCAAAAGCAAAAATGTCAAATTTCTTAACAATCAAAATGTGCTTGTTTTTAGCAACTAAAATTTGAAAGTGCTTGTTTTCAACGAATGAAATTTGAACTACTAAATAAAAACCACAAAAGGGGTAAATCTTGAAGTTTTACAAGTGGGGATGAGATGCATTTCAAGGATTTTACATACTCCTACACCTATTTTGTAGTGCCTACAACATAGTAAGACCATAAAAGTTGCTAGTTCACTAGCAAACCAACAAAAAGCATAAAAATCATGATTGCCAAAATGAACTGCCATAAAACATATCGTATTCTATTGATAATGTGTAAAAGATGTTACAATGTGAAATGATGATGTCCTTTTACAATTTGCCCCAAGGGCTACAACAGAGAGCCTCTGAGAGGAGGGATCTTAGCACTGAATGTCTTTGTGGCACCGCAAGAGTCTTTTGTGAGATCCTTCAGGGGAGTGGGCTTATTAGATGTGTGCCACTACTGGCTATAATGGTCCTCAAAACCTGCGTAACCCTACAAAAAGTGTTAGAGACATTTGGAGGCATATCTTGATTAGGCTTCTCATAGACACAGATAAAAAGGACACAAAAGTTAATAAAAATAAATGAAAGAAGTAATGAAATGAAATGAAACTGAAGAAAACAAAGAGGGGTTACCTAGTCGATTGATCTAATAGTATGTTTATGTAAAATATACCTATTCATATGTTCATCTATACGTTTTCCTATTTGTTGTTGTGGTTAGTTGGTGCTTCAGTCGTAGAGGTCCCTAATATTATCTGAGCTGAAGATGGAAGTTGAAAGTGCTTGATTTGTACCTGAAATGACCAAAACTCGTAAAGAAATTCAAGCGAGAGGAGTGTTAGATGTGTGAGGTGCTTGAGAATGGCTTTGGTAGTATTTGGGTAACATAATGATGTGATATTATTCTCCTTGAAATTGTGGGCAATAGGGCATTTTTATAGCTTTCTTGGACAAGAGAGGGAGGTGGTGATGTGGCAGGAAAATGAGAGGAGAGAGAAGGTCCTCTTAATTAGGCATATGGTGGATAAGACCCTCCCACCTAAGCGTATTAAGTGGGCATGGGTGTGCCATGCCCACTTAAGGCTTAGGGAAGAGGGAAAACATCATTTTCCTTAAATTACTTTAAATGCTTTTTAGGGGGAGTAAGAATTTTACGAGAAAGAGGGTGGGTAGGTGATTAGGAAAGTGCATAGAAGGGTGTTAGTGGGGTGTAGGTTGGATGGGGTAGGTTTACCTAAGGTTTAGGCCATCCTAGGGTTATATTTACCTAGGTTTTAGGGTAATTAAAATTATTTTTGAATGTTTTGTTAATTGATCATTAATTAGTTCTGCATGATACTGAGTGTGACATTTTTAGGTGTCTACAATTATCAAGCGAGATCCAAGGAAGCAAGAGCAAACATAGAGAAAGGAACACAAACTAAGCTGGTTTAACTTCTCTTTACCAAACAACAAAATGATGTTGGTAATTCACAAGTTAGTTCGATAGCCCCTAATGAGACATGATTATCATATCATGGAATATAAGGGGTGCTAATGCCCCCTCAAAGCAAAGGTGTATTAGGGACCTCTGTTTAAGTAATAAGCTTGATATTCTTTGTATCCAAGAAACTAAAATGACAAAATAAGTTTCAAAAACTTTGAAAGCAATATGGGTGAGATATGAATGGGATGTTATGGATTCTGAAGGAGTATCAAGGGGAATTCTAACATGTTGGAATCCTATTAGAACCTCTTATATAGCCATTTATAAAACTAGGCATTAGATAGCCTCTTTAGTCACATGTTACTTTGTAGATATTCATTTCATCCTTATCAATGTCTATGGACCTATAACTCAGTCAGGTACATTAGAAGTTTGGAGTGTGATTGAAGCCTTTATGAGAAGTGAAGACCAAGAAACCCATTTCATGGTCATTGGAGATTTTAATGCCATAACCAAGTTGGATGAAAAATTGGGGGAATTAAGAAATTAACCCAAAGTATGAGAGATTTCTCAATTTTTATTCAAAACAATAATCTATGGGAGGTTGATTTTAAAGAAGACAACTATACATGGACCAAGAATAGGAGAGGCCAAAACCTAATAGCATAAATATTAGACAGATGCATACTCTCACATAATTGGCTAGATTAAGGGACTTGTGCTAGAATTAATACCTTAACAAGGATTTGGTTCAAATCACTAGCCAATAAGAGTTAAAATGGTGGTAAGTGAATTAAAAAAAATCATATTTTAAATATGAGCAGATGTGGGAAGGCCATCCTCAATTTATTGATATGATAACACATATGTGAAATTATTTAGGAAATAATGGGTTGTTTACACTTCCAAAACAAATTAAATCAATGACATCTAGATTAAAAAAATGGAACAAGAACACTTTTGGAAATATTTTTGAGAAGAACGAACTAAAATCTAAACTTTCAAGATTCCAAAAAGGTGATCTTAATAATCCAAGCTTGGAGGAAAGGGAGTTGCTTAGTGGATATCATAATATTTTGAGTAAGGAAGATAAATTTTGGAGATTAAAATCAAGACAAACTTGGTTAAAAGATAGAGATAAAATATAAAAAAAAAAAAATCATAGGATGGCTATAGTACAAAGATCAACAATTTAAATTAGTAGGATTAAATCAATAGAAGGGGATTGGATTGAAGACTAGAGTGAAATCATAAAGGAGGAAAGGTATTTTTATCAAAATATTCTAGGGTAAGAGGAGTATGAAGTTCTTAATGATAAACTTCTACAAGAAGTACCTTCAATTATAACAGATGAAGACAATAGGAAACTGATGGAGCCTATTAATCTAGAAGAAGTTCATTTAGATATTTTCTCTTTTAATAAGGATAAATCCCTTGGTTCGAATGGGCTCTCTGCAACATTCTATCAACAAAATTGGGATATAGTGAAGGATTCTTTATTAGAGGTAGTGGAACAATCTAGCGTAAAACAATACATACCTTATAAAATAAATGCAACATATCTTACCTTGATTCCAAAAAAGAAGGATCCAAAATTGTTTAATTCTTTTAGAGCCATTAGCATATGTAATATGGCATATAATATTATCTCCAAAGTGATGGCGAATAGGTTAAGACCATTGTTAAACAAAATTATTTTAGAAGTGCAAGGAATATTTGAGAAAGGGAGATAGATTGATGGTGATCCAAAAATAGCTCACAACAGATTCTTAATTCTCATTCATTACAGTTGGAATTGATTTACAATAATGGCAACAGTCTGCCATTTAAAACTCCTTCACTCTGAAAGATAGTTATTTTCTTTTCCTCTTACAGCATCTTCCGCCCATGAAGAATAACCGTCTAGACTAGTCCAGAATCGCCCTCTTGCCTTAACGTCTGCAACTATGGCTCAACAGTTCTCCGACCCTTGTGCATGCCTTCGCTCACCCTTTTAAAATCTCTGGCATGACTCCTCGTTTCCCTTATCTAACCCTTCGTTTCATTTCCCGTGCCTCTTCGTTGTCTTCGCCTTCAAACGCCTTTCTTTTCGATCCTTGATCCTCGTCTGCTTTCACTACACCTCGGTGCCACGTGCTTTCAATGTTGCCACTGTAGGCTCTGTCCACCTGTCAACCATTGATGACGTTCGGTATACCATCGCTCAATAGATTCCTCTGTAACGGTCCTTGTAACCGTCTGCGCTTTCCTTTCTTTCGTTGGTCGCAAAAATGCGACATGTCGCGATATCGCAACACTTTCGGCTTACCTGTCTTCTAGCCTTATTCGAGTCGCGAAAATGCGACATGTCGCGATATCGCAACACTTTCGGCTTCCTTGTCTTCCAGCCTCCTTCGAGTCGCGAAAATGCAACATGTCGCGATATCGCGACACTTTCAGCTTCCCTACCTTCCTGTTCTTTTCGAGTCGCGAAAATGCGACATGTCGCGATATCGCGACACTTTCGGCTTCACTGCCTTCCTGCCCTCTTCGAGTCGCGAAAATGCGACATGTCGCGATATCGCGACACCTTTTCTCCCTTGCGCCTTCTCTCGTTCTTGGGTCACGAAAATGCGACATGTCGCGATATCGCGACACTTTTTCTCCCTTGCGCTTTCTCTTGTCCTTGGGTCGCGAAAATGCGACATGTCGTGATATCGCGACATCTTTCCCTTTCGGGTCTTCTTTCTCCTTTTCGGTCGCGAAATCGCGACATGTCGCGATATCGTGATATTTTTCCTTTTTGCCTTCTCCTCGCCTTTAGGGTCACGAAATCGCGACAGTTTCCTTCCTAGCTTCCTTTTTGCGTCTTCGATCGCGAAATCGTGACATTTTCCTTCCTTGCTTCCTTTCTGCTTCTTCGATCGCGAAATCGCGACATGTCGCGAAATCACGACATTTTCCTTCCTTGCCTCCTTTCTGCTTCTTCGGTCGCGAAATCGTGACATTTTCCTTCCTTGCCTCCTTTCTGCTTCTTCGATCGCGATTTCGTGACATGTCGCGAAATCGCGACATTTTTTCCTCTGCACCTTTCCTGTCTTCTTTCGATCGCGATTTCGTGACATGTCGCGAAATCGTAACATTTTTGCTCCATGCCTCCTCTCACCTTCTTGAGTCGCGAAAACGCGAAATGTCACGATATCGCGACACTTTTCTCTGTCACGATATCGTGACATCAAGGCAAACACTTAGAAATTTTTTTGTTGATGCAAGATTGCTCTGCTACCATCGGATGCTCCTGCATCATAGATTCTATGCGAGATCATAGTAGCTTATGAAGTTATGCATTCAACAACTTCAAGAAAATAGAAAGCAGTGATCTTAAAACTTGATGAGTAAAGCCTATGATAGGGCTCAATGGGACTTTTTTATAGTGGTAGAAAAGTTTGGATTTGAGAGTATATACCGAATATTTAGAAAATATTGAATTCTAAATCCAAATCTAAATATTTAGAATATTTAGAATAGTGTTCTTTATAAAAATGAGAAGGAGAGTATATGTTGAATTTTGGAATATTTGTATTCATACTAAAAATTGAAAAAGATCCAGAAAATGAAAATCAAGATTTCAGACATTTTATGTAAAATGACTTAGGTTTCTAGCTATAGCAACTCAATTGAGATGAAAATTGAATCTATTTGTAAACTTTCAAAATCTAAAGAAGAGAGTTGTGATTTGTCAAGGGTGGGGGACCCAAGTAGTCTCTTGTTATCCGACAAAAACAAATTATTTGACTAGTGAATGCAATGTTATTATGGTATGTTGAATTACCTATGGTATTAAGGTTTAAATATAACTACTTGCATCTACGTTACTGGTGTATTGGATGCTCACATTCTATCTTGAATAACCTCCAATACACTTAATTTTGTGAATGTTAATGTACAATACAATACAACTTTACAAGGTTTTCTTTTAATAGAAAAAGGGTTTAGAAACTACACTAACATTTAAGATGATGATGGTAATATACAAGAAGCTTTTAACAAAATACAAAGAACAAAAATGTTTAAACAACTCTTAAGCAAAACATTCTAAGATAAGAAAAATAACAAGGGTTGGTACTCCTACTACAAAAGACATCTCATAATTGCAATTTACTGATGCACAATCTCAAGAGAACTAGTGCTTGTGCACACTGCAACAATTAAAAGAAAACTAGTTTATGAAAACATATTGTGCTTGTGACTATTACGAAAGAACTAGCAAAAGGAAGAGATATCTCATAATTGAAGTCTATCGACATAGTTTTAAAGGTTATTGCTACTATGCAAGATATTATTATTATTGCTACCTTGTTGTCATTATTATGTATAGTGACAACATATTGCGTCTTAGTTATTGTCGATACGAGATTTTAGTTTATCCAAGAAGGCATTATAAAAATATCATCATGTAATGAAACAACTTCAAGAAATATAGTAATGGTAGTAGCAATCCAATAATGTGCAATAAACAATATCCAATGATAACAAATAATTCAGATCCAATTGTCAGAAAATCAAATATACAAATAATTGATAATAAAACCAACTAGGATTCAAATATGAAAGACCGATTCAAAATCAGAGCCATTTTGAGAGGGCAAAGTCTCATATATATACTCCTGGCAAGTGCATCCTTAATATAATTTTAGCACTATACCGATCAAGAATGAAATCTGTAAGACATTTCTTTTCATAGGAAAGTTAATATATATATTTTTCACATGTTAATATGTGTTATCTATTAAAATTGCACATGGGGCTATTATCCTATAACTATGTGTTGGCGGACGTAAGTACTATGGTTTCTCCCCACATATAGACAATCATAGAGACTACGTTTTGTTTCGTTAAAAGCAAAATTGAAAGGGGTTAGCTTGTCTGTGTCAGACAATTTACCTTGGGAAAAAATCACAGAATTTTACAGCTTAAGAAGGCACCGGCACACTATCCTAACTTTTGGCACACACATTCTAACTATGGGTAGAGGAAGTCCGGGATAGTGGTAACTTTTGGCACACACATTCTAACTATGGGTAGAGGAAGTCCGGATAGTGGTAACTTTTGGCACACACATTCTAACTAGGGTAGAGGAAGTCCGGGATAGTGGTAGGTGAAGCTTGAAAAGGAAAGGTTACTTGATAGGTTGAGCGTTTATCGAAGAATTGTTTAGGTCTTTTTCAATAAATTAAAATTAAAAATAAAAAATTGTTGTTAAAGGAAGGTACAGATAAAATAAAAATAGAAAAAAATAATCAAAGAGTAGGAAGCGACTCGAGCGAGGTGAGGACTTGCAACATGTTGGGTTTGCGGTCCGGAGAGTTGTCTGTGCAAAAGAAGCCCAAATGAAGAAATCTCATAAGCTGAACCCTGTGCCTGCGACTGGGCGCGTAATCAATATCATCATTTCCTTGCAAAATTGGATCGAGGGCTTCGGCAGCACGGCCCCCTGAAATGAGCATCCTGACCAACTCCACCAGATTGGAACTATAATCATTAAGAGCTTCACAAACAGAGAGGGGCCTTCTGCCAGTGGCAAGCTCAAGCAACACTACGCCGAAGCTGTAAACATCCCCATTGGTGGTGGCTCTCCATGACTGAGAATACTCAGGGGGAACGTAACCGTGCTGACGTGGGTGTCTCCTTCATCCATAAATCTGGCCAGTCCAAAATCTGTGACATGGGGTTTGAAATCCTCATCCAGAAGAATGTTGCTGGCTTTCATATCTCGATGTATTACTGCGGGAGAGCAGTCGTGATGGAGAAACTTGAGGCCTTTTCTAGTTCCCAAAGCTATTTTGTACCTGGTGGGCCAGTCCAACTGTTTGGGACCCTCAGTCTTTTCATAAAGCCAATCCTCCAAGCTACAATTGGACATGAAATCATAAACAAGGAGTTTCTTTGTTCCAAATAAACAGAAACCTCGCAGAGGAACCAAATTCTCGTGAAATTGACGACTTCCCAAGGTCTGCATTTCAGCTAAAAACTCTTTCTCGCCTTCGGGTCCATTGTGCTGCAGCTTCTTCACAGCAACAATTGATCCATCTCTGAGTTTGCCCTTATAGACGGTTCCAAATCCTCCACGACCAACAACGCAGGAATCGGAAAAATTAGCTGTTGCTAATAGAATATGTGTAGGTAAACTGCTTGTATTTGAAAAAATGCAGTGTGTTAAAGCTTGTTGATAACCCATAAGCATTAGGGTTACTCCCCATAGAACTCAACGCGTCTGGAAAAGGCCTGAGAGCTGATTAAAGGCTAAGTTAAGCCAGAGCAAAGTCTTGCACTCGCCAAGTTCATGGGGAATTGGTCTTGTAAGACTGTTGTTTGCCAGCGTTAACCATAACAAATTGGTGAGATTCCCCAGTGATGGAGGTAGAGGACCCGTCAAGAATCTGCAGTTGTGATAATTGACCCAACTCCGGTGGAATATTCCCAGAAAAGTTATTACCACCAAGGAAAATATATCTAAGTCTCCGCATTCTCCCAAACTTCACTGGGATTTGACCAGAAAAATTGTTATAGCTAAGGTCTACGAATATAAGAAAAGTAAACTGAAAATTCCAGCGAAAATATCAGAAACATAGGAATTATTATGGAGAATCAAAAATTGAAGACTCAAGTTCTCCAAATATTGGTTGTTTGCTGCCACCAAAATCGTTGCCGCTCAGGTCAAGAAATTTCAAAGCTTTGCATTGCGTTAAGTTCACTGGGATTTCTCTGGACAAACTATCGTTGTGCAGAATAAGAGTCTCCAGCGTCGGCAGCAAGCCAATCTGAGGAGAAATTTTGCCAAAAAGTCGATTTTCTGACAAGTCCAGAAGTACTAAATCTCTGCAGTTATTGACGTTTTCAGAAATTGGTCCCGTCAGATTATTTTGTGACAAATCCAATTTTTTCAATCTGCACGGCACCGAAAAAACTTGTGCAATAGGACCGGAAAGATTATTACAACAGAGAAAGACTTCTTCCATATTGCCAGCACCTTCCCACACTGTTCCAGAGAGCTCATTTTCACTGCGGTCAACAGTCTTCAATCCGATACAACGAGGAAGAGTGTCTTCTATTAAGTCTGTGAAACTGTTCGCAAATAAATTCAAAGTAGTTAAGTTATCACATGGATTGGGCACAACAGAGAAAATGCTCCCGTTGAAACGACTGGCAAAGAGGTCTAAGTATTGAAGCGAGATCAAAACTGTGAAATCTGGAGTGCCCTTAAGGAAATTGGAGGAGAGATTTAAGACGGTAAGACCTTTGCAATTGCCCAAATCCGATGGAATTTCACCTTCAAGTATATTTCCTCCCAAAGAAAGGTTGGACACAGCAGTCAGCGCGGAAAATTCGTTAAAAAAGGTACCTTGAAGTCCACCTTCCCCAAAGTTATACACGTAACGCGTTCAGAGTCCTGCACAATTCCACATGTGATGCCGTACCAATTACATGGACTTGGATCTGATTGACGCCAATATTCATACAATTTTCCTTTATAAGGATTATCTTTTTCCAGTAATGCTTTGAATCTGAGCAATGTCTCCTTGTCTTGCTCCAGAGAACCATTTGCCTCCAGCAGCAATCGGTGAGTATGCAAATCTGCAAAAGAACAACCTTAATTCGTGAGTACCACAAGAATAATGTACACCCTTGTCAGAACACCAATTTTTTTCCATCAGTGCACAATTTTCTGCAATGAAAAATCTTTCTTTTCTATAGGTTCAATTCCAGCAACCTTAATTGCTCCAAATAACAGAAATATTCTTGCCTATAAACTAGTAGCCTTGTATTTCCTGCGCTTCCCATTGGACGGCTTTTTGCAAGTACTAGCGGAACTATGTCCAAGTGTTTCTCAAAGACCAAGCTGGAACCATTATTTTTCGATTCTTCCTTTTCCCTGCATGCATCTTATTTTTAATCTTCAATAAACAATCCCATTTTAAACAGTATCTATCGCACAGCTTAAAAGACTTCTCTTCTGTATGTGAAACATATTGGATCTTATAAAATTTCAATCCCATTTTAAACAGTATCTATCGCACAGCTTAAAAGACTTTCTGTTCTGTATGTGAAACATATTAGATCTTGACATCTCTGTTTCGTTAAATTGAAGTCCAAGGAAAAGTTTTAGAGTAAACATGTCTAGAACATTGATTTGTTTTAACAGTTCGATCTAAAAATAAAGATGTCTGAAACCTTTGATATTTTTTAATTAAAAGAGTTTCTCTTCTGTATGTGAAACATATTAGATCTTATAAAATTTTCAGAAATCAATTTTTTTTATTTACAATTTTTTAACTTGAATAAAAACTTAAAATCATACTAATTTAATATTCCTATGATTAAAGTTTCAGTGTATCCTCCATAACAGTATTATATCATGCCACCTGATGGCAAGACTGTTTAAAGAACCCACCAAAATACGTAACATACGGTCTAGGCTGCAGATTCTGTCCCAACTTTTTTATTGAAAAAAAAAGAATACAAAAAGGCGAAGAAGAAGAGGCTGTACTCTTGCAGGCAAGAAACGGTGAGAGACTTCAGACTTCATGTTGAAAATCATTAACAGACCTCTGGAATTAAAGGTCAGGTATTGGCTTGGATTACAAACTTGACACCACAGCAATTATAGAAGATATAATTCATACGAAATATAGATACAGTGATGATAAGTACCTGTGTATTGTTGTTCTCCTTTCGCTGCAGGCAACTGTAGACTGTATACGGTGCGTCTCTGCTCGGAATTTTAAGGTTGACTAGCGCAAACATACAAAATCAATGCTGTAACAGCAACAAAGGACAACAGCAGAAGTACATCAAAACGATCAAATCCTCCTCCTTTTTTGCTTCCTCTTTTGATTTTGTGCGAACCAGTGGCACTGACATGCGCTGTAGCTTCTGTGCCCCCGTGGTTAAAATCATCCATTTCTCTGCCTCAACACTCTGTCGACCGCAAATGGCAAATCACATGGAAATATTAACAAACATGTGTCTGGGAAAATATGAGGAACATCTCAGTGCTGAATTTTCCAATCAACCAGGCCTAGGTCAATGTCGTTGAATGCCTCCGTTCTCATGGTTTCGTACCGACCACATTTAAAATATTAAATACACAACATCAAAGAATGGAACTGCCGATTTGTTAAATCCCTTCAATATAAAACCGACATATATGGCGGCTGCATTAAAATTGCATAACAGGCTAGGATATGCTCTCTTGTTCCTGCTCAAAGTTTTAGTTTTTCGATATTGAACGGAAAGCCGATACGCAGAAACAACGAGGAATAAAGTGAACACAGATGCTTCCATCAGATATTCAATCATCGCTCAACTTTATTTTTATTATTTTGGAGGCTATTACAGTCAATCATTGTAAAACTTATAATTTTACAGATCAATAACACTGAAGCTATAGGGTGAAATGGGCCCAAATTTAGGGTAAAATCTGAACAAATTGTAAAACTTTCAGCAATAAGAACCTACATAAACAATTTGAAAAGGAAAAACATGGACGGATGCCTTTCATTGTTGGAGTTGGTCAAAAACAGGGCTGGGAAGGTGATAAGAAGCCTATGTTCCCTTCCCTGCCGTGCCGTGACATGCTATGCCGGCCAAATAATCAAATAAAATAAAATTTAATAGAATCGGAGTCCCACATCACAAAGACAGAGCAACCATTTCCCCGTGGGCAGAGACGAGTGATGGCCTATGTTTGATGGGAACCTTCGTCTTCATCCTCGTCTCTTTCACGATAGAGATTGACCAGAAAAGGAGCTTTACGGACTCTGTCCCACTTAATTTTTTTAACTCATTTAAAACATGGATGGAACGAAAAATGAAGCCTACAATCGACAAATCTCCAGTTAATAGAGCTTAAAAAACACAAATATATCTTTCAAATTGACAAATCTCCAGTTAATAGAGCTTAAAAAACATAAATATATCTTTCAAATTGATAAATCTCCAGTTAATAGGGTATGAAAAACACGAATATATCTTTCAAATTGCAGGCGTGTATGTATAATTTATTCACCTGATGAATTAGTCTCGGATTAATATAAAATTGGGAGAGCGAAATAGGTTAGGTTTGATGGCGTCAGTTATTCAAAGTTGGTGGCTAAGAAAGCAAATTCCAATTGTAGTTGTTGCATGCACAATGCCTGATTGTAACCTACCCTGTTTTGCTTGCCGAGCTTTAACCCTCAATAGGCAAATGATCAATTTACTGAAGAAACAAAAACGAGTTCGTCATTCTAGCCTACAACACATAGCTTCCACAGGTGCTACTGGTTCATGTTGAGCTAAATTCAACTGCTCCACACTCGATAAACATCTTCCAATGTTGTGGGCTGGTTGTTATTCGTCGCTTGCAAGAAACACATACCATGCTTATGAGTTATGACTATTAAGAAAGGACTAGCAAAAGGAAGAGATATCTCATAATTGAAGTTCTATCGACACGGTTCTAAAGATATTATTACAAGTGAAATAGGAAAAAACCAATGTATAGTGATAACATTTTTTTTTTATTTAATTTAATTTTTTATTTGGTTATTGTGAGAAACTTTTATGATATAATTTGTGAGAGCTATATTTATCAATAGAGAATTTAACACAAAGCTACCACACACCGACCCCTCTGTTTGCTTTTTATTAATTATTATTAATTTTAAATTTTACTTTAAAAGACATTATAAAAATATTATGTAATGAAATAACTTCAAGAAATATAACAATCATAATAGTAATTTAATAAAGTGTAATGAACAATATCCAATGATAATAAATAATTTAAATCTAATTGTCAGAAAATTAAATATGCAAATAATCAAATTTTAGATTCAAATCAATATAAATCCTTAGTCATTCAGAGAGGGCGAAGTCCCATAACCATTTTGAGAGGCAAAATCTCATATGTGCAACAAAGGCAACTAAGATTCGAATATGAAATATGATTTCACCTACAATATAACTCTTCTTATTTATTGACAAAATCAACATTATCCCTAACCCTAATGCTCAAAGATCGACTTTCTATAAAATAAAGATAGTCGATGTGGTTATATTGGAGTCATTATACATCATGAGATATTTGTAGTATATGTGCCAAATTTTGGACATTCTATGCAAACACACATTTCAAATTGGCCTAAACATGTGTACTTTTTGTGTTAGAGATCTTGGCAACATAATCTCCTATTTTTTGGTTAAAATACCCATATTTACAAGTTAGCAATGGTCTTATTAGAGATCTTGAAATAAGATATTAAGTGCATCCTTGATCTCCCTAAATCAATACTTTTGCATGATGATGCGTTTTCAAAGTGTTAATACTAAGTTGATACACCTTAATACAATTCTGGCACTATACCGATAGAGGATGAAATTTGAAAGACCTATTTTTTTGGCATAGGAAGTTAATATATTTTTATTTTCACATGTTGGTTTGTGTTATCTGCTAAAATTGCACATGAGGCTATTATCCTATGACTATGTGTTGGTGGATGTAAGTACTATGGTTCAGATGCTATGAAGTTAGGTGGGAAGAGAGAATATGAATTTAAACATGTATATATGGAGGAAATGTAATAAAATAACTTATAAAAATAGCAAATTTCATAATTTTGTAGGAGTTTAGGGACTAGTCATATTTTAGCCTTCTAAATCTATAACTTCTTGTCACAACCCAAATTTCACTTATTAAAATTTTTATTTTGTGTATTGAGAATCCTTGTGTTTTGGTAGGGGATAACAATGTTTTCCCTTTCAGGTGATATGGGCCCTGGGAGGGACAACCCCACACCAGGATCTGGATAAACTCGAGGAAGGAGTTAAGATCTTGCAAGGCAAATTTTTGAGCGAGAAGTTGGCCGGTCCTAAGCACTCGAGACACCAGCTGCATTGGTATTTAGTCTTGGAGTGTGGAATAAAAATGTCTGAACTAGCATTGAGTTGAGTTTAAAAGCAAAGTAAAGTAGTGAAACTGATACACAAAACAAAAATTTTGATAAGTGAATTTTGGGTTGTGACACTTCCAAGGACTCTTTGTTAAATTGTTTTCCATATTCAAGTACTAAATCAAAGATGTGCATACCAATTTCATATAAGAAAAATCTCTCTCGTCAAGAAGTAGCTTATAAATTATTATTTTTAGGTATGATTTTATTTTGTGTTACGAAAATACATTATTTCAAATTGAGGAAAGAAACCCTATTGATCTCATTCATCATTTCTTTGTTGAAGCCTCTTCCACCTAGGATATATTTCAACTACTTACAACTCTAATTATTTTATTTATGTTTAAGATACATATTCACTAACATAATAAATGCTTCTCATATGTATAATATGCTTTGTTATAACTCATGATAATGACCTTACATATTTTTCATTCCATAAAAACTTAGTATATAAATGGTCTCTAGACCCTATGATGATCTCAGTATGTTTTAATTTTCTATGTTGTAGGTTCATTATTTTTTCCTAGGTATTTTATTCTTGCTACACTTTATGGACAAGTCTACCTTTGGCATCATAAAGATCTCTTATCATGGTTGCTTGATCGACCAATAAGGAATTCATATTGACCCATGATAAATCCAAGCCATTTGGAATTGGCCATAGACTACACACATTCTCATGTAATAAACATGAAAATATATACTTTACACAATGAAATAAAATAGATTCACTATTTGAACTAAAATATCATTCATTTTAATGCATTAGAGTTTCAAACATGGGATCAGGTTTAGGAGTAACCTAGGGTTACTAGATATCAACATGAGGTAAAGTGGTAGCTTCTCCATGTTAGATGTCATATAAGAGGAGTTATGTAAATAGAAACATAAGCAGGCTACTAGCAAAATAAGGTATTTTGTCTTGATGAATTTTAATGATGTTTATCAAAGCCATTGCTCATTGACATGATGTAGTGCTTTGAACTTCATGATTTTACAAAAGAAACAAAGGCAATATGGTCTTGACTAGAATGATGAATATTTTGAAATTCTAGGACCTATTATCTTAAGCAAATATCAAAATTATGATATTTTCAAGAAACTAATAGAAGTGAAGAACATGTGCTAATATTGAGAGGGGGGTGAATAGTATACAATAAAACTTTTTCTCTTTTAATCCAAATAGTATCATCAACATTAATAAACCAATAAAAAACACACAAAGCATCACACACATGAGAGACATCATTTTAATGCGGTTCACCCAATGTGGGCTACCTCCATAGAAAAATATTTCTTCTAAATATTTCTCAAATAATATTTTGGTAATCCTTCCCAATTACAATGTTTATGGAACTCTATCCAAAGGATATGTTGATCCCCTAAATCTGGTTTGTGGATCTCTATCCACAGGAGAACTCCTTCTCCTATGCTCTAGTTGGTGATCCTCTTGAAGACTGCCTCCACTGCACTAATTATGGATCTTTCTCCACTTGAAGACTCTTGTCCTCACTCAGAAGACATGTCCTCAATGTCCTGGCTGATGGATCTCTATCCACTAGAGTCTTTGTCCTCTCTGCTATGTTACCTCCAAAGCTCTGCTCAATAGGTTCACTCATAATCTTCTCAAATATTCTCAACAGGTCCACTCAAAACCTGCTCAAATCTGCTCAACAAGTCCACTTAGAACCTGCTCAAATTTTCTCAACAGTTCCACTCATAATAAATACTCAAATCTGCTCAATAAGTCCACTCAGAACCTGCTCAAATATGCTCAATAGGTCCACTCAAAACCTACTCAAATCTGCTCAACAGGTCCACTCAAAACCTGCTCAAATCTGCTTCAATAGGTCCACACAGAACCTGTCCAAATCTGCTCAACAAGCTCACACAGAAATTATCCAATATCATAGAATCATAAAGAGAATTGTTAGAGACTCAATATGTTCTATACTCAAAACTCAATCTCAAATCAAATTAGAATATAGAATAGTTTGTTTCATGGAACTTGAACAACCACTTCATGCATCCACTTGACTAGGCTTAATCAACTCTACTCAACCAATCACCTCAAGGAACAACCCTTTCTCACAAACCCTAGTCCAAGCATGTATCAACCAACTCAAAATGTTTCCAATAATGCTCAACAACAAATCTCACATAACAATGATACTCATGTTCTTTTCTAACTCAAGTTCAAGTTCTTTGCATCACCCATTGGTTTCAACAACAATGCTAATAAGACAAGGTTTTAATCACAACTCTCAATTCAAAAAACCTTGAAGCATAAACTCAAAGTACTTCACTCAACCAATGGTCTAAACAACAATGCTTATCAAACAAGGTTTAATCACAACTCACAATCCAGAAAACCTTGAAGCATTAACTCAACCACTTTTGAAAAGGAAACCCTAATCAAATCCTTTTCACTCCAAACTTAATTTTCAATCAAGCCAACCATCTAACTCAACAAAGAAGAATTTTGCCCATACCTTTTCTTGAAGAGTAGTTGTCCTTACAAATCTGCCACACTTACAATTACTTCTTTGACAAACTCAATGAGAGAATAATTTTTATATCACAAAAATAATATCACAATTACACCTTATCACTTCAACTTAAACAATAAGCAATATCCTCATAATAATCACAAAACCCTTTATTGGAAATAACACACAACTCACAAAGTCTTAACCTTTCAATATTCCACAATAGCAAAACTTAAGACTTGAAAATAAAAACAGAATTCTCCTTATACCTCCTAATAATATTTCTCAACTACCAACCTTTATCACAATGCAAAGACTTCAACCACCAAATACCTTATACCTCCAACTTAGGCATTACTACAATTTAACATTAAAAATGTACCTTTGCCTTTGGAGAGTTTCGAACTCTCAACGCAGCCCTCACAACGTATTTGCCCACGACGCAAACACCACACGAGCTTACAAGCTCGTTGGGAAGGAAGAAGCACCACATGCTTCAAGACTCCTTCCTACCCTTGTAAAAACTTATGCACCTATTGATTGATGCCTTCAACATGTCCACCAAAAGCTTCAGCAATATTTGACACTAACCACCATGCACACCAAAACGTACGCTTGCAGCCCACTTGCCACTAGGCCAAAGTGCCTTGTTGGCATCCAACAAACCAATGCGCTTGTTTTTGTCCCTTTCTTCGTCAAGTCAAACCATGAAATTCGCACAACACTATCACGAGCTTTGCATTAAATTCGATGCGCTTCTCTTTCAAATCGAGCAAGGGTAATTCGAAACTTAACTTTGGCATGGTATTAAAATGCATTCCCATTATATTAAAAATGTCGGCGCTTCCCTTGTCTTCTATACATCGACAAAAATAAGCTTTGCCTTGTTTAAATCGAACCTTTGGATTTATTTAAATTATGCTTTGGTCTTCAACCTTTAACCCAACCTTTGGGTTTATTAAGATATTTTTAGACTTTGTGACCCACTTTTGCAATATAAAATGTTGTAATGAAAATTACAAATATTTTAGTTGGGTTTTCACCATGTCACTTCTAACTAGTATAATATTTCACCTTTGATAAAGTACCTTTTAATATTTATTTATAAAATTTAAATTCATCTTGAATTTAAATAATTTATAAAATAAATATTATCACTCCTTTTTAAATTTTGTCTTTTGCACTGTTTCACTCGAAATTTTGCCTTCTTGCTAAATATCAAATGACCATCTTTGTTGCCTTTATTTCCTACTGAAATCTTTGGAATTAATGATGACTCCTTCTGGTGGCATCAATGGTGACATCAATGACAACTTTGACTTAGGGACTCAAAATGTCCAACAAGAAGCAATCCATCCACTCAAATCTTATACATAAAACATATGAAAGGAAAAAATAGAGAAAGATATAGTGGGCATCCCTAAGAAACATAAATAATAACTTAAATAAGAATCACAACACTTATATAATCAAAATGAGGAGTGGTAGGAGGTATTTATACCAATTCTAAAATCCTAAATACATAAGTGGACTTAAACTTAAGTGAACATAAGAAGAAAGGATTTAAGGTTAATTACAAGTTTATAAGATGGGTTTCATCATAAAAAGGTTTATTGTGGCCTATAAGGCTTATACAATAAAATAATATAATAAATTCAATACATTGTACAATGAATGCCCTTAGGCCTATCCAATATTACATAATACAATGTCATCCTTGGCCATGAATCAGATTATAATTTTAACACCTCCCATAATTTGAATTAAGGGGACAAGGAGAGAAGACATTAGTGACAATAATATCTCCCCCCATAATACTTGTTATAGTGGGTCTCTATAGTTGAGGTAGATCCTTTAGAATCTCCCTCATCATGTGGAAGACGTCCACCCAAAGAACTTAGCTTCAATCCTTTAGAATTCCAGTAAGCAATTCTCTGCTGAATGTCCTTCTCTCTTGTAGTATTTGCAAACGATATTCAACTTCTTTGAAGACTTAGCCTATCCCTTGGGATCTTGGGTCTTAGCCTCCTTAGATTTGAATTCCTTTGCATGAGCATGACTTTGTGAACTGCCACCACAATTCCTCAATGCCACCTAAAAATAAACTAGGAGAGAGAAATTATTCAAGATTAAGAGTTTTTGAGATTCCAAAAACATAAGAATCATAAGAAACATGAGGTTTAACATTTGAAAAGGAGAGAGATTAACAGGGATAGTCTTCATGCATTTTACATCATCTTTCATTTTACCTCTAAAAGATGCAATATCTACTCTTAAAGCCTTAAATCTCATAATATAATCCTTAATGTTATAAAATGTATCCAACTTGAGAGAAGGAAGCTCTAATTCCAAGCAACATACTTCAATATTATTAACTTTTCCAAATAAATGATTTAATTTTAACAATACCTTAATAGGTTCACATTCCTCTTTGATGTGGAAAAGAAATTTTGGTTCAGTTAGTAAGAAAAATAGGCCAAAAGCTTCTTCTTTCCCTTAATGGTGAGTTTCTTCATCAAGGGTTGATGTTTTATCTTCTTGAAAAATGCACCATAGGTTTTTTCTCCATAACAGGCCAATTATTTGAGATGACCAGATACCATAGTTTTGTCCATTAGAGTGAGTAACTAGGCCTTGGTAATCCATGTTACACAATCCAATCCCTAACACTACAATAGGTCCTTGAACTAATACCATTGGTGTGTAGAACTTGAACAACCATAGAATTTGAAACAAGGGCTCAAAATGCTTATGTATGCAAAAGTTATGGCCTTTAGAAGATTTTTCCTAATGGACCCCCAAAAATAAAAAATTCAAACCTTAGATAAGTGAAATCCAATTGCCTATTGCCACTCAACATTCCATAATTCGCTAGTGTTTTCCACTCATATTTTGCCACTTTAGGGTTTTTAGACCTATGCAACTTTGACACTTGGTTGCTTCTAATTGGTTGAATATATATATATATATATATATATATATATATATATATATATATAATTTTTGTTTTTCATTCTATTTGGATGCCACACTAGCCTCCATAGTGATAGATATTTGAGAAAAAGAGGATAAAAGTGTGAAGGAATAGAGAGGAGGAGGTTTGAACTGTCGACCTCTAAGTGGAGGACGACCTATGAAGATGGGCTAGCCACCCTTCCATGTCTTCATAATGAAATCCAAAAGGCCTTCTATCCCTTTATCCTGAAGTCTTTCTAAGTGTACGCTAGAACACAAACTTGAAACCACACCATTGAAATCCTTTACCAACCCTTGTTTGCCACTTCACCAATGCTCACATGTACAATAAAGTGTTGAAGATATCCTTAAAGGTAATCATTGAGTGCTATAAGAAATTCACACCAATTCAAAAACTAAAGGGGAGTGGGGCTTGAACCCCCATCTTCTTTATGAATCAAGATGTGATTGTATGTTGTCCATATTACTTACTAGCACGAATGAATTTGGGAGGTAAACCATCAGAATAATACTTGTTTTATTCAATAAGATATTTAACAAAGGTCTACACATCATTCTCAAGATGGCAAGTCAAATCCAAAAATGAGTTTGAAAAGCATTCACGTGGTATTTTGATTGTTTAGACACCTTGAAATCTATCAAAATTAGAGCCTCCAAAATGGCCTTTGATGCCTTGTTTGTTCAACCATATCTATTACAAAGAAGACAAAGTGGAGGGGAAAGGAGTTGTAGCACCCTTTTCAAAAAATTGAATTATTTTCCCTCCACATGGATTCCTCTATTGAAGCACTCATACATATGGTATAAGGATATTAAAAATAAAAATGTTTTAGTAATGTTTTTTATGCCATACACGAATTATAAAACTTTGGAGAATAATTTATCCAAGAACGTAGAAGTAGATTGGAGGCTCTGAATATACTTCTTGCATGACCAAGCAATGCCACTCCATACCTACTATACCATGTTAGAATTCATAATATTTTATAGAAATGAACAAAAGCAATCCATCCACTCAAATATTATAGAGAAAGCATAAAAAAAAATGAAAAAGAGAAGAATAAAGTGAGCACTATAAATAATCAGTATATTATTTGTAGATAAGAATCACAACACTTTGAGAATCAAAATGAGGAGAGGTTGGGGGTATTTATACCAATACCAAAACCCCAAATACATAAGTGGACTTAACCTTAAGTCGACATAACAAGAAAGTCTTTAAGGTTAATTACAAGTTTATAAGGTGGGCTTAACCATAACAAGGTTAACCACAACCCATAGGGATTACATAATATAATCTTATAATAAATTCAATACATTGTACAATGAATGCCCTTAAGCCTATTCAATATTACATCATACAATGTTTGCCTTAAGCATGAATCATATTATAATTTCAACAACAATGACTATAACAATTTACTCATTATCATGAGTGAATTGTTTTACCCTAGTACATCTCGAACTCGTGATAGAATCTATTTGGATGAGTTTATAGATACTATGTAAAAATATATAGACATGTGATTGGATGCTTAATAGAGGTAGAATGAGACATATTTGTTGTTTAGAAAATTATTGATTATGTATAGGTGGTTGATTTAAGTTCTAAAAAAATTGTTGATTTTGAGGAATATTGTGTTACGATTTTGCATGAGTTGTTAATTTTGTGCTAGCTTTACAAATAGGGAATGTATATAGGTACTTGAACTAACTAAATTTTCCTTCACAAATAACTAAGCATTATTGAGATAAATAGTCCCATCTTGATTAAATTTCAATTCAAATACACATTTACATTCTAAAAGTTCTATCTCAAGTGGAAGAATGTTTAGACTCCACCCCCTTTCAGATTCAAACCTTGGACCTCCTATTTGGAATTTCAAAGTCCTAACCATTAGACCCACTTTAGTTGCGCAACAAAAGGATGATAAACAACAAATTAAAAAATAAAAAACACTTGGATTACATTGATTTAGTCTTAGGTCAGTGAGCATATTAGTCTCTTCTAGACTTAACCAGTTTTATGCTCAAGAATGGACCACTTTTAGGAATGAATTACACTTGTCCATGCATAATCTTAAATAGACAACGAAGAATTACTATAAAAGTGTATGTGTGTTCTAATTCTAGCAAAAGAAAAAAAATTATGCTCAAGAATGGACCACTTTTAGGAATGAATTACACTTGTCCATACATAATCTTAAATAGACAAAGACAAATCACTATAAAAGTGTATGCATGTTCTAACTCCATCAAAAGAAAAAAAAATTATGCTCAAGAATGGATTACTTTTGGGAATGAATTACACTTGTCCATACATAATCTTCAATAGACATAGAAGAATTACTAAAAAGGGCATGTATATACTAATTCTAGTAAAAGAAAATTGATCTTATAAATTAGATTTATCCTTTCAAAAAATAAACATTAACTAAAAATTTAGAAAGTTTGACTCTAATTATAATTACAAATGTGACTAAATTCTAAACTCATACTTAAAGACGACCAAATTCTAAACTCATGCTTGAAAACTCCTAATTAAAATTAGGAATGTGACTAAATTTTAAGCTTAATACCAAATATAATAAAGGCTAGTCTAGAAGAAAATTCTCGTACTTCATTTACTAAAGTTCACAAAATTGATTTTTTTTGCTTTTGACTACCAATGCTAATGGTGGGATGACCAATCATAGATACTAACTATAAAATTCCAACAAATTATGCTCAAGAATGGATTACTTTTGGGAATGAATTACACTTGTCCATACATAATCTTCAATAGACATAGAAGAATTACTAAAATGTGCATGTATATAGTAATTCTAGTAAAATAAAATTGATCTTATAAATTAGATTTATCCTTTCAAAAAATAAACATTAACTAAAAATTTAGAAAGTTTGACTCTAATTATAATTACAAATATGACTAAATTCTAAACTCATACTTAAAAACGACCAAATTCTAAACTCACGCTTGAAAACTCCTAATTAAAATTAGGAATGTGACTAAATTTTAAGCTTAATAGCAAATATAATAAAGGCTAATCTAAAAGAAAATTCTCGTACTTCATTTACTAAAGTTCACAAAATTGATTTTTTTTGCTTTTGACTACCAATGCTAATGGTGGGATGACCAATCATAGATACTAACTATAAAATTCCAACAAATTATGCTCAAGAATGGATTACTTTTGGGAATGAATTACACTTGTCCATACATAATCTTCAATAGACATAGAAGAATTACTAAAATGTGCATGTATATAGTAATTCTAGTAAAATAAAATTGATCTTATAAATTAGATTTATCCTTTCAAAAAATAAACATTAACTAAAAATTTAGAAAGTTTGACTCTAATTATAATTACAAATATGACTAAATTCTAAACTCATACTTAAAAACGACCAAATTCTAAACTCACGCTTGAAAACTTCTAATTAAAATTAAGAATGTGACTAAATTTTAAGCTTAATACCAAATATAATAAAAGCTAATCTAAAAGAAAATTCGCGTACTTCATTTACTAAATTTCACAAAATTGAATTTTTTGCTTTTGACTACCAATGCTAATGGTGGGATGACCAATCATAGATATTAACTATAAAATTCCAACAAATAAAATATCCTCGTTTCTTTTGGTTCATTAGAACCTACATCTTTGTTAATAATGGTGCTTAAAATTTTATTTAAAGTTAACAGTTTGCTTTTAGCCATTGGTCTACACAATAATAGCCCTAGGATCATGCCTTTGTCAAAAGATATAGTAGGTTCAAAAATATATATATATAGTGAATAAGACATGACAACACATTGTAGTCGGTGTTTTAAATGTAGTGTATTCCAATTACCTTTCATCATGGCTAAGAATATTCTTATAATTTTTATTTTTATTATTTTTTAAATGTTGATCTTTCGATAAAGTTTATTATTACATTAAGGGTGGATAAACACATTACCATTAGGATTTCTAGTAACTATTACATAGCATATTGGCAAACATATGAAATGGGAAGATTTGAACCTGAAGCCTCTACAACACGAGAGTTTCAACTACCCGCTTCTCTCCAACTCTCCCACATAAACAGATTTATTTTAACAATTTCTTTCATGTATCTTTTGAATTTTTTTTATTTTTTTTTCCAAATAGGCACCAAATCATGTTTTCTTCATTTCTCGTTGTTCGCTATTTGGAAAATCTCGTTAAAGCATTTCAAAACCTCTTTGATATTTCCTTTTCATTTTTCAAATACTCAATGTATTTATAAAAAACTTTTAACTGAGAGAAGTTCAACCTATTTATTCTTTGTATATTAATATTTATTATTAATGTGGTTTGTGTGTTTGTGAATAAATTTGTGTTGCAGGATTTGAGTGGTTTATAAACCCAACACTATATTTTTTGCCAATGGGATAGCAAGCTTAAAGGTACAAGTCTTTGGTCCCACTTTGTGGGATTCGTCACTCCTATTAACATCGAGTTTGGACATGTGTGGGGGTTGGCCCTCTTGCTTTCTAACCAGTTAATGTGATGATGCAAGTCTAATGGTATATTCCATGATTCGAATTTCGAATTTCGTTTCACATCAATACCTATCTTTGTGCTATCTTATTAGTGGAGTTTGTGTGTGTTTGTGAATAATCCCACATTATGTGTGTTGTAAGACTTGAGTGGTTTATAAAACCAACACTTGCCATACTCTTTGCAATGGGGTAGTAGGCTTAAAGGTGTGGTCCCACTTTATGGGATTCTTCATCCCTATTAACTTCGAGTTTGGGCATGTGTGTAGGAGGCTAGCCCTCTTCGAGTTTGAGCATGTGTTTAGGAGGCTAACCCTCTTTCTTTCTATCTGGTTAATATTAATATCTATCTAAACTCTTATGTTCTCTATGTTGTTGGCTTTTAGTTTCTATGTTATTACTTTATTTCTAAAACATCCATTATCCAAATAATTAACTTATTTTATTAATCCATATTTTTTTAATACATAAAAAATTGAAAGAAACATCCATTATCCAAATAATTAGCTTATTTATTTTTTTATTTTTTTTTGATGAGCAACCTTTTATATACAACATATTCGCAACATGTGAGAGGAGAGATTTGAACCTGGGCCTCTCGATAACTGAAGAGTTTTAACTCTCCAACTCCTCTACATGAGTGGATAGCTTATTTTATTTCATTAATCAAAATTTTAATTTAATTTTATAATACATAGAAAAAATGGTAACACCATAACGAAACTTTCTCTTTCTTTTTTTATACATAAGGAAATCATAACATTGAACTCAATAGGACCTCTTTTTGTTTTTTCGTTGTTCGATACATAGGAAAATCAGTAACATTGAAATCAATGGAACCTCAACTCGTAAGGGAATTTGTTTTAAAAAAAAAAAAAATGATAACACCGAAGTTAATTCTTTTTTACATAGAAAAATCGATTACATTGAAGTTAATGGGACCCATTGATCCCGACTCTTCAAGGTTTTTTCCTATCGATAATACCAAAGTTAATGGGATCTCGACCCTTAAGGGCATCAAACTGCTAGAGCAGTCAACCATCAAATTAAAACAACAAACCAATCCTTCAAGCTTTTTTTTTAATACGTAGGAAAATTGGTAACACCAAAGTCAATGGACCCTCAACCTTTCAGAACATTGAATCGGGGCAGCCAACTGACCCTCCATGGCATTTTTTTGAGCATTGAACCAGGGCAACCAACCAATCCTCTAGAACATTTTTTTTTTTTTACATATAAGAAAATCGTTAACACCAAAGTCAATGCAACCTTCAACCTTTCAGGACATTGAACCCAGGCAACCAACCCACCCTCTAGAGCATTTTCTTTTATACATAGAAAAATTAACTTCAAAGTCAATCGGACCCTTGATCCTTCAAGCCAAGGAACCGAGGCAGCCAACCCACCCTCCAAGGCATTTTGTTTTATTCACACGGAAATCGGTGACACCAAAGTTAATGGGACTTTCTTTTTCCTAAATACTTCTTATATACATTAGTTGTGGAAATTGAATCCGGGTCACATCACCAATAATACAAGTAGCATCCTTGCATGTAGACCACACTCACATGGATGGGACCCTCCTTTCGATAAATAGGAAAATCAGTAATATGGAAGTTAATGGGACCCCAACCCTCCAGGGCATAGTTGACTTGGAACCTTTTTTTGATACATAAGAAAATCAGTAACATGGAAGTTAATGGGACCCCAACCCTCCAAAACATCGTAGTCAACTAGCAAACACTCAACCACTACCAAGTTAATAGGATTTTTTTTTTAAATACTTCTTATATACATCCCTCGTGAAAATTGAATTTGGGTCACATCACCAATAATACAAGTGGCATCCTTGCATGTAGACCACACTCACGAGGATGGATATTTTTTTTTTGATACATAGGAAAATCAGTAACATGGAAATTAATGGGACTCCAACCCTCCAAGCATCGTAGTCAACTTACAAACATTCAACCACTATCATCTAGCCTATCTCGTTCTAAGTATGTTGTGCTTTGAAACTTGAACCTTTCCGAAGAGAGGCCAAAGCCCTAAACATTGCGGTCTTAGTATGTTGTGCTTTGAAACTTGAACCTTTCCGAAGAGATGCCAAAGCCCTAAACACCACCATCTTTGTGGATTAGAATGTTAACATACAACGCTTTTGTGAGAGGTCTTGATCCCCTCCTACTGAATGAAGTTTAAACCTTAAACCTTTCCAAAACAAACCAAAAACCTTACCACTGCATCTAGATTGCCTACCCTAAAATGAACACTGCAGCGAGAGTGCCGACGCTTGCAATGACGGAGATGACCATCACAAAAATACTGAGAAAATGGCCGCGGAATCCTTGACTGATTCTCGGAGCAGGACCACCAGTTCGGTTCATGTTGATGCACGATCGTGAATTGGTCAGGTTGCTTCTCATCTTTGGGAGGTATTCAAAACACAGCGATTCATCTCCAATATACGAACTATCATCGAACGTGCTAAATTGGCCTCCAGATGGAGCAACTCCTGTCAGCAATGGCCAGTGAGTTGCAACTAGACTGGCTAGACCGTTTTTTAACGAACTAAGAATAAAAAACTACCACTAGAAGAAGGAATTTGGAATTTTTTAGTTTTTTAATTATATAGAAGAGTTAGTTACAGTGCAGGATGTAAATTACAGGGATTGTTTCCAATAAATCTATTCTTTCTTGTTGATCTGGCGTGAGATGGTACCACTAGCCATTTGGGATTCGCACCTTCATCGTTCTGGCACACACTTAAAGGATTCCGAGCAAAACCTTTGTAAAGGGTTGGCTTCCTGCTAGATTGAACCTAAGTTTCTTCTTGATAAGTGTCCAACCACACTTACCAATCCACTAATCCTTAAAAGTAAAAATAGAAAAAAAGTCATCAGAGACTAGGAAGCGACTCGAGCGAGGTGAGGAGTTGCAACATGTTGGGTCTGCGGTCTGGAGAGTCGTCTGTGCAAAAGAAGCCCAAATGAAGAAATCTCATAAGCTGAACCCTGTGCCTGCGACTGCGCCCGTAATCAATATCATCATGTCCTTGCACCATTGGATCTAGGGCTTCGGCACCACGGCCCCCTGAAATGAGCATCCTGACCCACTCCACCAGATTGGAATTATAATCATTAAGAGCGTCACAAACAGAGAGGGGCCTTCTGCCAGTGGCAAGCTCAAGCAACACTACGCCGAAGCTGTAAACATCCCCCTTGGTGGTGGCTCTCCATGACTGAGAATACTCAGGAGGAACTTACCCAAGTGTTCCAGCAACAACCGTGCTGACGTGGGTGTCTCCTCCATCCATAAACCTGGCCAGCCCAAAATCTGTGACATGGGGTTTGAAATCCTCATCCAGAAGAATGTTGCTGGCTTTCATATCTCGATGTATCACTGCGGGAGAGCAGTCGTGATGCAGAAACTTGAGGCCTTTTGCAGTTCCCAAAGCTATTTTGTACCTGGTGGGCCAGTCCAACTGTTTGGGACCGCCAGGCTTTTCATAAAGCCAATCCTCCAAGCTACCATTGGAGATGAAATCATAAACAAGGAGTTTCTCTGTTCCAAATAAACAGCAACCTCGCAGAGGAACCAAATTCTCGTGGAATTCATGACTGCCCAAGGTCTGCATTTCAGCTAAAAACTCTCTCTCGCCTTCGGGTCCATTCTGCTGCAGCTTCTTCACCGCAACAATTGATCCGTCTCTGAGTTTGCCCTTATAGACGGTCCCAAATCCTCCACGGCCAACAACGCAGGAATCGGAAAAATTAGTTGTTGCTAATAGAATATCTGTGTAGGTAAACTGCCTGTCTTTAAAAAAATGCATTGTGTTCAAGCCTGTGGATAACTCATAAGCATTACTCTTGCTTTTCTCTTTGACAAGAGCAAGTTCTTCTCCTCCATCTCCATCTGCATCTCCATATCCGACACTATCCATAGAGTCATAGCTATATGCAGGTCCCCTTTTCCCCAGCAGGGAAAACGTGAGAAATCCACAGGCCAGAGTGCCGACGCTTGCAATGACGGAGATGACCATCACAAAAATCCTGAGAGAACGGTCGCGGCCTCCTTGACTGATTCTTGGAGCAGGACCATCAGTTCGGTTCATGTTGATGCATGATCGTGGATTGGTCACGTTGCTTCTCATGTTTGGGAGGTATTCAAAACACAGCAATTCATCTCCAATATACGAATTCTCATCGAACGTATTAAATTGGTCTCCAGATGGAGCAACTCCTGTCAGCAATGGATTGTATGAGATGTTGAAGCGTGATAGCTCGTTCAAATTGGTGAATGTGCCTGGTATTTGTCCACTGAAGTTATTGCTTGAAAGATCCAGAATCTCCAAACATTTGATGTCGCCTAATGAGGGGGGAAGCGACCCGCTAAAGCGATTGAAAGAAACATTGAAGCCAACAAGTGGAATATCTGCAATCTGTGGAGGAAGCGGTCCATCTAATTTATTATTGCCTAAAAGAATAAGGCTTAAGAATCTCATCCTGCCAATACTTGTGGGAAGAGAACCGCTTAAACGGTTGCCAGTGAGTTGCAAGTACCCTGAGATGATATTCTTACGAACGTTTCCCTCCGCTTCCTTGGGACAAATTTGGAAAAGAGGTCTTCCATGAAGCAAACTTTCCCAAAACTGCTTGCAGCTTCTACGGTTCAATACGTCATACACGAATGAAAAAGGTGGATAATTTGCTGGAATCCACCTTCTGAGGGGTAAACACTCTCCCGACTGCCTTGGTACCGGCTTTAGAAAATTCTGATTGTAGTTGAATGTATCATTAGGGTTGCTCCCCATAAAACTCAACGCATCTGGAAAAGGCCCTGAGAGCTGGTTAAAGGCTAAGTTAAGCCAGAGCAAACTTTTGCACTTGCCAAGTTCTTGGGGAATTGGTCCTGTAAGACTATTGTTTGCCAGCATTAGCCATAACAAATTGGTGAGATTCCCCAGTGATGGAGGTAGAGGACCCGTTAGTGAATTAGAGGACAGATCAAGAATCTGCAGTTGTGATAATTGACCCAACTCCGGTGGAATATTCCCAGAAAAGTTATTACCAGCCAGGGAAATGTATCTAAGACTCTGCATTCTCCCAAACTTCACTGGGATTTGACCAGAAAGATTGTTATAGCTAAGGTCTACGGATATAAGAGAAGGTAAACTGAAAATTCCAGCGGAAATATCAGAAACATAGGAATTATCATGGAGAATCAAAAACTGAAGATTCGCAAGTTCTCCAAATATTGGTTGTATGCTGCCACCAAAATTGTTGCTGCTTAGGTCAAGAAATTTCAAAGTTTTGCATTGCGTTAAGTTCACTGGGATGTCTCTGGACAAATTATCCTTGTGCAGAATAAGAGTCTCCAGCATCGGCAGCAAGCCAATCTGAGGAGGAATTTTGCCAAAAAGTGTATTTTCTGACAAGTCCATAAGTACTAAATCTCTGCAGTTATTGACGTTTTCAGGAATTGGTCCCGTCAGATTATTTCTTGACAAGTCCAATACTTTCAATCTGCACGGCACCGAAAAAACTTGTGCAATAGGACCGGAAAGATTATTACAACAGAGAAAAACTTCTTCCATATTGCCCACACCTTGCCACACTGTTCCAGAGAGCTCATTTTCACTGAGGTCAACAGCCTTCAATCTGGTACAACGAGGAAGAATGTCTTCTATTAAGCCTGTGAAATTGTTTGCAAATAAATTCAAGGTAGTTAAGTTATCACAGGGATTGGGCACAACAGAGAGAATGCCCCCGTTGAAACGATTAGCAGAGAGGTCTAAGTATTGAAGCGAGATCAAAGCTGTCAAATCTGGAGTGCCCTCTAGGAAATTGGAGGAGAGATTTAAGACGGTAAGACCTTTGCAATTACTCAAATCCGATGGGATTTCACCCTTAAACATATTTCCTCCCAAGGAAAGGTTGGACAGAGCAGTCAGCGCCGAAAATCCGTTAAAAAAGGTACCTTGAAGTCCACCTTCCCCAAAGTTAATGCCCGTAACGCGTTCAGAGTCCTGCACAGTTCCACATGTGATGCCAGACCAATTACATGGACTTGAATCTGATTGAAGCCAATTTTCATAAAATTTTCCATTATAAGGATTATGTTGTTCCAGTAATGCTTTGAATCTGAGCAATGTCTCCTTGTCTTGCTCCAGAGAACCATTTGCCTCTAGCAGCAATCGGTGAGTATGCAAATCTGCAAAAGGACAACCTTAATTCGTGAGTAACCACAAGAATAATGTACACCCTTGTCAGAACACCCATATTTTTCCATCACTGCACAATTTTCGGCAATGAAAAATCTTGTCTTTTCTATAGGTTCGATTCCAGCCACCTTAATTGCTCCAAAGAACAGGAATATTCTTGCCTATAGTCTAGTAGCCTTGTTTGTCCTGCGCTTACAATTGAACGGCTCTTTGCAAGTTCTAACGGAACTATGTCTAAGTGTTTCTCAAAGACCAAGCTGGGACCAATATGTTTGGATTCTTCCTTTTCCCTCCTTATAAACCCTAGTCGAAAAGCCGCATGGATCTTGTTTTTAATCGTCAATAAACTATCCCAATTTAAACAGTATCTATCGCAGAGCTTAAATGATTTTAAATTGTGGTTCTGACAAGGCTATACAAAGACATCTCCGTTTCATTAAATTGAAGTCTAAGAAAAAGATTTAGAGTAAACATTGACTTGTTTTAACAGTTCGATCTAAATTAAAAATGTCTGAAACCTTTGATGGTTTTTCCTTTTATTTTTTTTTAATAAAAGACTTTCTATTCTGTATGTGAAACATTTTAGATCCTATAAAATTGTCAGAAATCAATTTTCTTTATTTACAATTTTTTAACAGAAACGAAAAGGAAGTCACTCAATTTAAACTTAATTTCTTAAATAAAAACTTAAATACATATTAATTTAATACTAATTTAATATTCCCACAGGAACAAAGTTTTCAGTCTCCTCCATAACAGTATTATATCATACCACCTGATGGCAAGACTGTTTGAAGAACCTACCAAAAATACGTAACATACGGTCTAGGCTGCAGATTCTGTCCCAACTTTTTTATTGAAAAAAAATACAAAAAGGCGAAGAAGAAGATGTATTATTGCAGGCAAGAAACGGTGAGAGACTTCAGACTTCATGTTGAAAATCAATAACAGACCTCTGGAATTAAAGGTCAGGTATTGGCTTGGATTACAAACTTGACACTACACCAATTATAGAAGATATATAATTCATACGAAATATAGATATAGTGATGATAAGTACCTGTGTATTGTTGTTCTCCTTTCGCTGCTGGCAACTGTAGAATCAATGATGTAACAGCAACAAAGGACAACAGCAGAAGTACATCAAAACGATCAAATCCTCCTCCTTTTTTTCTTCCTCTTTGGATTTTGTGCGAACCAGTGGCACTGACATGGGCTGTAGCTTCTTTGCCCTCGTGGTTAACATCATCCATTTCTCTGCCTCAACACTCTGTCGATTGCAAAAGGTAAATCACATGGAAATATTAACAAAGATGTGTCTGGGAAAATATAAGGAACATCTCAGTGCTGAATATTCCAATCAACCCGGCCGAGGTCAATGTCGTGGAACGCCTCCGTTCTCATGGTTTTGTACTGACAAATATGGCCTTCAATATAAAACCACCTTTAAAATATTAAATCCCTTCAATATAAAACCGACAAATATGGCGGGCGCATTAAAATTGCATAACAGGCAAGGATAAGCCCTCCTGTTCCTGCTCAAAGTTTTGGTTTTTTTTATATTCAACCGAAAGCCGACACGCAGAAAAAACGAGGAATAAACTGACCACGGATGCTTCCATAGCTCAACTTTATTCTTATTATTTTGGAAGCTATTACAGTCAAACATTGTAAAACTTCTAATTTTACAGATCAATAACATTTTCAGCAATGGAAACCTAAATAAACAATTTGAAAAGGAAAAACATGGAACGATGCAATTCATTCTTGGAGTTGGTAAAAAATAGCGCCTGAGGAAGTGAATAAGAAGCCTCTGTTCCCTTATGTTCCCTTCCATGCCGTGCCCTGACATGCTATGCCGGCCAAATAATCAAATAAAATAAAAGTTAATAGAATCGGAGTCCCAAATCACAAAGACAGAGCAACCATTTCCCCGTGGGCAGTGACGAGTGATGGCCGATGTTTGATGGGAACATTCGTCTTCATCCTCATCTCTTTCACGATACAGATTGACAAGAAAAGGAGTTTTACGGAGTCTGTCCCACTTTATCTTTTATAACTCATTTAAAACATGGATGGAACGAAAAATGAAGCCTACAATCGACAAATATACAGCTAATAGAGCTTTAAAAAAACACAAATATATCTTTCAAATTGACACATCTCCAGTTAATAGGGTATGAAAAACACAAATATATCTTTCAAATTGCAGGCGTGTATGTATAATTTATTATCTACAGTTAATAGAGCTTAAAAAAACACAAATATATCTTTCAAATTGACAAATCTCCAGTTAATAGGGTATGAAAAACACAAATATGTCTTTCAAATTGCAGGCGTGTATGTATAATTTATACACGAGATGAATTAGTCTTGGAAAGCAAAATAGGTTAGGTTTTGTTTTCAAGGGTTAGTGGATTGGTAAAATTTTGGACACTTACTAAAAGAAGACCTAAATTTAAACCTTGGGAGCATGTCCAATAAGGGCAAAGGTAGTAGTTTCACTTGAGTCCGTTGAGTGCACACCAGCTTATCGACAACGGTACCAATCTTGAGCCATCAGGGGTCTTCTTCACTTGGGATTGCATTTACCGAGGAAAGACAGGGGTTATAGAGGCAACTTCAATGATTTTATTTGTTTTCGGAGGTAAAAACCTCGGGAGAATGTTTGACCTCATGTCCAGTTGTTAAAGATGAAATGATGTTACCGATTCCCTGATATAAAAAAAAGAGGTTAAGTATGATAACCTTGGTAATTCAAAGTTGATGGTCAAAAAAGCAAATTCCAAGTGTAGTTGTTCCATGTACAATGCCTGATTGTAATCTACTTGGAGAGCTTTAACCCTCAACAGGTAAATAATCAATATATAGCTTCCACATGTGCTACTGGTTCATGTTGAGCTAAATTTAACTGTATTACACTCGACAAACATCTTCAAATGTTGGGGGTTGGTTGTTATTTGCATCGTCGATGTTACGATTTGTCGCTTGCAAGAAACACAAGACGCTATTCTAGTCCATAAAACCTACTTCTTGTTAGGTTCAAATCATACTGGTTTAACATAAACCTTTTTGAAAGAAGTTTGAATGATGAATTAACATTTTTGTTTTTTGAACTATTGTCACAAGTGATGTTGGACCATGCGTAGTGTTGTGGAACTTAGATGAAAACGAAAGATAATTTTTGAGAGGGTTTGCAAGTTTGTGGATTTATGAAAATGATAGATGAATCTTTGAGAGGGTTTACAGGTCTTTGGATTTGCGAAAACGGTAGATGAATTTTTCATAAATATTTTGGAAGTAGAAATTCAAGTTTTTTTTATGCAGGTGCAAGTATTTCCTTCAGGTGAAGTGTTGTGTGTAGGCAATGAAGTGGCCTATGGGTGCTAATGAGGGCCCTTCTGGGCCCCCTCCTCGACCTCCCTCCCCTAAGAGATCGTTTGCAGATACAGTTAAAAGAAAACAAGATATGGAGGACGTCTTGTATAGAGACTCAAATCTTCATTCTATTTTCTCTACAATGGCCAAGAATCCAAAGCAATAATCATACCAAGCAAGGGTTAATGGCTACCTTCCCTAGGTGGCCCTTCATCCTAAACTAGTGATAGATCAAGCCCTAGTGGTTGATAACATTCTCTATAGAAGCAAGCATGACCTAATTTGTAATTTTATCAGCATAAGATCATCTTTAGGATTTATGTCCTCTTGGATGCAAAATAATTAGGAGTCCCTTGGGGATACCTCAATCTCTCTTATTAGCAATGGCTATTATATTGTGAGTTTTTATTCTCAAGCATAAAAAGACAAAGCCTTTGAGTTAGGAAGGAGAACATATGGTGTTGCGAGCCTTTTTGTTCAGCCATGGATGTTGGGATTTGATCCTCAGATGGAGTCCTCTAGGGTGATTGTTTGGGTTCGTCTTTATGCTTGCCCATGGAATACTGGTGTGAACCAATTTTTGAAAATTGGGCAATTTCTTGGGTCGTTATTTAGGAGTTTCCAAGGACACGATGAGAGGTGAATTTGGTGTTTATGCTCGAATTTGTGTGGAGATGGATCTCAACCAACCTCTTCTAGCTGAAATAGAAATTAACATGGGGGACTTATCCTGGATCCAACAGGTAGACTATGAGGCAATCCCATTTCGATGTAGGATATACCACAAACACGGTCATCTATCCTGCTTCTACCTAGAGGGAATTACATAGAGTCTCATCCCTCCAAAGGAAACTATCACTAATATCAATTTTATTGAGAAGAAAGAAGAGAATCTATCCACAACCTCGAATGTTAATCCTCCCACAGAGGTTTTGAAGCTCCAAAGAGAAATAAGAATAAAAAGAGTAAGACAACACGCTTCAACCAATCAACAAAAATAAATTTCAACAGGTATGAAATTCTTAATTCTCTCTTGAATATGGAGGAGGAGGAGACCACCTTAATAGAAGAACCACAAAATGATAACCTTCCCCCTATAAGGGTTGAGGAAACTACCCATCATGTTTCTTTGAATTCATATTTTGGGGCTAATCACGTAGCATTGATAAATCCAAGGAACCAAACCCTTGTAATGGTTGTGGTGGATAATGATGTTTCCATGAAAGATAGAGAAAATGACAGAGGGAAACCTGACCTTGGGATCCAAAAAGTAGATAAAAGGTTAAAAATTCTCAAGCAAAGAGTGTAGGAAGAAAATCGAACCAAGAGAAGTTGGCTAATGAGGGAGACCAATTAGTCATCTAGAGAAAGGTCAAGCAAATTGACACTGTTAGAAATAGATCATATTACATCATTTGGGTAATGTAAATGTACCTTCCTAGGTACATACTTAGGACATTATATTACTTTAGGGGGAATTTATCTAGTTACTTCATGCAATGTAATAAATGCACAATTGTCAATGTGCAAGTTGTCCCTTGCACAACTAGGTAGAGTGTTGGCCAAGGAACTTATTTTCCTATATAAAAGGGCCTCATTGTAAGAGCATAGCATAACATAGACATAGATATAGATGCCCATATATTGGTGATGGGTGCAATGTAGTCCAGTAGAATTATTCATGGAGTGTCCATTTATTTCATAACTACATTGTATTTATTTCTATCATTTCTATTTATAGCATATTTCAGTCATCTCGCAGATTTACTTTCTTTCATTTATTTTGCATCTTGTGATTTCTATCTCCCATTGTACACTGTATCAAAAGCTAACAGTGGTGATGGGTGCAATGTAGTCCAGTAGCATTATTCATGGAGTGTCCATTTCCTCCATAGCTACATTGTATTCATTTTCGTCATTTCTATTTATAACATATTTTAGTCATCTCGTAGATTTACTTTCTTTCATATTATTCTGCATCTTGTGATTCCTATCTACCATTGTCCACTGTATCAAAAGCTAATAGTGTTATTAGAGCCACGGTAGATATAGCCATAGTTGATCCATAGGAAAACCATCATTATCATTGAGCCTAAGTTTTTGGTCAACCTAACGTGTTGTTGGACCAACCACTATCAAAAACTCTCAAAATAATCTAGGTGGTAGAACCACAAGTGAGGACTAAAATAAATCTTAGTTCTAGAAATACTGAGATTACATTTGGCTAAAGTCTTTCCACAAATTTGTAGAAAAACTCGTGAATACTAGGACTCAACATTCAATCCACTAGATTGACAAATCAACTAGTGAAGATCATTCAGGATATCTTAAATTTGTTAACTATTACCCAAAGTTTCTTTTGTTGTAGAAAACTAATTCTTATATGATTGGGACTCCTCCTACAACAGAAAGCTAGGAGACTTCAACTTCGTTTCCTGAAGGTCGGTGTGCCTTCATAGTGCAAAGATTAGTTTCTAGTGCAAGAAAAGAATACTGCGAAGAAGACTTCTGGAGAAAATTCATGGTGAAGTTAGGATACTAGAGATCTCCATTGCTAGATTGAGAACTTCACAGAAGAAGAAAAGGCCATAGAATCCTTGATACAAAAAAAGGCCACAAAAGCCTTGTTCTAGAAGAAAAAGCCATAGAACCCTTGATCCAGAAAAAAAGGCCACAAAAGCCTTGTTCTAGAATAAAAGGCCACAAAAGCCTTAATATTGAATAAAAGGCCACATAAGACTTGATACTGAAGAAAATACCACATATGACTTGATACTGAAAAAAAAGGCCATAGAAGCCTTGATCCCGAATAAGACTCTAGAAGAGAGTATCTAATTATTAAGATTTCAGTACTAATACTTTGTTGCAGGGAAAGGAGATTCAGTGAGTTGGGAAACTTCCTACAAGAAAGTTAGGAAGAGTATCTTCTTCAAAATCAATCCAGCACCTAAAGGAAAACTGAAGGTAAAGAGATCAGGAGATCTCATTGAAGAATTTTTAGTCTTGGAAGAAGGACTAGGAGAGTCCTACTAGAATCCAGAAGCAGCATAATCATATATCCAGAATAAGATCTCACCACCAACACTTCCAAGAGCAGAAGGTTGAAGAAAAGGTCCCAAGGAAGACCATAAGAAGTTGCAAGATCAAAGACCTTAGTGAGGTCTCAATGAGCATCCAGTAAAAGGCTTGGAGAGCCTTACTAAAGAAATCATCAAAGGAGAACTCATTGAAGAAATTCACTAAAAAAGATAGTGAAATATTTGGGACAATTGTCACCATCCGACAACAAGCCCAAAATAATAAGAATTTGGCAAGGAGTACCAAATTGTCATGACCCTTTTTGGAGAAGTAGGGTCATGTAAATATTTTTGCTAAATATTATTATATCATGTGTGGTGTGAGAGAAATAATAATAATAATAATAATAATTATTATGTGTGGTGTGAGAGAAAATAATAATAATAATTATTATTATTAAAATACATTTTATATATGCAACTTAAATGTGGGCCCAACTCAACGAAGGATTATAACATGAGGCTTATATATAAATGAGTGGTCATATTTCTCATATGTTTTGATGTTTTATGAAAATTGAATGAGGGAAAAACCCTTCTCTTCTTCTGTGGCTTTCGAGAGGTGCTCAAGGTTTGCAGGGGATTCCAATCCAGTAGTTGGGAGGTGTTCAACTATTGTGGTTGAGGAGTAAATCCATCCAAGGTTTATCATTTGTGCTTCAGAGAGCTTCCAGTATTATTCAGATCTAATTCTCTATCTAGGAGGAGTTCCCTCTTCCTGAGGGTTTGGTGATACAGTGGAAGTTTTAGGAGAATCTATTCAACATTGTAAGCAATTATATTGCATTTTTTGTGGGTTATTCAGTGTTTGTAAGTCTTGTGATTGCAACGTCCATCATTGGGGCATGTTTTATACATATTGAGGGTTATAAAATAGAATAGAGAGACCACGTCCCATCCTTGAGGTATTTCATAGCAGAGTTGAAGGTATTCACTGACATATTTCAAGGTTGAATTGCAAAATTTCAGTCTAGAAAAGGAGACATCCCATATTGGAGGTTATTTATCAGCATTTTGAGCGTTATTTGGGCAGAGTAAATCATCAGTAGCCACACGTCCCATCTGGAAGCATTCTTAGCATATATTTTGTGTTGAAAAAGGGTTTCTAAGACCCCAGTTTGGCAACATCCCATTGTGCATGCATCTTCAACAGATTTTGGATGTTAATTTGAAGCAATTCAGTGTGCCAGGTTCCAACGTCCCATATTTGGCTTGTTTGATTATAATTTTGTGAGGAATAATAATCAGAATTATGGTTGTGAGTCTATTATAAATTTTATAAGTATTTGCATGGTGGATCTAGTCATTATTATTGTAATTCCAGTTTTGGGTCTTTGAAGAAAAATAATAAAAATTCACAAAAATATTTCATTTGCTCAAATATTGCAAGAATCGTGTTTTGTGTTTCTATTTTTATATTTCACCTCATTACAGTGGTATCAGAGCCATGATCTTGCCAGCCTATGTATTGATTCAGTAATTTTTAGAGATTCGAAAGTTAGGGTTTTGTTGTCATTTTCAGATCTATGGTTTTTAAGGGGAATGATAAATTATAAATTTCTTGACATGATATCTCAAGTCGATAAAGAGAAAATGGATATACTATTGGATAAGTTGTCTCAATTACTGTTAAATTTGGATCAAGGTAGGAGTTCTCCACCAGTTCAGAGTGAAAATTCAGAAATGGATGCCCTAGTTTCAGAAAAAGAGGAATTGTGTGAAGAGAATTCATAAGATTATTTTTCAATTGCAAAAATAGTTGTTGATGATGATATGCATCCATTGGATGATTTATGGTTTGAGCCTGAATCTACCCTATATTCAATCTACGGGATAAAAGAGTACAATGTTGTTGATTTTGAACATTATGCCAAGAAAAATAAAATAAAATTACTACTGCATGGAGCTAATTTGGATCAGAATTATTCCTGCAGTGAATATGGGACAAGTCTTGAAGAGAAAGTTTCATCAGTTCCAAATTTGAAAGAAGATGCCTTGTATCAAGAGTAATGCAAAGAACATGTCATGGAAGTAACTGATTTAGATCGTGGAGAAAAACCAGAAATTTTTGGCCGAGAATTTCCCTTGCCACATGAGGTATGTATGGAAAATATTTTTCATAAAATTGATGACAATGATAGAATTGTTACCAATGATAGTTTTGATGGATGTTGGATAAATTTGCTAGCTATGCCTATGAATGTTCACAACAGTTTTAGTTTATTTGATATGGAAAGTGAGCATGAGTCTCACAGTGAGCAAACTCTTTCAAAAGAAAGATTTTAGTCTTTGAATGCATGGGATCCAGGCATCACTAGAAAGAATGAAGGGTATTGCATTCATGATATTTGTGATGAAGTAAACTCTGAAGGTGATTATATTCATGTGTTTTATCCCCAGTCTTTAGAAACCAGAGCTGAGATTTCATAACTATTGAGTGATGATCAACAATTGTTTAGATCTCATGGTGAAGAAGCAAATTTTGCTCTAATAATTGACACTTATCTTGCTTCACAGCTTCTATATTGCACCTGCCTTCTAAATAAAACTACTATGTATCAATTACCTAAGTGGGTCTCAACAATATTACCTAAATCAGCACTATTTAGATTTTATGATGAAGGAATGATTAAGGAAGAGGTTGATAATGCATAGTTGGAGACATCTTGGATAGCAGTTGAAGATAGTATTGAAGGTAAAATATTGAAAACTTGGTTAGCAACAAATGGGACATTATTTCAGATGTTCCTTGAACCCATTCTTCAATGTAAAACAAGAGCAGTCCTTACAATAAAAAAAAGACTGTTGTTGTGGTGCATAAAATTGTTTTTGGATCTCTAGAGGCTGTGATTCACATCGAATCTGAATTTATATTGTTTACTGCTATTTTTCCACTTGTAGTTGTTCATGCATGGTTAATTTTCTTGAATTTTCTAGGCATGTTGGATAGATGAGGTGCATTATATTTGTTGAGAGGGTGATAAATGCTATGTTTTCAGGACATATGGACTGCTTATTATATTTGCACTTTAATTATTTGGCTGTATCTGCCTCAGGGAAAAATAGTCAAACACGTCATCAATAGGACCAAATCATTCATCAATTTCGTGAAGGAATGGTAACAAGAATTTTTGCTACTAATGTTCTAGAAGAAGGTTTAGATGTCCCTGGATGCTATTTAATTATTTGTTTTGATATACCAGTAACACTGCGGAATTATATACAATCTTGTGGGTGTGGGCAAATGCAAGGTTCTAACTATATTATATTCACAAGAAGAGGAGATGAGTTGGAAAAAATACGACTTGAGAAGGTCATTGATGGGGGAGAAATAATAAGATAGTGTGCCTTGAAAAAAGATCTTATTTCTTCAAAATTTTATAGAGAAGACCTACAACAAGAAGATATGTATTGTGTGGAATATATAGGAGCGATTGTCACATTAAATTCTTCTTTACCATTAATCTACTATTATTGCTCTCAACTGCCAAAGGATAGGTATTACAAACCAAGGTCTTATTTTCGTATAAAAAATGAAGATAGCATCTGCATCCTAGAGCTTCTGATGAAATCTCTTGTCTTACATGTGAAGGCTCATGGAAATGTTTCTTTATTGAGGAATTTAGTCTGTCTTAAAGCTTGCAAGGAACCTCATGCAGTTGGAGCTTTAATAGATAATCTTTTGCCTATTGAAGAAGAGGAACAAGTATATGAAGAATATCAACATAAAATTGAAAAAAGCAATTTTGGACTGTATCCAAAACCTAGAAATGTGGTACCCCTTGTTTGTCATGCTATTCCTCCAAGTGTGGTTAACATGAGATAGTGTTTGGAAATGGATACTGGTGTTGTTACAGTCCAAATTAGAGCAGATGGCATTTACAAATTGGATAACAATCAGTTTGAGATTGCAAGGAAATTTCAAGAAATTATATTTAGTATTTTGAGAGAGAATTTTGGATAGTATAGTCAATTTACTTGATTTAGATCACCCAGATTCAATATCAAATTCACATATCATGTACCTGTTATTGCCAATGAAAACCACTGGTATACCTGAAGCATTAGAGTCAACCATGATAAATTGGACATGCATCACTACGGTTGTATTTCAAATTTTCTCACCATCTGAAAGGGGTATTCAAAGAACACCTAGTGGACATTTTCCTCTAGGCTTGTTACAAAATTCAATTGTAATAACCATACACAACAGACAAGTTTATTGTATGTCACATGTCTCAAAGGATTCAAACTCAAGAAGCTCTTTTTCCGCAAATGGAGGTAGAGAAAAAGAACTTTTTACATACGCGGATTACTTCAAAAGCAAGTATGGTACCATGATAGAAGCTACCCAAAAATCAGCAAATGGAGGTGTCTTTCCCAAGCCAAAGATTAAGATCAGGCCAACACTTTACTCCCCATTTGTTGACAATTTTTTGTGGAACAACAACAAAGTATTTTTAGCAAATCATTGGGGAGCTATGAAAGCAACCATAACAACCCTTGCAATTAGCACATCATTGGATGTTGTTCACACTATGGGGATTGCTTCTTTTACCATTTTTTGGGCTGCATATGCTGATATATTGACAGTTGTGGGTGAAAGGACTATTATAGTCTTTCCTAGTGATGTTTTGAAAGCTGTTTCTACCTTGTCATGGATTGTAATGGATGGTGAGTGAACTGTCATTCAGTATGAGGAAGAAATGGACATTGCTTGGATTGTTGTTGGTTCTTTTGAGACTATTTTCATGGTTGTTAATGACACTTTAGAGACCCTTGGGAATATTTGGACAACAATTATGATTGGTTTTGAACAACCAACCAGCCCTTCCTCCATGAGAAGTTCAGATCTAATCCTGATTGGTACTTGCTTTGACCTTCCATGGGTTAAAACATTAGCTACTTTGATCATCCTAAACATTAATGGGAAGAAAGTACAGTTTGGGCATGGTAGGTTTTTCATCAAAATTGCTTGGAGACTGATTTGGGACCTTGAAATTACAGTTGGTTATGATTTGGATCAGTTTGGAAATGTTGAGGTTATGCTCATATTGCTTGAGGAAAAGCAATGTGAGAGGGGGAGATTTGTCATGACCCTTTTTGGAGAAATAGGGTCATGTAAATATTTTTGGTAAATATTATTATATCATGTGTGGTGTGAGAGAAATAATTATTTTTATTATTATTATTATGTGTGGTGTGAGAGAAAATAATAATAATTATTATTAAAATATATTTTATATATGCAACTTAAATGTGGGCCCAACTCAACGAAGGATTATAACATGAGGCTTATATATACATGAGTGCTCATATTTCTCATTATGTTTTGATGTTTTATGAAATTTGAGTGAGGGCAAAACCCTTCTCTTCTTCTGTGGATTTTGAGAGGTGCTCAAAGTTTGCAAGGGATTCCAATCCAGTAGTTGGGAGGTGCTAAACTATTGTGGTTGAGGAGTAAATCCATCCAGGGTTTACCTTTTGTGCTTCAGAGGGCTTCTAGTATTATTCAGATCTAATTCTATATCTAAAATAAGTTCTCTCTTCCTAAGGGTTTGGTGATACCGTGGAAGTTTTAGGAGAATCTATTCAACATTGTAAGCAGTTATATTGCATTGTTTGTGGATTATTCAGTGTTTTTAAGTCTTGTGATTGCAACATCCAACATTGGGACAAATTTTATACATATTGAGGGTTATAAACTAGCCTAGAGAGGCCACGTCTCATCCTTGAGGTATTTCATAGCAGAGTTGAAGGTATTCACTGGCAGATTTCAAGGTTGAATTGCAAAATTTTAGCCTAGAAAAGGAAATGTCCCATATTGGAGGTTATTTATCATCATTCTGAGCGTTATTTGGGTAGAGTAAATCATCGATAGCCACAAGTCCCATCTGGCAACATTTTCAGCATATATTTTGTGTTGAAAAAGGGTTTCTAAGACCCCAATTTGGCAGCATCCCATTGTGCATGCATCTTCAGTAGATTTTGGATGTTAATTTGAAGCAATTCAATGTGCCAGGTTCCAACATCCCATATTTGGCTTGTTTGATTGTAATTTTGTGAGGAATAATAATCAGAATTGTGGATGTGAGTATATTACAAATTTTATAAGTATTTGCATGGTGGATCTAGTCATTATTATTGTAATTCCAGTTTTGGTTCTTTGAAGAAAAATAATAAAAATTCACAAAAATATTTTATTTGCTCAAATATTGCAAGAATCGTGTTTTGTGTTTCTATTTTTCTGTTTTGGCTCATTACATAAATATTGGAAGACTTCAAGACATTAATAATCTTGAGAAGAAGATCTTGCTTGAAGTTAAAATTTGACAAGAAGACTTGAAGACAGGAGAAGCTCGCAAAATCCAAGAGATTTGAAGATTACCTCTCACAGCAAGAAGGCACCGTTTCAGAGACAAAGACTTCTTCAAATCTATAACAAAAGGAGGGGACTGCAAGAGGAGAACAAGCCATCATATCCCAGACTCATGAAATAAAGTTTAATACCATATTTTTGTGAAGAAGGAGTTGTTGAGGATAGTCTACAAAAAGCAGCAAGATCCTACTCAAAGCAACAAGATCTACATCTTCTACAAAAATGATAAAAGATCTACCAAAGCTTTCAAAAAGGTAAACAACTATCGGTGCAAGTAGAATCATTAATTGGATTACTTATCATATTTGTTAAAGTGCTTAATTTGGATTAAAGTTACAATAAGGAAAATTGGATTACGGTATTCAAAAGTGCAAAAAGAGAAAGGTTCCTTTTAAGGTTCATTTGCACATTAGGAGTTGATTATATTTCTACATTACAACTATCTATCAACTACCTATCATCTACTTTGGAAAGCAAAAGAAGACTAGCCCCTACAACTTTATTTGTAAGGAAATTATATAATAATTCTTGAAGATTCATTTCATATTATTCTTGATTAGTTGTAGTAAATTGATTAAGTGCATTATTTTGAGAGTTGATTGGAGTGATAAGGTAAAATTGTTAGTGCATTAAAAGTTAAATATTATTATATTCATTTGCACTATTCTATTGCTCTCATAAATATTATTATTTGTGTTTTTTATAAAGGCACAAAATCAAAAGTTGATAGTGTCTAAAGACACTATTAGTGCACAAAAATATGCAACACACAGTGGCCAAGTGAAGCCACCAAAACATGTTAAAATCCTCCAAAAATTGGAGAAGAAGATAACTAACCAAAATTAGAAATAGAAGCTTCAAATATTGAGACTTGGTGAGTCTCAAATCCAAAGCATTACAGGGTTAACTGCAAGGGGAAAAGTGCAAAAAATTGCATAAAATAAGAAGCTTCTATCTACTTCTATCTAAGATTGGATTTGTCATCAAAGTATCCAAGAAAAAAGGGGAAGGTGTCTCATAAAAGATACAACCTCAAAACCCCTATATTGCATTCAAAAATTCTACCACAAAACCAAAAATTCAGATATGAAAAAAAGTAGTGCAAAAGAAGGTGCAATAAAGGCTATTTTATACATAAATTTGTTACATTATTTTGCACTATCCTAATATGGTTTATATAGGAACGAGGGCAGATTTGAAGGTGCCTCAAAGGCATAATATCTGCTAGATAAAATAGCCAAAGGCGGTCAAACGCTAGCATTTTTACATAGCAAAAGGAGTCACTCTAAGGGCTCATACTCCTCATATCTTGGATGACCGAACCTGCAAAAGACAAGGCATAAAACAAAGGGAGAAACAACATTATATTCAAGAGCAACATTATCTACAAAATGAGGACATATAACAGGTGTGAAAAGAAGAATATTAAGGCACCATTGGAGTGTTTCAAACTCCACACTTACATTGCTCAAAATTGGTGCTCAAGCCTCCAAATCGTTGTTCCTCATTCTAGTTAGAAAAAAACCCACAAAGCAAGTGCTATTGAACGAAGGAGGAGCTGGGAATTTTATAAGGTTTAAAGAACCTCTAAAGGGTACGTTGAAGAAGCGTTAGATAAGACATCCATGCACAAGGAGGGAGTGACAATTATCACTCAAGGAAAAACCCTAATGCTCCTCACGCGAGCGCTCATCTTCATCAAGAAAGGAGTTACAAACAACAGGTTGGTGCATTTAGAATATGAGAGACACTTGTCCACAAAGAGACCAAGTGGTCCACTAAAGAATGTAATGTTCATACATTACTCAAAGGAAGATATGAATATTTTTTAGCACCTTCTACTCCTCAAGCGCACAAGAAGAAAATGGATGTGCCACTTGGAACTTAATACAAGATTCTCCTCTATTTTAAGGGCGTCAACGACCAAGCATTCAACAAGCGTTCACGTGTCCACATTCAACACTCTAGGTCTTCATGTATAGGGTTGAGTTGTAGCATGGAAGTAAGGTAGAAAAGCCTTTAATGCTTTGGTCAAGGGAGGTCAAGGTAGACACTAAAGGCGTCATATTTGGAACATTAAATCCAAGGAAGGTTCCAAGCATTCTATTGGAGGGAACAACCAAAGCGAAGACGTTAATATTGCAACCCTTGCACACCGAAAATTAATGTCGATTATTGCATGATACAAGGTAATATTTATTCCCATTTTAAATGTGCTTTCATTTCTTGGGAGTTATAAGGTTGATAAATCAAGGTTAAACTTAGAAGAATTTAACCATATTGAAAGCCATATCTCAAAGGGATTAATTTATCAAATCAATATAATATTTACAATATTAAAATTTGGAGTAATAAGGGTTTCTACTAGAAATTTATTTTAAAAATATTTGCAAATATTATTGTGGTCTAATTTTCCAAAATTTAGGATTTATAAGGGTTACTACATCAAATTAATTTATTGGAAATTAGATACACTAAAATTAAATCCTAAAGGGATATTAAAAGAGGTTATTAAGGCTTTTTGCTAAAGTTGAAAATTTATAATATTCTTGTCTCAAAATTTTATAAAAGGGACAAAATAAATCCAACATTAAAACCTCTTCAAAATTGGAAAAGTGCTTACTTCAATAGGAGCAATAAGGGTGTTAGAGAAGTTGATTTTTGATATTTACAAAACTTTACAAAATCAACCAAAAATTAAACTACTTTTTACAAGAGCACTATATTATATTTCAAAATCACTAGGGAGTCATAAGGCATTCTACAAAACTTGGAAATATCAGCATTTATCAAAAGATTATCAAGTTGCAAATCCATTGAGAAGATATAATATTTCTACAAAACCTAAATTTCCTTTAGGTGTATATACTCTCATTATTAGGGAGACATAAAGAAGCCACATAAGGTAACTTTACAACATTGATTGGTTATCTTCATGAAATCCTCTTCAAGACATGGTTGAACTCACAAATATTGGTTATATTTTCACCAAAAGAGTGTCTGATGGTTTATCTATAATTAATTATATTTGTACTTACTAAACACAAGAAACAAGCTAGCAAGAAAAACAATATTATTGTGATGATAGACTAACTTGTCATGAAGTAGAAATTCCACCAGCACCAATGCAGAATCACAGGAGGAGGAAAAAAATAACAAAAATTCTAGAAAGAAACATGGCATCATGAATACTGAACTAGTTGAACACATACAAAAGGTAGAAGAACCTTCAACTACAACTTACTTTGCATCATATGAAGACACAAATTACCTGTTGAACCTAACCACAGTAAGCAATGAAGGAGAATACAAATTCTACTATCTAATGGAAGAAGATCCACATTGAAGACTAAAGTCTTCAATACCTAAATAATATAATACAGGGGTGTTAGAAATAGATTATATTACATCATTTGGGTCATGTAAATGTACCTTACTAGGTACATACTTAGGACATTAGATTACTTTAGGGGGAAGTTATCTAATTACTTAATGCAATGTAATAAATGTACAAGTGTCAATGTGCAAGTTATCCTTGCACAACTAGGTAAAGTGTTGGCGAAGGAACTTATCTTCCTATAGAAAAAGGACCTCATTGTAAGAGCATAGCAGAGCATAACATAGCATAGCATAGACATATATATATATACCCACATATTGGTGATTGTGTAATGTAGTCCAATAGCATTATTCATGAAGTGTCCATTTCCTCCATAGCTACATTGTATTCATTTTTGTTATTTCTATTTATAACATATTTCAATCATCTCGTAGATTTACTTCCTTTCATATTATTTTGCATCTTGTGATTGCTATCTCCCATTGTCCACTGTATCAAAATCTAACACTTACTAGAATCCAAGATCCCAATGATTGTCCAATATTGGAATATAAGAGGTCTAAACAAAAGACCTCATCAAATTGTTGTTTAGAGTTTAATTAAAAATCATCATTCTAACTTTATTCTCCTTCAAGAGACTAAATCTTCCATTCAAAAAATAGATATCATTGTTAAAAAATTTGGAGACAGGTAGAGTACATGGCAGTTGGATTCCAAGGGACTTTAGGGGGAGTGGTGACTTTATGGAATCCTCTTCTCTGGACAACTTTAGATCACTTTGTTGGTTGGGGTATCCTTACTTTTCTCTTCAAGAGCAAGAACTTCGAGGAGCTTTTATTGGTTTCCAATTTCTATGGTGCTACAAATTTTATGGAGCAACAACACCAATGGTTAGTTTTACAAGATAGTAGAACTAGAAAAGAGGAAGTGAATTAGATAGTGGTAGGGGATTTTAATGCTAAAATTTCTCTTAGGGATCATGAAGGGGGAAATCCTTCTTTGGACCATGGGGATAGATTTATGATGTCCAAAATTAATCAACTCAATCTAATTTATGTTCAAAATGTAGGGTTTTTATATATGTGGACAAACAAACAAGTAGGGTTGGTAAGTAGGAAAGTCAAGCTTGATAGATTTTTGATTTTTGAAGAGGCCTTTCTTCGTTGGTATTTTAGGATGGATATTCTTAATCACATTGACTCTGATCACTTTTTGATTCTATTAGAATGGAATCTGGGCCATAATCCACCCCAAGACCTTTTTGTTTTGAGAATTATTGGTTGGAAAAGGAGGATCTGAAGGAAAAAATTCCCATATGATGGGAGGAGGGTCATCCTTCCCATGGGAGAGCTATGTATATTTTTCAAAACAAATCCAACATGTCAAATTTCATCTTAAATTCTAGAAAAGAAGTAGCATATATGACTTTCAATCCCTAAAGGCTCATTTGTTAGCAAATATGGAGGAGCTTGTCACTTGCTTTAGGACTGAAACAATCACAGAGGTTCTAAAATATTTAGATGAATTGGTTAGAAAATAATTAGACTCCATCGACAATCAGGAGGAAATTTATTGGAAACAAAGAGAGAGAAATGCTTGGCTAGTGGAAGGGGATCGAAACACAAGTTTCTTTCATCGCTCTGCATGGACAAGTAGATAAAAGAATTCTTTGACTTACCTTTAGGATTCCAATGGACAAGTGATGGACACCATACCAGGTATGAAACATGCAACAAATAATTTTTTTCAAAATATTTTTATCGCACATGCTATCCCTAATATTGCAGTGCAACAATAGACTGTATCCCCCAGATTATTTCAGTTAAGAAAAACCAAGCCCTTTTTAGACTAGTGGATAAAGAAGAGGTGAGGAACCTAGTTTTTAGCATGAAATCAAGGAAATATCCAAGGCTCGATGGTTTTCCAATTGAGTTCTTTAAGGCTTTCTGGGATGTCACAGGAGAAGGTTTAACCCAAGCTGGTGAAGAATCACATTCAAATAGAACTATGCTTCAGGATCTAAATCATAGTTTCCTCTCTTTGATTCCTAAAATGAGACAAGCCACCAGCCTTGGAAATTTTTGCTCAATTGCTCTCTGTAATGTGAGCTACAAGATAAGCACTAAGTTGATAGCTAAAAGGTTTAAAAAGACTATGGACATCATAATATCCCAAGAACAAGGAGGATTTGTGGAGGGGCATAAAATTTTGGATGGAGTTATTCTAGCCTAGGAGGTTATCCATTCTATGCAACATTCTAGTCAAAGAGGTATGTTTATTAAATTAGATATGTCTAAGGCTTATGATAGAGTCCCCTGGTAGTTTTTGGGTCAAATTCTTGAGAAATTTGGCTTCTCTCAGGAGTGGAGATAGTGAATCATGAGTTGTGTCTCGATGGTTTCCTTATTTATTCTCATAAATGACTCCCTCTCGATCCCTTTCCATGCCTCTAGGGGTATTTGTCAAGGATATCCTATTTCTCCATTTCTTTTTATTATTCTAGCAGAAGGATTGGGTAGATTCCTTCAAACAAATAAGCAACAAGGTATTTTGGAAGGTGTGCAATTAGGTGAGGAGATGTTAACTCACCTTCAATTTGTGGATGATACATGTCTCTTTGGGGAGGCTAGAAAATTGAAAGCCATTTTAAAAACCTACATGTATGCTACTGGTCAACAAGTGAATGTGGCAAAATCCAAGGTTGTTTTCTTCAATACAGATAGAAGAATCTAGGATAAGATTCTATCCATTTTGATCTTTGCCTAGGGTACCCTACCGCTTGATTACCTAAGGATTCCCATTAATTTTAAGATCATGAGAGCAGTTGATTGGAAATATTTAATGGATAGAATCGTTGCTAAAGTTAATCATTGGACTCACCGTTGGCTTACTTTTGGAGGAAGAATGAATCTCATCCAATCAGTGATTCAATCCATGCATGTTTATAAATTATCCATCCTAGATGCCCCTATGAGGGTCCTCAAAGTTTTGGATTCACTCATGAGATTTTTTTTGTGGGATGGTCCAAGGATGGGTAAAAAGTGGGCTCTGGTTAGTTGGGATAAAATATGTTAGCCTAAAGCTCGAGGGAGCCTTGGTTTTCCTAAAGCAGCTTTAAACAACTAATATCTTATTGGGAAGATTTATTGGATATGGATATCCAAAAAGGAGGCTTTCATTAGTAGAGTCATAACTAGTAAGTATTTGGTTTCTATCCCTCATCAAGAAGTTGGTCGCATTTCTCCAAGGGGCCTTGTCTCCATTATTTGGAAGGTCCTAAAAGCTGGTGAAAAATTGATAAAATCTAGACTTTTCTAAAAATTAGGTAAAGGAGACAAAGCTAAATTTTGGAGTGATTCTTGGGACCAACATCCCCTCTTAATCTATGAGTTTCTAGAGTTGCAGCCCTTGCAAAAAAGCCTTGAAGGTAAAATATGGATAAAGATGGCTTCATACATTACTTCTCGACAAATTGGAGATTTATCTTTCTTTTAGTGGAAGAAATTAGAAGAATGGCCTATTCATGTCCCTTTTCATTAAAGGATTGTTATTGATAATATCCTGAAGCAAAGGTGCCTTACAATAAAAGAGGAATATGATAGAATTATCTGGGGCCTTGGTACGGTAGGTGTCTTCACTATTCATGATTGTTATAATGCTTTGCTCCCTCCTCCGTTGATCCTGTAGGATGCCTCATGGGATAGATTTTTTGTGGCTAAGGGCTAGCCTAAAATTAATTTCTTTGCTTGGGAAGTGATGCATAAGAGCTATCTCACCTATGATAATATTATGAAGAGAGGTTTTTATGGCCCTTCCAACTACATCATGTGTAACTCCTAGGAGGAGACACTTGATCATCTGCTTTTCTAGTGTGCATTTGCAAGAGAGTTGTGGAAAAGGTGGTTAGACCTCTTTAAGGTAAACCTAAACTTTTAGGTGACTCTTTCTAATATCTAGGATATTTAGAAACACAAAAAATTCAAGAATACCTCCATTCAGCTAGGCTGGTCCCTAGGCCCGAGCTTCATCTGGTGGCACATTTTGTTGGAAATAAATTCCAAAATTTTTAGAGAGGAGTTCAATCCAATGGAGTTTGTTTGGCATAAAATTGTTACCAAGAATTTTGAAACTATCAGAGCTCACTCCAGGGACAAGAAAACTCAAGTGAATGAGGGGACTCCCAAGCCATAGAAGTTGGGACCATGGTAGTCCCCTCTCCCAGGTTGGGAAAAGATTAATTTTGATGGTGCAGCTAAGGATAACCTGAGGGCTACATGCATTGGTTTTCTTAGAATATATTTCAAGGGGAAGATCCTACTTTGGGAGCTAGAGGATTTTTGAAGGGCTGCTAACAATGAAGTTGAAGGCCTGAATATCAGATAAGGTTCTCTCAATGCTTGGGATAATGAGGTTAGAAAGGTTATATTTGAGTTTGATTCACAAATTATAGTGGGGCTTATGAATGCTATTAAAAATTTCAAATCAAAGGCTTGGAGGATAAGAAACATTGTGAACCAAATTAAGTCCATTTGAACCTAACCACAGTAAGCAAAGGCTTAGCTAAGGATGAGGATAGGTCCAGAGTCCATTGAGTCTTGTGGATCAATGGAGGATGAACAATTATTTTTTGGGTTTTTTGCTACCTCTTTTACCACTCTTTAGCCCTTTTTGGGATAACACAAGTAGTGTTCACAGGATTGTCAAGCCTACTAGGTTTCTTAGGATCAGTGTAAATTAGAAATGGGAACAGGTTCAAAGTTTTCACTATGTAGATGGTACTCTAATTTTTGTTATTTTTGGAGATGTTAATCCAAGTTTTATTTGGATTTTAGGGCTTGCCAAAAGTGGAATACCTATGACTGTAATTTGATTCTTGTTCTATCAATATAATTTTTTATGTTTAAAAAAAAAGTATGAATAATTGGTTTTTTTAATCATGTTTACATTCGAAAGAAAATTAAAAAGTTTACTTACATAGCCATTCACACCTATTTTTTTAACAAGCTTATTTACACAACCATCTACAAACCCAATAATTTAAACCTCAACCCGCTAAAAAAATCCCAAAACCTGCACAAACACTAAAAAAGTTATATTTGTAATACAATATAATGGGTTATGTTCATAAAATATGCCATGCCAGTTTCTAGGTTTTAACTTTTTTTTTAATTTAATTTGGATAGTGTGAGAAAACCTTACAATAAACGTTTAGGTAGGGTTGAGCATTCCCATATCAACCATGACCCCTCATAAGGCCAATCCCCAAAGCTTATATTTTTTTGTTACATAGGAGATTTGGTCACAACCACACTATTTTTAGTAACTAACAAGTGCAGGGTTCAAACCATAGGGGTTGCTACCACCAAACCTATTCCACCTCGTTATTGTTGATCCAACATGAAGGGGACCACCAATTGCTTGATATTTTTACCATCATTGTCAGTCTGGCATGTACTCAGAGGATTCAGATCAAACTACTACCTTTGCAAATAAGCTGCCCTCGAGGTTTGAACTCAGGTGTCTTCTTGGTAAGTGCCTAGCAAAACAAGCACTTACAAAACAACCTAGCCCTCGAGAGCAATACCATAAGCTTATCAATAGGGTATTAACACACACCCACACACGTCATTTGAACCTTGGACCTCCCAAAGAAGAGCCAAAGCTCGAAACATTGCATTTTTTTGAGACTTAAGTTTTAATTGTTGACATCTAATTTATGTTTAGTTTACTATGGTTGGTGCACACTAATAGTTTACTATGGTTATGCTAATTTTACATTTATGTTATTTTTATTTTATAAATATTTAATTTAAAAAATATATTTTAGTTGAGAAAGTAAATATACTTAATTTTTTATTTATTAGTTAAAGAAGGGGTTTTGAGCCCCCAAGGGCTAGGTGGATTGGTAAGTGCAGGTGTGGTTGGGAACTTACTAAGAAGAGACCTAGGTTCAAACCTTGGAGGGGAAGCCAAACCTTTGTAAAGGTAGTAGTATGCTCTGAATCCTTTGAGTGTGTGCCAGACCATAATGGTATGAACCCCAAGCAACCGATGACCCCCATCTCACACCGGGTCAACAAGAACAAGATGGATAGGTTTGTTGGGAGAAATCCTTGTGGTTTGAACCTTGCACTTACCAGTTACTAAAAATAGTGGTTGTAACCAACTCTCCTATGTAATAAAAAAATAAGGGGTTTTGAAAGGATCCTCGAACCTTTTATAATTTTATAAAGGGAAAATTGTTGTAACTAAAAGAAGTAAAAAAAGACAATAGGCCGCTACCTCAACACAAGGCCCTAGCATTAACTAAAATTAAACCCAACAATGGTCCCAATCTAAGACAACCTTTAGCTCCTCAATGTTTAAATGTATTTAAAAGCATATTAGTGCCAACCAACCCATGAAACAAACCTACCAAAAATCTAGTTTGAGAATCACTTGGAACATTGCCACTTTTGTCCAAGAAGAGAAACCATCCAACTCATTTTTTGGGTGGCAAAAGGATGACACATTGGACTTGTTCAGCCAATTAAAAGAGGTACGTAAAACTTGCATAATGGATTCCATGGGAAATCAAAGAGAAAAATATTCCTCCTATAGTTGTCACAACAAATTAGAAAGCAAAATTGAAGAGAGTAAGGAAACAAATGACCATCCAACATTAAGGCAAGCAATCTATGCAAAGCCATCATGGATATTGATAGGTTGACCATCATTAATCGATCTAAATTAGGTCTTGTGGGAGATTATCCCTCCAAATGGATAGCCTAGATTAGAGCAACCCTAGGTTGGCAAGGAAGTCAATCACCTTATTACCTTCCCTATACGTATGTCTCACTTTAATACTTTCCATGCCATGAAAAATCCAATTAGCTTCCTTGATCGTATTAGAAATATTCTAGCTAGGGACTTGCAATAGAGAGATCATATTGACAATGTTTAATGAGTCACCTTCAATAATAATTTTCTTACAAAAAATCAAAGGGAGAAGCATCGCCCCTTAGAAGAATGCTCTGGCTTTCACAAAGTGCCAGGTCTAAGACCCAAGATTTTTAGCAAAGGCTAAAATGATATCTCCACTATGATTTTGAAACACACCTCCTGCACCAACTTTCCTTGGGTTTCTTTATAGGCACCATCAAAGTTAAATTTGATTCATTTAGAGGTGCGATATCCACCTAGTTAAATCTTTGGTATTCCTCGGGTTCCAAAAATTTCCTCTTCTAACTTGCTAGAAACCAATATTGGCTTCAACCTCTTGGCCAATGGAATCATCGAGAGATAGGACAAACACATTCTCAACAATCATTGGCAAGACTTTAGCCCAAACGAAAGTAGCATCTCTAAAAAATCCCTTAAACACCTTGTTGTTTCTCTCCTTCCACATACCCCAAATCAAGTGAGGGATACTAAACGACCAAAAAAACTTTAGATAGCAAGCCACATACCTCAAACCTCTTTTTTGAAGGTTTTTCGTAGTGAGAATATTGTTTTGGATAGCAAGACATGAAAAAAAAAATTAGAAATAAGAAATTTATACTAGATATTTTTGAAAGGAGGTGGATCCATAGGTTCAACTTTAGAAAGGAAATAAGCAAACTTCACTAAAAAGGAGTCATCCTTCTCCCCCTTCCATTGAACAAGATATTCAACATCAAAAGATCTAATGACCCATAAGCTTAAAATGTGATTGAGATAGTCCATAGACTTTCTTTCCTCCTAGTTCAGGTTTGGGAAGTTGCAAGGACTTCACCTCATTACTTACCTAAATGAATTCTACAACTTTAGCTCCAAAGTAGGCCTAAGTTATGGGTTTCACAATTGTAGCCTCAGGATTGTGAGCTAGAGGAGCATCATCCACCCAAGTGTCTCCCCAAAAATCAATATTTTTTTCCATTTCCTAGCTTCCATTTGTGGCCATTTGAAATGACATGAATCTTAGTGGTACTAAGACAAAAATTTGACCATGGAGAGGGGGGAAGATCAACCAAAAATTCTCTATTTTGAGAAATATATTTGGTTAACAGAATGCGAACCCAATCAACATTCTCATTCTTATATAAATTCCACCCTTGTTTTGCCAATAAGGTGATGTTCATGCTCTTAACTCTTCTAAGGCCAAGACCACCGAATTATTTTCTAGTGCATACATGTGCCCAGGAAACTAGGTGAAACTTTTTTTCTCCTCATTTCCAAACCAGAGAAAAGACATCTAGATGATTTCAATTCATTGAATAACTTTAGTTGGGGATTTGAAAAGTGATAGAAAGAATAAAGGAATGCTATGAATGGTGCATTTAAACATTTGGGCTTTGCTAGTATGGATGAGAAGATCCCCCTTCCATCCAACTAATTTTTTTTGCATACTTTCGATGATCGGGCCCCAAAATTTCTCTCCCCTTAAATAAGGGCATCCTAAGGTAGGTAAAGGGAAATTTAGCCACCCCACAACCCAAAATTTAGGATATCACTCTTTACCTTCTAAGGGGGTGTTAAGGAAGAAGATTAAAATTTTGAAATAGTTGATCTTCTGGATTGCAACCCTTTCAAAGGACATAAAAATATCCTTAATCTTCATTGCTTGTAGAATGAAAGTCAATGTGGCTATAAGAGTGTCATCAATGAACTACTGGTGGGATAATGAATCCATTGAAAGAGCTGGATTTATACCTACTATGGTTGGTTTTAATTTTATAGATCTTCCCAATGTTTCAACCATAATGATAAAGAGGAAGGACGAAATGGGGTCAACCTAGTGCAGACCCCTACAACTTTTTAAGTATATCGTAGTTGAACCATTGATGATAATCAAGAAGAAGTTTGATGAGATATAAGTATTAATCAAGCTTATCCATATTTTATGAAACTCAAATTTGTTCAACACTTTCAAGAGGAAACTCCATGAAACCTTGTCATACGCTTTGTTCATATCAATCTTGAGAAAAATCCCAACTCTCCCACTCTTGTCCATATAAAGGATGAGTTCATGAAATAAAATAATTCCATCCAAACCCACTCTAAGCAACTTGATCATATTAGCCAATTTTTTTTTTAAAAACTTGTAGATGGTATTACAAAGGCTAATAGGTCTAAAGTCATTAAAGACCTTAGCTCTTTGGTATTTTTGAACAAGGATAAGGAAGGTGGATTTTACATCCCTGGGAGTGGTACCATACCTATAAATATATTTCAAGGCATATCCTATGTCTTTCCCCACAATGTACCAAATTTTTAGAAGAATATTGGGAGAAATCCATTTGGACTGGTGGCTTTTATATTGCCCATTTCAAAAACTATTTTTTGATTTATTCAACCTTAAAGGGGCTCAACAGGAATGCGTTCATATCTTCAGAAATTAGGTTCAAGATATTTTGAAGTAAGTGATGCTCAACCCAGGAGTCATCCTCCATGTTGCAAAGCAAATATTTAAAAATATTTACAACCTCCAACTTGATTTCTTGAATAGCATCTATTTTAGATCCACCAGCCTTCAAAATTTCTCTAATACTATTAGAGTCTCTATGCCTTAGAGTAGACATGTGGAAATATTTTGTATTTTGGTCTCCTACTTTGAGCCACAGTTCCATTGAATTCTATTTACAAAGAATCTCCTCCTTAGAGTATTATGGAGCTCAACAAGCACCCTTTTCTCTATCTCTAATCTCTCGAGATTGGTCCCCAACATTAACTACTCTCTCAATTTCCATCAATTGAGATCGTAGAAAATACTTTCTTTAGGAGATCTGACCAAAGAGGACCTTGTTCTAGATTTTAATGTTCGACTTAACCCACATAATATTAGAAGATATTTGGGAAATTAAGGGGCCAAAGAAGTCTTAGGATCACCAGTATTTAATTTTTTCTTCCATATTAGGGTGTTGGCACCACATTACCTCAAATCTGAAGGGCCTTGGGAACATCTTGGAATTATGATCCAAACACATCAATAGAGGGTTATGGTCTGATCTCACTTTAGGGAAAGAGCATAGAGAAGCGTCTCCAAAAATGAGCAAGGCTTCCTTAGAAATTAGGATTCTAAGTTAATTTGAATAAGTTGATCCCCAATTCTCCTATTACTTTATGTATATTTATTGCCTTTAAGCTCAATATCCATTAATTCATTTTGATTCACAAACAAAGCAAAATATTCCATACCTCTCGAAATGCCGATAGCTCCCCCTTTCTTGTCAGACTACAAGAGCAAAGAGTTGAAATCTTCAGCCAAAATATAGCTTTCCCCTTTGAAGGCTTCTCTCATAGCACTTAGTGAGTCCCAAAGCATACTCCTATTAGTATATGAGTTTGGAGCATAGATATTAGAAAGGACCCACAAACAATTGGAATCCTTACAACAAAAAAGGATGTTAATAACTTTGTCTGAGGATGATAACACAGATCCTTCTAGTTTCTCCCCATCCCAAAGGTATAGAAGCCCCCTGAAGCCCCTTGACTTAGGTTGGCCATAAAATGTGCACTCTTCCAAATAGTTTTTTTGATTGAATCGATCCTCCCATCCTTCAACTTCGTTTCTTGAAGTAAAAAAATATCAGGAAAAAAATATTTCCTCAATGATGCCACCACTCTTTTCTTTGTAAGGCAGTTCAAACCCCTTATATTCTAGGATAGGAGTTTCATTTACAAGATTTGGCAGAGGGTTTTCTTTTGGAATGGGGGGAAAGCGATCCAAAGGAGGTGATCTTCAATTGCTTTTCATCAACCCATTTTCCTTATTCCAATCCCAATAGGAGTTAAGTTTCAAAAGGTAATTTTGTCTCTGTATCTTTCCTAAGGTCCCTATAACACGGTTTCCCAAGATTTCGCTCCACCCTCACATCGATCACATTTTTCTTATGATTGCAAGTTTTTGGACATGGGAAACCCTTCTCCAACCATGAAACACCTTTTCTAGCCACCACCAGCTCTATAAGAAGAATATTTAGACTAGAAGTTACTACCGTTCTCAAATCAATCAAGAAATTAGCTTATGAGCCCAAGAAATCAAAAGGGTTCTACACCTTCAACAAGGGCAATGAAGGGGGATAACTAACTAGGGTATGGGATAGACCCCCACCTTCCTTCAAAATGCATTTCAAAACCAGGTTCATAGAAGCCAAAATAGACTCCTCCAGCTCTAAAGCAACTGAGTCGCCAGAAGGAGTTGAGACCAAAGATCCACATGCCTCCTCTTCTTGAGTTGAGGGTCTAGCCCCCTTCTCCAAAAGGGGCTTCTTGCCTTTGGGGACAATATTAGTCCAAGATTTTTTCTGCTTTCTTTGTAGGGAAATTATCAAAGATAAGAAAATAAATATATGTTGTGATCAAAAGCATATATAAGATATTTTGTTGGTCTTATTGAATATGTAAAATATTTTAAAAATTATTTTCCCCATATTTTACTTTTTATTTTAATTCTAACAAATCCTAATAATTTTTAAAACATTGCAAAACTTAAGAACATCACTTGTATTTATATATAATATGCTATAAACTAATTTATGTTAAAGATATATGAGGTATAGAATATAAGGAAATAAAATATTTTTAATCATAAATAATTGTTAAGGATAAAATATTAAAAAAAAAAAATGATATACTATGATATTTTATATTTATTAGATTTTTTAAGATTTTTATTATGTATTTAATATTAAAATATTAATGTAACTATACTATAACTAGTCCTTCTATTTTGCTAATTTTTAGACTAATTTGTGTGGAATTTGAATATATTTAAAATGAGTGGTCATAAGAAGGAATTTGAGCAATATTGAGGGACATACAACCCAGTGAAGTCAGCCATACGGAACAAGGATAGTGAAGGTTTTTCAAGTCATGAAAAACCAAATTGTAAATATTTGTCTACCAAGGTTCTAATGATGGGAGGATCGATAGAGGGTTAGGGTTTTAGTGACGCAAGTGAGGCAAAATGTTTTGTTTGGGCATATAATTTTTTAACTAAGTTTCTTTTTCCCTTTTTTTTCTTAGAAACTTTGCATGCATATTATTATAATTTTTTTATCAAATTATATTCACTATAGGATATTCTAGTAAATTTTAGTAAATTTTGAGTTTTAGTTTCGTTCCCATGGACTGATTTATAGCTAAATTATTAGAATCATCTCTAGTAGTAGAGGTTAGTGAATGCACCACAGAGCTTCGGTCCTCATTGCTCAAAGATAGGTTATTCTGTGGTAAATTTAATGGGTATTGGCTAGGGGATTTAGCCTTGAGAAAATAAACTGATAGGAGTTGAAAGTATCCAAGAGTGATTATATCCTTTCTTCTTAAAGGTTTCTTCCTAGTAATTTTTTGCTTTAGAGAAGAAAGAGATAAAATCCTAAAAGGGGGTCCTTGCTGTATGGGAAGAGCAAGACTCTTCCTTACCCTTTGGTATGAAACCTTTTCATCCAAAAATGTAAATCTATACCTAGTACCAATATCGGTTAGGATGTACTGATTTATCATTTAATTTTGAGAAATGGATACCTCTAAGGAAATAGGCAACACTCTGGGAAATTTCCTTGAGATTTTCAAAACTACAAAATATGGATTCTTGGCTATTTATGCTCAAATATTAATCATGATTGATATAAGTAAAGCTCTACCAAAATAAATCATTCTTAAGTATTAGGATAAGATGTTGACCCAAACCACAGATTATGAAAAAATATATTTTAGATGCAGAATATTCCATGAGGTAGGGCATATTGAGACATCTACGAAGAGTCCAATAGAATCATATGTAGAAAAATGTAAGAGAAATTTACAAATGGATATGGATGATGATGGTTTTCAAATTCCAAAAAATAGATCTAGACAGATGAAAGAAAATAAATAGTGGAGACCAATAAGGAAGGATATTGGAAGAAATACCAACTCTTTTGAGGCTTTAGCCTATGAAGAAAAAGTAGATCAAAGCTTAGAGGACATTATCCAATAGGTTCAACATATTAACAAGGAACTATCTATTTAGTATGATCCTGATTTAGGGATGAACATTCTCAATGAACCTAAGGAACGTGTCTCATAAGGTTTTGAAGACTCTATTGAAGTACCATGCACCATTTAGGAGAAAAATGGTAAAGAAAATGCAGTGTTAGATGTTAATACCTCTACCATTAATAAGGAAATACTAGAAAATGAGTAGGACAAGTCAAAAGCTTCTATAGTAGAGCTAGGAGAGGATAAATCTTATGAAAAAAAGTTGTGAAAGAATATTGAGAAATAGATTAATAAGACCTACTACTAATACAAACAAGGCAAAAAGAGGAAAACCCTCATTACTAAACTAACAGAAAACGTGTCACATTTTATTCATAGTGTGTAAATGTGTTACAATGTGAAATGATGACATCCTTTTACAATTTTCCCTAAGGGCTACAAAAGAGGGCCTTTAAGAGGAGGGACCCTAGCACTGAATGTCTTTGCAACACTGTAAGAGTCTTCTACAAGATCCTTATAGGGAGTGGGCTTATCGAATGTGTGCCAATACTAGATACATCGACCCTTAAAACTTGCATAACCTTACAAAATGTATTAGAGATGTTTGGAGGCCTGTCTTGATCATGCCTCTTGTAAACACAGAAAAAAAGGACATAAAAGTTGATGAAAATGCATGAAGAAATTATTGAAATGAAATGAAACTATTGTAAAAAAGAGGGGTTACCTGGTCGAATCATTTGGTCGTCTATTTGTGGAAAAAATACCCATTCATAAGTTCTATGAGAAAACGTACCCATCCATATATTTTTCTATTGCTTGCTTTGGTTGGTTGGTGCTTTGGTCATAGAGATACTCGATGTGATTTGAGCTAAAGATGAAATCCAAAAGTTCTTGATATGGACTTGAAACCATCAAAACTCACAAAGAAAGTAGGACATGAGGAGTTTTTGGTTGCCAATCTGGCACTGTGTGCAAGGCGAAGAAAAGCATAGAACAATCACTGCATCGAGAGGATAGGGTGAACGATCTCCGAAGAAGGCTAGTTACTAGAAGGGGTGGTTCTAACTACTCTACGTTGAATAAGAGAATGAAAAATGAAAATAAAAATAAATAAAATGCCATAGCCAAACTCACAAGTATGAGTATAGTCGCATCAAGACCTATGCAGGTAGAATACCCCATCCAAAATACAAAACCTTGCACTCCATTTCCCAAAAATGCCCTTGTCCTAGCTCTCTTATCAGTGGTGGGCACAAGGTGAACTCCAACACCGACGAGCAGGTGCATGAGATCCAAGATGCAAAATCAAAGCACTCTTGCTCGGGTGGCGTTAATAGAAGAAAACATCCAACCCATATAATGGAGACACTCTCCCTTAGCCAGTTAGGCACACCCCAAGGAATCCAGATAGCAAAATAACCAGGATGACTTAAGCAACTAAGAAGTAGGATATTCATTCATTCAATCCAATAACAAGAAAACACAGTTAGAGACCGAATAATGCAAAATTTGTATTTACAAAGGGGAAACCTTACATAAGAATTGTAAAGGCTAAAGAGCCACCCTTAAGAATGGCCAACGTTCTACTATTTATAGGCATATTTATAAACTTGGACATTAATGGAAAAATATGGGAACACAATCCTTGCAATAGAAAAGTGCCATATTGGTACAATATCTCACTAGATAACACTGATCTTCTAAAAGGAGGTAGATGTACTTGGTTGAATCTGGGCCTTTATATATTTTGATTCTTTTGCCCAACTGATTAGCTCTTAGCTACATCATCCTTTTCCGTGACTGGTGATCCTCATATTGAGGCGGTGAATGATAAACATTGGAGCACCTTGGAAGTACCACACTGAAAATATGTCACTTCTACATATGTTGTTAGGTACTCGAATGCTATAGTCGTGTGTACATCTTCAACTTCAAAATTTAGGCGATGGAAGAATTTTTGCATGCCAGTCAGGTGTTTTGTTTGCTTTTGTTTCCTTTCGTGGGGCATTGGGAAGCAGGGGCAGGTATTCCTCTAAGGTACCACCCTTTTCACGCTTATATTTTCCACCCAGGATGGGCGAGAGTCTGTCTTCTTACCAAGGGAGGGTTCATACAATTTTTCCATCCATGCTAGTCTTCTAAAATATTCAATCAAAAAGTTGGGCAGGCTTTTCGAGAAGTTTAACCCAAATTTTTAAGGGTGGGTATCTACTTTCTCTTATTTTTTTCCTTGCTTGATTTTGCCACCCACCCATCGGTTTGGTTCGCCCTACGACCGCTGTTGCTACTTCAACATCTTTCACTTGTCCATCAATACCTTCAAACTTGGAAAAATCCCTAAAGAGAAACATCATCATTTGTAAAAAATATGGGGATGAAAAAATTACCCCCACACTCTTGGTGACTCACAAGGACTTTTACCTTGTAGGAAAGGACCCAAAACACTACATTCTGAAAGACACAAAACAAAAGGAGGAAGGGTAATAGAGAGGGTACAAAAAAAAGTAGTTGAGGAAAGCTGCACGTCAAAGAAGGCCAAAAGTTAGAAAGAGAACAAGGTGAAGAGGGTAGGAGAGGAAAATAGGAAGGGGACAACTAGTGCAACCGAGAAAGGGAAACAAGAGGGAAATGAAGGTGGGAGGAAAATGCAGGAAGTAACAGAGTTAGGAGGAAGAGCCTCACTATCAAAAAAAGTTAGTGAGGTAGGAGAAAAGAGGAAGAATAAATAAAAAGAAGAGACAAAAAGGAAAAAGGGAAAATATTGGAGCTGATCCATGGGACACCCCTAGAGATTGGACTCCCATCAACAAACTCCATTCAGTACCATGGTGGATTCAAGAAGAGACAAAATACCAAGAGAATTTTCCCCAACATCTCTTTCTAACACAATCTTGCAAGAACCTTGTTAGTTTATTTCCACTCTCCCAGAAAAATTTTAGTTGCAGTACCATTTTTGGCTTGATGTTTCTTATCTTATGTTGCTTTTCCTCCTTTGAGGGTGTCTTTCATAGACCAAATTTCTCATCATTAGAGTGGGCACCGCTTTAAAAAAAAGGATGTTCTAGACAAGGTTGCGTGCGGATATGCCTGAATCATGAGCCTTAGATCCATTGGGTATGGGATCATAACAACAAACTATGAGCTAACATAAAAAGATGAATATGGTTAAAAATGAAGCATGCTGCTAGTCTTTTTCCATTAGCTGCCAAGCACTAGATGACACTACTGTCGTGCACCTTACATACTTTTATTTACTAGCTAGCTTATGTACACAAAATTGCAATATGATAGTCATACCACCACATCTAATTCATCTTGGATGTCATCCAGTAAATCTACAATGACCAAACCATATGATGTTAAACTTGAGGTGCCTATTGTAGTCTAGTCTGCATTGCCATACTTTCCAAGCCATGAAGTATTCACGACTTGGTGGATCATCTTGCATACCAGTACTTATGTAATTGATGACCAATATGGCAATAAATCTAGCTACGTGGGATTGGTATTCTTGTATTGGTTTATTTGACAATAGGCTCTGATATTGCCAATATTTGGGATCTACCTGCTGCAAAATTCTAGCTTGGTGCACCTCCGTCGCCTCCACACATTTCTCCTTGCAAGTTTCATTAATTGAGCCTACTATTGATGATACCTCCTTGGGAACTGGGTGATGATTGGTTAAGCCATCATGAAGATGACTTGGTCCTTGTTCATTGCACTCTGGAACACAAAAAGGGTGTGAAAAAGCTCCCTCCATATGCATGGTGTTCCCGCTTTGGTTGAGATACTCCACTTTTTGTTAAAATGTGTAAGCATTGAAGCTGTCACTTTTAGGATAGGTGCTAACACTTATCTCACTTGGGCTCGAAATGACATTCGCCCTTTGTTTTCTACTAGTTTGTAGCCTTGACTTCTGCACAACTTGAGATGAGGTCCATGGTGGATATTGTGCAATAGGATAGGAAGCAATGGTGGATGGAAACAGAGATTGTAGGGCAAAGTCTCTTGAAGATGTTATTCTTTCTTGAAGTAGGAGTCGCTCTACTCATAAAATCTCCTAAAAGAATTGGGAGAATCTGCTTTCCTCATATTGAAGCAGGATGAGGCCTATGTTTGAGCTTAGAGCCCGGACATAGTACAAGTGAGCATGGGCGGATGATAACTGGTACTAGAGAGAAATCCTCCTACAACTTTGTTGGAAATATGAGCAAGGTTTGTTGTCATTGATGTCAAGAGTTAGTTTTAGTGAGTAGTGCAAAAGGATGTCAAGAGTTAGTTTTAGTAAGCAGTGTAAGAGAAATATTGCTTCTAGGCCTAAGGGAAATAATATTATAATAACTATTATTATAATATTCAAGGTGGTAAGATAAGGTCTAAAGGAGCAATAGGAAGGCACAAGAAAAATAATATTACAATATTTTATTATAATATTAAAGGTCTAAGGTTAAGACCTAAAGCTATTAAATTAATTATAATAATTTTATTATAAATTAATTTATAATTAATTTAATTAACCCTAAAGTTAGGGTTATAAGGTCAAAGGTTTAATAAAAGCACCGACATCAAATATATTTTCCCCCTCCGTCGACGTCCAAAGGGAGATGGCACAATGGTATAAATACCATGTGCATTTGGTTGACTAAGCCCTTACCTTCGATCGAATAACATAGCGAGTGCTTACAAATTTTTGTGATCTGCGTGCAAGAAAAAGATAAAATTTTTATTATTTGGTGGCCATCGAAGGGATAAAATAAGGGAGGCTTAAAGCCTCATTGCCAACTTGGTGGTTGGGCTAGCGACAAGCGGTTGTGCATTGAAGCATTGACAAGTGGGAGGTCCTGTGATCGAATCCCGATGGTAGTCTTGGGAGTGTTTTGCTGGCATTGTTTTTGGTTTTTGTGCCCAAAACATGAGTCAAAGCATACAAGGCACTTTTGAATATCAACGTGAGTGCCTAGCTCATGTGACAGTTGGGCTGCAGCTAGGGCAATGGTGGTAGCATAGCAGGGGATCGAATTTCGCTGAGGGAAATTGAGGTATTTAATTTTTTAAATAAAATTTTCTCCTAAGGTTTTATCATGGCATGATTTTTGAGTTAAAAAGAGATATAAGGTGTTTTTATTAAAGTTTATTTTTGCAAATTTAATTTGAGATCTAGGGTTTTGAGGAGTGCTTAAGAGTGTGGAGATTATAAGGTGTAATTGAGATTTAATGTTTTGTATGGTAAAATATTTTGAGGAAATATTTGAATGAATTTTTTAGAAGGTTTTTCCTATCTAACATTTGAGATTGGCAAAGACGATGATTGTGATTGAGACAGGTTTTAAGGTCAAATATTCTTCAAACAAAAGGTATGGGCATCTTGTCCTTGTGAGTGAAATATTGTTGAATGTTGTGAAATACAAGTTGGAGTGAAAAGGTTTTGTTTGATAAGCATTGTTGGAAATGATTGAGTGAGTTTTCACATGCATGTTTGGTGAATGTTTGTGAAGACAATTGAGTGTGATATTGAGAACTATCTTGAACTAGGGTTTGTGCAAGATCATGAGTATCATTGTTATGTGAGATTGTTTGATAAGCATTATTGGAAATATTGGAGTAAGCTTTCATATGCTTGACTAGGATTTGTGAAAGATCATGAGTATCATTATTATGTGAATTTAGAATCATCTTGAGTCAAGGTTGAGTTCCATTGTGTGAGTTGTTGAAAGTGTAGTGAAACACTTGTCTAGGATTTGTAAGCAAGTTGTGTTTCATTTGAGTGATTGGTTGAGTGAAGTTGATTGAGCATAATTGATTGAAAGCATTAGAGAGATAGTTCAAGTTCTATGAAACAAATTGTTCTTTAATAATTTGAAAAAGACATTGAAAGTGATTGAGTGTGAAACATATTGAGTCTCTTACCATTCTCTATATGTTTCTATGGTTAAAAAAAATTCTGAGTGAAATTTGTTTGTGAGATTGAAGAGGTTTTCTGGAAGAGATTAAGTTGAGTTTTGTGAGTGTGAAACATATTGAGTCTCTAACCATTCTCTATATGTTTCTAAAGTCAAACAAGATTATGTGTGAAACTTGTTTGTGTGATTGAAGAGGTTTTCTATGATAGATTGAGTTGAGTTGAATAAGATTTTGTGAAAGCTAGTGGATAGATTTGAGTAAGTTAAAAAGTGGACTTAAGGACAGAGTTGAGGAATCTTTTGTGAAAGCTTAAGGATAGATTTGTGTGAGCTTTTGTGGAAGCTTACAATCAAATTGGACAAGTTCTAGTGAGAACTTGTTGAGCAGATTTGAGGTAAGTCTTGGTGAAGACTTGTGGATAGATTAGTGTAAGCTTTTGTGGAAGCTTACAATGCATAATTGAGGCAAGTCTTGGTGAAGACTTGAGAGTAGTTTGAGAAAGTTCTAGAGAGGAATTATGGATAAATTTGAGGTAAGTCTTTGAGAAGACTTAAGAGCAGAGTTGATTGATTGATTTGTTCAAACCTTGAGTTAAGATTTGGGACAGATCTAGTAGAGTTGATTAGTGATTGGATAAAGCTTTGTGTTAAGTATTGAGGATAGAATTTGGTGTAGATTTAAGGATAGGTTTGTGCCAGATTAGAGACAAATATTGAGCAAATTTTTTCTAGACCAAAGGACTGTGTTTAGTGTATATTTGAGACAAAGATTGAGCAGATTTATGCTAGACCAAAGGACTATGTTTAGTTAAGATTTGAGATAGAGATTGAGTAGATTTATGCTATACTAAAGGACTATGTTTAGTATAAATTTAAGATAGATATTGAGAAGATTTATGCTAGACCAAAGGACTGTGTTTGGTGCAGATTTGAGACAGAGCTGAGAGTAAGATTTGGAGGTTATAAAGTAGAGGATAATAGTATTCAGTGGATAGATATCCATTAGCCAGGGTGGTAAGGATAGAGGTATTCTGAGTGATAACATGAGTCTTCAATGGAGAGAGATCCACAATCCAGTTTAGTGGAGGTAGTAGTCTTCTAGAGGATCACTAGCCATAGCAGAGGAGAAGGCGTTATCATGTGGATAGAGTTCCACAAATCAATTTAGGAGATTGGTGTCTCCTATGGATAGAGATACATGAACTTGATTAGGGGATTGATGTCTCCTTTGGACAGAGGTCCATAAAAATTGTAATAGGGAAGGATTCCTAAGATATTTGTTGAGAAAATATTAGTGAAATATTTTCTCCATGGAGTAGCCCATATTGGGTGAACCATGTTAAATTGGTGTCTCTATTGTGTGTGGTGATTTATGCATTGATTGATTACTACTGTTGATATTACCATTGATATATTGAATAATATTTTTTAAGAAAATAAAAGTAAAAAGTGATCTTATACTATTCACCCCCCTCTCGGTATAAGCTTGTGTTCTTCAAGCTCTCTCAAATCGAATGTTAAAGTTGATTAGAGACTCGAGAGGTGTCATCTTAATGAATGAGAGGTGCATCAAGAGTTGGAAGCGATCCATGGAGCCATCAAATGTATAAATGAGATATCCCACTAAGTCCACCCATGAGTAGATAGTTCTTCACCTAAGGGTTTGGTACCACAAAAGCATCCTCTGTTCTAGGGATACGACTATGAGTCTAATCATGACATCTTCGTGGGTGATGCCATGGAGGGGCACCAGTGAAGAAACATATTCAAGATGCTCCTGAGCCATTCCCAAGGTTTCATTATAATTTTTTAGGGACCTTAGGGTACCCTTGATAATCTTATGAGAGCAGTGGAGGTTTAATGGATCGAAGTCATTCCATTGGAGGAATGACAATTGAGCCATTAAGGCACTAGCCTTCAGAGGTCCCAGTTGCATTGTCAAAGTTAGAGTCACCAGGTGAACATACTATCTCTACTTGTGAGGTCAAGGCTACTCATCGTACCTTGAGTCCTTCGAGATGTTTGGATTTTTAGCTCGAGCAGGCGATTGATCTCATGATCTGGATGTTCTGCTTATTTGGAGTCACCAAGTGACTTTGAGATGATCTGGGTAAATCAAAGAGTCAATAAAATTTTATTTCTTGAAATTAAGGGACTAATTCATCCCTAGTAGAGTCACCAAAATATATTGGTTGCTAGTCCAACATCGCATGCAAGATTAGGTAGACAGGTCAATGCCAAGAAAAGAACGATCATCATTTCGAGAGGATGGAGCATATGATCTCCAAAAAAGGCCAATTCCTATAAGGGGTGGTTCTAGCTAATATACACTATAGAAGATAAAGGGAAAAGAAAAAAATGGAAAGAAAATAAATAAAATGCTGTAGCCAAACTCACAAGTATGGGTATAGCTGCATCAAGACCTATGCAAGCATAATAAACCGTCTAAAACACATAACCCTACACTCAATCACCCAAAAATACCCTTGTCCTAGCTCTCTTATCAGTGGTGGATGGAAGGCAAACTCCAACACCAATGAGTAGGTGCATGATATTTAGGATGCAGAATCAAAGCACTCCCGCTCGGGTGGCGTTAATAGAAGAAAACCTCCAACCCATATAATGGACACACTCCCCCTTAGTCACTCAGGCACACCCCAAGGAATCTAGATAGTAGAATAACTAGGATGACTTAAGCAACTAAGAAGTAGGATATTCATTCATTCAATCCAATAACAAGAAAACATAGTTAGAGACCAAATAATGCAAAATTTATATTTATAAAGGGGAAAACTTACATAAGAAATGTAAAAGCTAAAGAGCCACCCTTAGAAATGGCTAACATTCCACTATTTATAGGTATATTTACAAAATTGGACATTAATGGCAAAATCCATGAGCACAAACCTTACAACGGGCAAGCATCATGCTGGTATACTATCTCACTGGATAGCATAGATCTTCTAGAAGGAGGTAGATGTACTTGGTTGAATCTGGGCCTTTAGATATTTTGATGCTTTTGCCCAAATGATCAGCTCTTAGCTACCTCATCCTTTTTCTTTACTAGCTATCCTTAGATTGAGGCAATGAATGACAAACTTTGGAGCATATTGGAAGCACCACACCAAAAATATGTCACTTCTGCATATGTTGTTAGGTACCCAAAATGCTGCAGCCATGTGTACATCTTCATATTCAAAATTTGGATGATAGTAGGATTTTTGCATGCCAATCAGGTATTTTATTTGCTTTTGTTTTCACCCACAAGATACTCAAAAGTAGGGGCAGGTATTAATATGAAGTACCACCCTTTTTACACTTATATTTTCCACCCAGGATGGGCAGGAGTCTATCTTCTTTCCAAGGGTGGGGTCATACAATTTGTCCGCTCATGGTAGTCTCCTGAAATGTCTGCTCAACAATTTGGATGGGCTTTTTGGGAAGTTCCACCTTAAGTTTTAAGGGTGTATGTCTGCCCACTCTTGTTTTCCACATTGCTTTATTTTACCACCTGCCCATCAGTTTGGTCTACCTTGCGACCGTTGCTACTTCTCTGACATTTTATGCTTGTCCATCAATACCTTCAAAACTTGGCAAACTTCTTGAAGAGAAACATCATCATTTACAAAAAGGATGGGGGTGCAAAAATTACCCCTACATGAGTGTTAGATATATGAGGTGCTCAATAATGGCTATGGTAGGATTTTGCTAGCATAACAATATGATTTTCTCCTCCTTGAAGCTATGGGTAATAAGGTCTTTTATAGCTTTCCTAGGCAAGATATGGGGCAAGTGATGTGGTAGAAGAATGAGAGGAGAGATAAGATCCTATTAATTAAGCATGTGATGGATAAGACCCTCCCGCCTAAGCGTATTAAGTGGACATGGGTGTGCCATGCCCATCTAAGGCTTAGGGAAAAACACCTTTTCCCTTATATTATTTTAAATGCTTTGCAAGGGGAGTAGGAATTTTATGGGAAAGAGGGTGGGTAGGTGCTTAGAAAAGCGTGTAGAGGGGTGTGAGTGGGGTGTGGGTTGGATGGGGTAGGTTTACCTAGGGTTTAGAGTAACCTAGGGTTTAGGCTAGCCTAGGGTTAGATTTACCTAGGTTTTAGGTTAATTTAATTTTTTTTGAATGTTTTTTTAATTGGTCATTAATTATCGTTGCATGAGGCTAAGTGTGACATTTTTAGGTGTCTACATTTGCCTATTTTTATACTACATTGTGTGAGAACATGATGTAGTGTAAAAATGTATGATGCCAAATTAATGGTTGATTTATGGTGGAGTGTGAGTTGAGGAGAATTGATCATGGTTGGTGTATGGTTGAGGCTTTTGTTATGATGTGATGATTTGAAGGAAGGAGATGCAATATTATCTTGAATCATGATCAATTTTTGATGCCTCGATTGTGGAAGGGTGTACGTCCTTTAGACTTTGTTTTTTGACAAATTTTGTTAACCTTGATTGAATTAGTAAGTTGTCGAGCTAGATGCGGGTGTCCTCATGATGCTTTGGTCAATTGTAAGTGGACATGTTGCCACCTTTATAAAGTTATTGTGCGAGCAATCTGGAGATATTGACATTGAGTTTACCAAATTTTAATGGATTGAGTTTTTGCTTTTTGTTTGCCCCAAAAAATGAGGGAATGTGATAGCATTAGATAAAGATTTTTAAATGAGCACACTTCCAAAATTGAGTGTTTGAATAGTGATAATGTGCAAGGCAAATTTTTAATGTGTAATATCTACCCTTTAAAGCGATGAGTTGATGGGTGAAGAATTTACAGACAACGATGAATTGCTTAAAAAAATTTCATTGTGAGATTGCACAACGCCTAGAAAATATGGAATTTGGGATGTGGGAGGGTTTGGTGGTGAAAACTAGAAAACCTATGGATCTGTATGTTTTTTGGGAAAATGCACCTATCTGTATGTTTTCCTAAAAAGTGTCTATAAAAGTATGGTCGGAGGGGTGTGTGCCTCATTTGCGTCGTGCACTTTTGAAAAATCACAAGGAGAGGAGTGAGGGAGAGTGAGTTTGTGATGTGAAGCGCTATTGAAGTGGTAACTAGAGTGGAAAATATGGCCTTGAGTGGTGTGGTAGTTTCCATTGGAGGGTGTTCAGTGGAGTTAAGTTGAAATTTTACCCTATACTATGTTTTTCAATATAAAATTAACCCTAGGGCTCGGTTTTTAGTGAAACAAAATATATTAGAAGTAGAATGTGATAGTGTAAGTTGTATGTCATGGGTGGGGAGAAAAACAAATTGGAATAATTTGCATGCATGTTGCATGTATGTTTGTTTGTTTGATTTATCAAAATTTTGTGTGTTTTTGTTAAAAACATTTGGAGCCGCATCTGTTTGGGGTAAATGGGTATCCAAAAATATCCTCTATTCGGTTTTTGTATGGATTATATGTATCTATACATTTTTTATAGAATATGTGTGATAGAATTTATGTATTTGATGGAAATTTTGATGTATGTGAACTGATGGGATTTTTTTTGGTGTTGCAGGTCAAGGAGTTGCAGCCATGACATTGGTTTTTATTGTTGTTAAATGATGCGAGGGTGTTTTTTGAGGGGGTGGATTCGTAATGGTTGAAGGGGATAGGCTTGTATGGGGTGACACACATGGAAATTGTGGTGTAAACATACCTATCTAGATGTGTTATGTGAGCGGTGGGATCCAGATAGGAAAATATTTTATTTTTCAATGGGGAAGATGTGATTACCTTATAGTATGTCTACTAAATTTATAGGATTTCTATGGAGGGGGTAACAGTGATGGAAATGTGAGGTAGGCAGGTGAGGGATACCATACTACAAAGGGTCTTTTGTCCTACTTGGTTGACCATGAGGATTTATAGTGGAGGCATTAAGTATGTTACACTCACAGTGACACTGAGAGGGGGGTGAATCAGTGTGATCTTTTAAAACTTTAAACTTGCAATACTTAATGCTGAAATAAAGCAAACTCAAACCAGATATAGCAAGTTAACAAGAGAGCATCACACAACACAAGATTTAACGAGGTTCACCAATGTGGCTACTCCTCAAAAATGACTGCTTGGACTACCATCCAAATCCAGCCTTTGCAAAGCAACAACTTTACAACTTATTTACCAGCACCAACTGGAAGGAGCACCAACCCCTCAATTTTTTTGCACCAACAAAAAGGAGCACCAACCCCTAATTCACCAACACCTACTGGAAGGAGCACCAACCCCTTATGCCAAGCTGCAACTTGGACTTCAAGAAAAATACAAAAAAATACCTTCACCCTTTTGCACACTGTCTGCTATTTCTGTGCACTCTGCTTCTTCTATGCAATTGCTTCGCACCACCAGTCTGCTTCTGCACAACTACCTCGCACACTTCGCTTCGACACAATCGAACGATCGCTTCTACTCCTTTGCGCTTTTCTGCTCTCTGTGCGCTCTTGCTTCGCACTTAGCTCGATTCGACATGACTCGCTCTCTGCGCACTACGGGCTTAACTCATGCAAATTCGATACTTCCAAATCTCCAAACAGCCCTCCTTTTATAACAAAAATTTTCAAGATCAAAACCTTAATCTTAGTCGGTTGTCAATACCCTAAACTTCGTCGACTGCAAACCCTAATCTTCGTCGACAAATATTTGACTTTGTCGGCTTCAACTACCTCTGTAACTCTTCTGTAGCTTTTGCCATGAAAATACAACATGTCGCGATATCGTGACACTTTTGCCTCCGTACACTTTCTTTTGGCTTTTGTCGTGATATCGCGACACTTCTGCCTTTGTCGACTTCAACTAAGCTCTTGTCACGATATCGTGACATTTCTGTCTTCGTCAGTATCAAATTTGCTTTTGTCACGAAATCGTGACACTTCTGCCTCTGCAGACTTCGTCTTCACTTCTGTCGCGATATCATGACACTTCTATCTTCATAGCCTTCCTTTCTACTTTTGTCACAAAATTGCAACACTTCTACCTCTACAAACTTCATCTTCACTTCTGTCACGATATCACGACACTTCTGTCTTCATAGCCTTCCTTTCTACTTTTGTCATGAAATCATGACACTTCTCCTATTGAAGACCTGCTTTCTATTTCTGTCATGAAATCGTGACACTTCTACTTCCATCTGCTTTCTTTTCTGCTTATCACAAAATCATGACACTTTCTGCATCCGTACGCTTTCCCTTCATCCTGTCACAAAATCGTGACACTTTCTTCATCCGTACGTTTTCTCCACAACCTGTCGGAAATCATGATAGTTCTCACTTGAAACCTTTCCTTTGCTGCATGTCACAAAATCGTGACAGTTCTCACTTGGAACATTTTCATCTACAGCATGTCATGAAATCATGACGGTTCTCACTTTGAACTCTGTAGCATGTCACGAAATCGTGACACTTTTCGTGTTACTTTCTCTCTCTTCAAACTTGTCATGAAATCATGACAGTTCACACTAGACTCTCTCTTCTGCATTATGTCATGAAATCATGACACTTTTTCTTTTGGACTCTCTCTCCTGCAATATGTCATGAAATCATGACACTTTTTCGTCCGTACAACCTTCCTTGCAATATGTCACGAAATCATGACACTTTTCCTTCTCTGCCTTCCTGCTCTCTTCAAGTCACGAAAATGCGACATGTCACGAAATCGTGACACTTTTCAACTTACTCTCTTTCTTCGAACTTGTCGTGAAATCGTGACACTTCTACTTCCTTTTTCTTCCAACATGTTGCGAAATCGTGATAGTTTCCACTGCCTTTTCTCACCAACATGTCATGAAATCGTGATAGTTTTCCACTTGCCTCTTTCTTCCCAACATGTCACGAAATCATGACAGTTTTTCCACTTGCATTTTTCTCTGCCAACATGTCACGAAATCGCGACAGTTTTTCCTGCTTCTTCTCTCTCTTCCAACATGTCATGAAATCATGACAGTTTTCCACTCTTTCTCTCTCCTCTAACATGTCACGAAATCATGACAGTTTTTCTTGCCTATTGTATATGTCATGATATCGCGACACTTTTCTTACTTGTCTTTTTCTTTGATCTTTTGCAAATGGGCCACTATGGTCTTCTTGGAAATTCATTGTCCATACTCTGAATAACCTTTGAACTCCTGTCCTCTACATCTGAATGGCTTTTGACCTGCCTTTCCATTGCATCATTAGATCTAACTGATTGTGTTGACAACAATGACAATACTCTTGCTGCACCTTGCTCAACAATCTCCCCCTTTGGAATTGTTGGCAACACATATGTAATTTCCTGTAACTCTTCTCCCCCTTTGTCAATAATACCAAAGGGCTACTGTAGACTCCCCCTGAGTCCATGCACAACATTCTCAGGCAAAATTTATTACACTTAGTAATAAACAAGAACATGAGCAAAAAGATAAACAAATACTTCACTGCTCCCCCTGAGAATGTGATCCTTGTAGCTAGTCACTTCTTGGGAAGGGTCACCACTCCCAATTTATTGCGAAGGTATTCAAAAACATCCTTGGGTAATGGTTTTGTGAAGATATCTGCTACTTGCTCTGTAGTTGGAGCAAAATCCAGTTTAACCTCACCTTGAACAACTTTCTCCTTTAAAAAGTGATATCTGATTGTAATGTGCTTGGTCCGTGAATGCATAACTGGATTCTTGGAGATGTTAATTGCACTGGTGTTATCACACTTTACTGATATTGGCTCACTAAAATTAATGCCAAGATCTTTCAGAGTTTGTTTCATCCACAAAACTTGTGTACAACATGTTGTTGCTGCAATATATTCTGCCTCAGTTGTAGATAAAGAAACTGACTCTTGCTTCTTACTGTGCCATGCAACCAATCTGTCTCCCAGATAGAATGCACCTCCACTGGTACTCTTCCTGTCATCAACACATCCTGCCCAATCTGCATCTGAATATGAGATAAGGGTGAAGTCTTTACCTTTTGGATACCATAACCCATACTCCATAGTACCCTTGAGATACCTAAGAATCCTTTTTACTGTTGTCACATGAGTCTCTTTGGGACTGGCCTGAAATCTTGCTACCATGCAAACTGCCTGTAGAATATCTGGTCTGGTGGTCGTTAAATATAGTAAGCTTCCAATCATTGATCTCGTACATGGTTTGATCAACAGGTGGAGATTTGTCATCTTTGCTCAACTTGCAGCCTGTCATCATGGGAGTGCTAACTGGCTTACAGTCCTCCATTGTGAACCTTTTTAGCATCTCTTTCACATATTTGACTTGGGAAATAAATATGCCTTTCTCATTTTGATTAACTTGTAACCCAAGAAAGTAAGACAGTTCACCAATCATAGACATTTCAAATTCTTTCTGCATCTTATTTGCTAAGTCTTTACATGATTCATCTTTGTTGCTGCCAAATATGATATCATCTACATATACAACAAGAACAATGAGATGCCCACCTTCTATTTTGACATACAGATTATTGTCCACCATACCTTTCTTGAACCCCTGTTGAGAGAGATAATTGTCTAGCCTTGCATACCATGCTCGGGGTGCTTGTTTTAAGCCATATAAAGCTTTCTTTAATTTGCAGACAAGGTTGGGATCTTCACCAATTTGAAAACCATCTGGTTGTTCAATATAAACCTCTTCTTCAAGTTTCCCATTTAAAAAGGCTGATTTTACATCCATCTGATAAACTCTGAAATTCTTGTAGACTGCTAAGGCCAGAAACATTCTGATTGCTTCTAGTCTGGCCATTGGTGCAAAAGTCTCCTCAAAATCAATGCCTTCAACTTGTGCATAACCTTTACAAACCAGTCTTGCTTTATTCCTAACGACCTGTCCGTCTTCATTTAATTTGTTTCGAAATATCCATTTGGTGCCGATTACATTCTTATTTGTAGGTCTAGGTACTAATTCCCAAGTTTTGTTCTTTTCAATCTGATCTAATTCTTCATTTATTGCCTTCATCCAGCTATCATCTTTGCTTGCCTCAGTCTATATTTTTGGGCTCAATGCTGGATAAAAGAGAGTAATTACTTACTACTTTCCTTCTTGTCTGAACACCAGCTGTGGGATCTCCAATTATTTGATCTCTTGGATGATTTTTTTGCCAGCTGCCTGTTTTGAATTTCTTATTTTCTTGCACCTCTGAGTCATCGATTAAGTCATCTGAATCAAGTGAAGGTTTGTTTTCTGTTTCATTTACCTCATCTCCTTCAATGACTTCTTCATAGATTGGGTAGTTTTCTTCAAAGTTATCTATTCGTTCCCTACCTTCATCAAATTTAACATCGACACTGTCCACAATTTTCTTGAGTCTCTTGTTGTAGCATTTGTAAGCTTTGCTTTTTGATGAATAGCCAACAAAGACACCTTCATCTGCTCTATTTTCAAACTTCCCAAGATTATCTTCAGTTTTTCTGATGTAACACTTATAGCCAAAAACTTTGAGGTGTTTTGCTGTTGCCTTTCTACCGAACCACAACTCATAAGGAGTTTTGCTTTCATGTGTTCTCAGCATGTACCTATTTTGGATGTATACTGCAGTGTGGACTGCTTCTTTCCAAAATCTGTCTGCTATTTTGTTCTCTGCCAGCATAGTGCGTGCCATTTCCTGTACTGTTCTGTTCTTTCTTTCTACCACACCATTCTGTTGGGGTGTTCTAGCTACTGAATATTGTCTCCTGATACCATGTTTTTCATAGTATTCTGTAAACTCATCTGAAATGAATTCTCCTCCTCTATCTGATCTTAAACATTTGATCCTTTTTCCTGTTTCATTCTCAACTAGATGTTTGAAAGATCTGAACATTTCAAAAGCTTCTGTTTTATTCTTTAAGAAAAATATCCATGTCATTCTGGAATAATCATCAATACACAACATAAAGTATTTGTCACCATTTATGCTTTGTGTTCTCATGGGTCCACATAAATCTGTATGTATAAGTTCCAAAGGTTTGCTAGTGTGGTACTCTTTTGTTTTAAATGAGACTCTGGTTTGCTTTCCCTTTTGACATGAAGCACAAATGCTATTTGAAGGTTTTCTAATGGTAGGAATATCTCTCACTGCCTGTTTCGAGCTAATTTTCATCAGATTATCGAAGCTTATGTGCCCAAGCCTCTTGTGCCACAACCAGTTTTCTTCTTCCTGTCCAATGAAACAAGTACCTTCTGAAGTTTCTGAGAGTGTGTACAAGTTGCCAGACGTCCTTGATCCAGTTGCTATCAATTTTCCACTGTTTGTTTTTCTGACTTCACAACCTTGCTTCTTGAAAACTACTTCATGTCCTTTATCACAGATCTGACTGACACTTAACAGGTTGTGTTTCAGACCATCCACAAACAAAACTTCTTCTGACTTGATTTTCCCATCACTAATTTTAACTGACCCTTTTTCGATTATCTTGGCTCCATCATTATTTCCAAACTTTACAGAGCCACCCTCATATTTCTGTAATTTTTCAAATTTTTGTTTATCACCTGTCATATGACTTGAGCATCCACTGTCAAGAATCCATGGTACACATTTATTTTGTGCCTTGAAAGCTGTCTGTACTATTAGGGATTCCTTTTCTTCCCTAAGTTGTTCTTTCTGTTTCCACTTTGTTTTGACTACGGTATTGGGCTCTAGTTTGAACTTTCCCTTTTCAGTATCTTGTGCATATCTTTCAGAAAGTTTTCTATTTTGTCTTGTCCTATTTGGTTGAAATTTTCTTTTCTGAGGTTGATTTGAAACAGAGGTACTACGACAATTTCTTGCAATATGCCCAAAGTTATGACAGTTAAAACATTCTACTGCATAATTTATTAGTGGTGCAAAAGCATTTCTACTAATGAAACTTCTTGGTCCTACATTATACTTGCAGTCTGCAATTTTATGCCCATAACCATTACATTTGAAACAGAAACCAGAAAAGTAATGATTGAACCTGAAAGATGGTCTTTGCCAGGTTGTTGTAGGAGCCATAGATCTTCTTCTCCTTTGATGTGTGACCTTGGTAAAACCATCATTGTCAGTTCTCCTTTCGGGCCTGGCATTACTGCTTTCTTTTGCATGAGTTGTTTTTCTTTCATCAGCCTGTTTCTTATCTTCATTCCTTACAGTTTCAACATTTCTGGCTTTTGGTCCGTTTGATGATTCTCCTTCAACGAAGCCCAGACCAAATTTGATGCCTGCAGGTCTTTGATCACTTAAGATTTTATCCAGCTTCATCGAACTTTCTTCACGTTTGTGATGGCAGCTAATTTTTCGATCCAACTCTTGTATCTGCATTCGTAGACCAACATTTTCTTCTTCTAGTTTACAGCAGTAATCTATCTTCATGGTTATCTGAACTTCAAGATCTTCGGACATTTTCTTGTATTCTTCTGTCTGTATTTTTAAGCTGGTTATAATGTCGTTTGCATCCTCAAGCTTTCTTGAAAGTTTATTATTCTTTCTTTTCTCAGATTTCCATTCTACAAGAGCAAAAACCAGCTCACCTTCTAGATCAACTTCAGCCTTAGGTTTTTCAACAGATACTTTAGAGTTCATTCCTTCTCTCTTCTCTGATTTTTCTACCTCTTCTGATTTTTCTACTTCAAATGCCATGAATAGAGCTTCACCTATTTCTTCTTCAGAATCCTCACTAGAGCTGTCCTCTGAAGAATTTGCATTCCTGGAGATGAAACTTTTCTTTTTGAAGTTGCCTTTTCTAAAGTTTGTTTTCTTCCTCCATTCACTTCTTTCTTGATGCGATGCTTCCTCACCTTTGTTCTTCTCATTGAGAGGACATTTGGTTGCAAAGTGCCCAATGCCTCCACAGTTGAAACATTTAAAAGGTAGCTTTCCTCTGTATTTTCCTTTTCCCTTTCTCAGTTTTCTTGCAAAATTTGCTTCCATTTCATCTGAAGTTTCTTCTTCTTCAGACTCTTGTTTTGTGTCTTTACCTTTTAGGGCTTTAAATGTTGCTTCTCTATCTGTGGGATTAGACCTTCCTATTCTCATTTCATAAGCAGTCAAGGAACCATGCATCTCATCCATACTAAAGTGATTTAGATCTTTAGCTTCTTCTATGGCTGAGACTTTAGAATCAAACCTTTGGGGAAGCGATCTTAATACCTTTTTCACGATAGTAGCATCATCCAAATCTTCGTCGAGACCTCTGATTGAATTAGTGATTCCATTAACTCTCTGCATAAAGGCTTCTATGTTCTCATCGTTGGTCATTTTTAATGATTCGAATTGAGCTCGATGTGTTTGAAGCTTGGCTTCCTTGATCTTGTCATCTCCCTCATGAATATTTTCTAGTTTGTCCCATACATCTTTTGTTGATTCACAATTTATGATCTTGACCAACTCACTGTCCACTAATCCACACATGATGGCATTTTTTGCTTTAGAGTCATTTTCAAATGCCTTTTTATCGGTGTTGTCGGTTGGAGCAGTGACGGGAGCTGTGTAACCATTAACTACTGCATTCCAGATATCAAATCCCAAAGCACGAAGATATGTCTGCATCCTGATTTTCTAGAATGCATAATTAGTTTCGTCAAACAATGGTGCTTTGTTTGAGGAGAAACCTTCACCACCTGCCATTGCGTCACTTCCAAGATCACCCTAGCTGATTGAGCCTGTTCAGGAACCTTGCTCTGATACCAATTGTTACACTCACAGTGACACTGAGAGGGGGGGTGAATCAGTGTGATCTTTTAAAACTTTAAACTTGCAATACTTAATGCTGAAATAAAGCAAACTTAAACCAGATATAGCAAGTTAACAAGAGAGCATCACACAACACAAGATTTAACGAGGTTCACCAATGTGGCTACTCCTCAAAAAATGACTGCTTGGACTACCATCCAAATCCAGCCTTTGCAAAGCAACAACTTTACAACTTATTTACCAACACCAACTGGAAGGAGCACCAACCCCTCAATTTTTTTGCACCAACAGAAAGGAGCACCAACCCCTAATTCACCAGCACCTACTGGAAGGAGCACCAACCCCTTATGCCAAGCTGCAACTTGGACTTCAAGAAAAATACAAAAAAATACCTTCACCCTTTTGCACACTGTCTGTTGTTTCTATGCACTCTGCTTCTTCTATGCAATTGCTTCACACCACCAGTCTGCTTCTGCACAACTGCCTCACACACTTCACTTTGACACAATCGAATGATCACTTCTGCTCCTTTGCACTTTTTTGCTCTCTGTGCGCTCTTGCTTCGCACTTAGCTCGATTCGACACGACTCGCTCTCTACGCACCGCGGGCTTAACTTGCGCAAATTTGATACATTCAAATCTCCAAACAACCCTCCTTTTATAACAAAAATTTTCAAGATCAAAACCTTAATCTTAGTCGGCTGTCAATACCCTAAACTTCGTCAGCTGCAAACCCTAATCTTCGTCGGCTAATATTTGACTTTGTCGGCTTCAACTGCCTCTGTAACTCTTCTGTAGCTTTTGCCGTGAAAATACAACATGTCGCGATATCACGACACTTTTGCCTCCGTACACTTTCTTTTGGCTTTTGTCACGATATCGCGACACTTCTGCCTTTGTCGACTTCAACTAAGCTCTTGTCACGATATCGCGACACTTCTGTCTTCGTCAGTATCAAATTTGCTTTTGTCACGATATCACGACACTTCTACCTCTAAGACTTCGTCTTCACTTCTGTCATGATATCGCGACACTTCTGCTTCATAGCCTTCCTTTCTCTTTTGTCACGAAATCATGACACTTCGCCTCTCGAGACTTCGTCTTCACTTCTGTCACGATATCGTGACACTTCTATCTTCATAGCCTTCCTCTCTCTTTTGTCATGAAATCATGACACTTCTCCTATTGAAGACCTACTTTTTTTTTTCATGAAATCATGACACTTCTTTCGTCTGCTTTCTTTTCTACCTGTCGTGAAATCATGACACTTTCTGCATCCGTACGCTTTCCCTTCATCCTATCATGAAATCGTGACACTTTCTTCATCCGTACATTTTCTCCACAACCTGTCGTGAAATCATGACAGTTCTCACTTTGAAACCTTTCCTTTGTTGCATGTCACAAAATCATGACAGTTCTCACTTGGAACATTTTCATCTGTAGCATGTCATGAAATCATGATGGTTCTCACTTCGAACTCTGCAGCATGTCACGAAATCATGACACTTCTTGTGTTACTTTCTCTCTCTCGAACTTGTCGTGAAATCATGACAGTTCACACTACGGACTCTCTCTTCTGCATTATGTCACGAAATCATGACACTTTTTCTTTTGGACTCTCTCTCCTGCAATATGTCATGAAATCGTGACACTTTTTCGTCCGTACAACCTTCCTTGCAATATGTCGTGAAATCGTGACACTTTTCCTTCTCTGCCTTCCTGCTCTCTTCAAGTCGCGAAAATGCGACATGTCATGAAATCGTGACACTTTTCCAACTTACTCTCTTTCTTCGAACTTGTCACGAAATCGTGACACTTCTTCCACTTGCCTTTTTCTCTCCAACATGTCATGAAATCGTGACAGTTTTTCCACTTGCCTTTTTCTCTGCCAACATGTCGCGAAATCGCGACAGTTTTTCCACTTGCCTTTTTCTCTGCCAACATGTCACGAAATCGTGATAGTTTTTCCACTTCCTTTTTCTTCCAACATGTCATGAAATCGTGACAGTTTTTTGCTTCTTCTCTCTCTTCCAACATGTCGTGAAATCGTGACAGTTTTCCTCGCTCTTTCTCTCTCCTCTAACATGTCGCGAAATCGTGACGCTTTTTCTTGTCTCTTGTATATGTCGCGATATCGCGACACTTTTCTTACTTGTCTTTTTCTTTGATCTTTTGCAAATGGGCCACTATGGTCTTCTTGGAAACTCACTTGTCCATACTCTGAATAACCTTTGAACTCCTGTCCTCTGCATCTGAATGACTTTTGAACTGCCTGTCCACTGCATCATTAGATCTAACTGACTGTGTTGACAACAGTGACAATACGCCTGCTGCACCTTGCTCAACAAAGTATGGGGAGTATTAGAGGAGTGAGTAGTTACCATGGTGACATACATTGTTGATGATATTGATATGCATCTATGTGCTGCCAAATGTATTTAGGGTGTTATTCTCTTGGAACCTAATTGGGATTTTTTGTGACATGGTGGAGTAAGGGAGATGCTTTGCCTAGGTACCTACATATTGGCTTAGATGTACTGAGAGTTGCATAGGGTATGAATGACCAAGAGGATATCCTTGTGTATTAATTTGTAGATACAACTATGGGCTTAGGAGTGGATAGTTGTTATGAGGTCAAAGGAATTGTTGTAAAAGGCACATGTAATAATGGAGGTATATGTACCCTATGCCATGCAATGGTAGGCTGACATGGAGGAGCAAACAAGGAGAGATCATGTTGATAATGCTATTTAATATTGAGGGAAGTTTGAGAGCTTGATGTTATTTGATATCCATATAGGGGAGCATCTGTGTGATGAAAGCATGGTGTGGAGATGTATTAAATTAGGTGGGGCAGGTGGATGATTGGTTGATATGCATTTCAAATTGAGTTATTGTTGTTCAATCACATGCAAAGATAGTTTAGATTGTGATAATGCTTGCTTGACCCAACAATGGTAATTTGGAAGATCCAAGGAGATCGTGGGGTGTAGCCATATGGGGAGGCATTGGATACATCATTGTATGAGCTTCTAGTATTACCTGATGTTGATGATGTGGAAATAATTATAGAGTATGATGTATGATGGGTAACATATATGTGGGAGCCCAAAGTGGGTGTGATTGATGGGGTTGGTGATGTAAGACAAAAGGTAGTACTTGGGTGTCCAAGGGTGGCCATAAGTGGGGTGGGTAGTTCTATAGGTAGGGCTATGATATCGGTCGATGGTGGGGGGACATAAATGAGTGCTGGTAGCTTAGGATAAAAAATGGGATTGGGTGGTGATGATAAGGGTGCCTCCCAGGAGGAGTCACCAATGAGGTGATATGTGTAACCTCGATATGATAGCAAAGCAAGGCCCTCATAAGAAAACAAGAGAGAAATAATATGAGATGATATGGATCGATATGATGAGACTAAGATGTTAATAGAGGAGATGATGAATTATCTATTTAAGGTTGATGATTTATATGATAGGATAGAGCAGGCTAAGGTAGAGAGGGATGGCTTGAGGGTGGATATAGAGTAGTGTAGAGTGTAGATGGAGGAGCTACAATGAGAGCATGACATGTCTATGGCTGGAAGAGGGAAGATAGAGGGGGATGTAGAGTAGTTGAGGGTGTTGGTGGAGGAGGCACAATGAGATCATGATGTAGCTACAACAAAGAGAGATGCAGTAATGGCTAGTAGAGGAGAGGTGGAGGTGGTGATGGAGTAGCTATAAACATAGATGGGAGATCATAGAGATATCATGATGTGATTGTAGTTGAGAGAGATATTGTAAAAGTGGTTGTAGGAGAGATGGAGTGGCTCAAAGCATAGGTAGTTGAGCTATAGTGATAATGAGATGCTATCATGATGGAGAGGAATGTAGTCAAGGGGGCTAGAGAAGATGTGAAGGGAATGGAGTGACTCAAAGTGTAGGTGGCTAAGCTATAGCAAGACTGTGATTCCACTATAGTAGATAAGGATTGAATATGGGAAGAGGTAGAGCAGTTGAGGATGCAAGGTTCCGAGTCAGCTCCTTAGGCTAATATCACACATTTGTGATAGACCATGGATGAGTATGGGAGATTGTTTCTATGAAATAAATATTATACAACAACATGTACATCATCTTTTATTGCCAACAAAATACTACTATCACATTCATAGAAGTATAGTGTCAATGACTTTGATAGTACCATGGTTTATAGGGCTAGAAGCCTAATAGGTGGGAGGATCATCCTTGATATAGAGAGGTTGGGTTCATGGAGGAGTGGAGATGAGGTGCCTAGGTGACAAGAGGGGAGTGTTGAGACTCCTAATGCTCAATAGGGCTGACATTATTTTTGGTGTGGTAGAGGTGCCATAATTTTTGTATATGATGCTTGCAAGTTATGTAGTTGAGTGGTGTTATGAATGTATGTGTATCATGTAGAGGTGATGATGTATATGAGTTTAGTCGATCGATAATTTTGATGATGTATACATTCATGTTGATATATATATATATATATGCATGTTGATTTGATTTTGTTGTGAATTTTTGGATTATTGTGATGATTTAATGCATTTGATTCGATATGGATGTGATGTAACATTTGTTATTTTATGTTGTTAATGTTATGAATGCTAGTGGGTGGTTGTGTAAATACATTTTGAAAATTCTAATGTATGTATGTAATCAATTTTTTTTTTATGGATGTGTGTATTTTATTAATACAATCTTGCATGGTTAACATAATCAGTGATAATTTTACAGTCACATTGACATATGAACAGAGAATGAGATAGGTGAACATGCAATGTGGAGGATGAATGTGAATCTAATAATGGTTTTATGTAAATTCTTATGATGATATGTGGACGATTGACCTAAGGATAATGCATATTGATCTTGATGGCTTGATAGTTTTTTAACTAGGTGTGATGTGTTTTTGTACCTTTTGCTAAGGGTATTTTAGATGCTAGAAGGATTTTTAGGGAGTCAAATATCTAAGTTTAACCATAAAACCTATCAATTAGTCAAGTAATATTATTCTAAAATCTAGTTCATAATGTTTGAGGTTGAGCCTATCATGAACCAGTGTGTGTAAGATGTTTATTTATCCATTTTTAGTGAGGTTGGACTAACCCATTTTAAATTTAGATGATTAAAGATATCCCATCCACAAGTGTGAAGTGATATATAAAAAAGAAGCTCGTTAATGTGATAGATGTGTTACCACTACCAGACAAGCATCTATAGCCTCAATGGATGTGAGCCCCATGATCCATATATCCTTGAGAAAACTAGGGATTCAATATTCTTATTTTTTTTAGCTTTTCATTTTATTGATCCTTAGGGAGGGATCATTCAAATTATAGGATGAGTAAGGGAAACCATTTGATTTGATGACTAGTGTATACTAGGTGTTGTCTTCCTTAGACTCAATTTTTTTTAAGTGTTTCACATGTGCTTAATTCATGAAGGAACTCTAGTCAGTGAGTGGAGGTTTAAAACTGAATTAGAATCCAAAGATATTTTATAGAGGTTGATAGTATCAACTAAAATTATTTACTAATAGAAAATACTTCTATTACCAAGAAACCTATGCATAGGATTGGGACACGACATCCTAATAGTTGTGATAATTAATGCATGGTGTTGCATGAAATGAAAGATGCCTATGTGGAAGCAAATAAACATAATGATGTGATAATGCATATGTTGAGGAGCCACATGATAAAGGCATAACTTATGTACAAGAACATGCATGACAGACTTGTCAATGATTAAGCTAACCAAGTAAGATCGATAAGTGTGTACTCGTGTATCCCAAAATATGATTAAAATAGTATCATAGATGTTATAGTGGGGTGGTATATGATTGTATGCGATTAGTTATGTAATTACAAATGATTGGTGATATCAACATTAATGATTTATTAAAATATCAGAAAGAAGAAGAAGAAGAAGAAGATATCCAAGGTATGTATCCAATTTAATAATGACCATACAATAGGGACAAGGGGAAGAGAAAGGAGATGTGAAGAAACATAGAGAACCTATATAAGGTATGTATCCACTCTAAGCATGACCATACAATAGGGATAAAAAGAAGAAGAAAAATGTTTGAGGAAAAAAGATTAAAAAAATCCTACCCAAGGTATGTAGCTGCCTTAAGTGTGACCATACAAAAGGGATAGGAAGAATAAGAAAGAGATGTGAAGGAGAAATATGAGTGGAGACATATGTTTTTGTGTTGCGATGTTGATATTTTTGTATTTTTTTTTTGATATTTTTGTATTTTTGTTCTTGCTATTTTTGTATTTTTGTTGTTTTCGGATTTTTGTTGTTTTTCATATAGAATGTACAAGAATTTGTGATACTCATTTGGTAAAATTATACATAAAACATGGAGATGAATGATGTTGAGGGGCTCAAATTTTGCTATTCCCTCAATATTGATCATAAGTGCTTGAACCATATTTGTGTGTAATAATATATGGACCCAACCAATTAGAAGAAAATTTATCTCGTAGATGACGTGGTTTGTTTGGGTTTTGTTGTTTCTCCTTTAGAACAAGGTCCCCTACTTGGAATTATCATTCATGTATTTTGTTATTGTATGCACAACAAACACAATCTTGATAGACACGAAGGTGTTCAATGGTATTGACGTGACAATCACCGAGAAGAGTAAGATAGTATAAACGAGCTTGGCAAGTAATGTCATCATCGATGAATTCTTGCAATGAGATTCACAAAGAATGAAGATCTAAATCTAAGGGTATGATGGCCTCAATTCCATAGACTAGTGAAAATGGGGTTTCCAAAGCAAGTGTTCTAATGCTTGTTTTGTATGCCCATAGTGCTAAAGATATTTGGTTGTGCCAATCACGATGAGATTCAACAACCATTTTGTGAAGGATGGTGTAAATGGTTTTATTCATTGCTTCTACTTGACCATTTTCTTAGGGATAATAAGGGGTTGAGAATTTGTGTTTTATGTTGTACTTTTCATATAGTGCATGACCATCCTTATTTTTGAATGGTGTGTTGTTATTCGATATGATTCGAGAGGGAATGCAAAAATGAAATATAAGATGTTGTGTAATGAATTCAATAATTTGAGGTCCTATAATTTGAATGAGGGGAATGACTTCGATCCATTTTGTAAAATATTCCATTTCAATGATGATGAATTTATGTCTACTTGAGGAACCCTGGGTGATTCTACCTATGATATCTAGGCCCCATTATGAAAATGGCTACATTGATTGTATGGGTTGCAGTGCGTGGGATGGTAGGTGGGTTAAGTTGGTACGTTGTTGGCATTTAATTCACTTCTTTACATAGGCATAACAATCACATTCCGTAATAGGCTAATAGAAACCCCTTAGTGATGGTCATTTCGCTAAAATAAAATTAACAATTTTATTTACACGACCACACACCCTACAATGATTCACACCTGGATTTTTAACAAAATCACTTACACAACGATCCACACACCCTATAATTTAAATCTCAATCTACTAAAAAAATCCAAAACCTACACAAAAAATCAAAAAGTTATGTTGTGTTTGTAATACAATATAATGGGTTATGTTCATAAAATATGCCATGCCATTTTCTTGATTTTAACCTTTATTATTATTATTTGGATAGTGTGACAAACCCTTATGACCAAGGTTTAGGGAGGGTTGATATTCTCATCTCAAAAATGAACTATTGTAAGGCAAAGAACTAATCTTATCAATAGGGGATTAACACACACCCACACACTTCGTTTGAACCTTGGACCTCTCAAAGAAGAGCCAAAGCCTAAAACATTGCATTGTCCCTGAAACTTTTAAGTTTTACTTGTTGACATCTAATTTATGCTTAGTTTACTATGGTTGGTGCATACTAGTAGTTTATGGGTTTATTAATTATTTTCATCATTTCAAAAGCGACTAATTTTGTGTTTTTGTTATTCTTATTTTATAAAAAATTGATTTTAAAATATTTTAATTAAGAAAATAAATATATCTAATTTTTATTTTGATTAGTTAAAGAAGAGGTTTTGAAAGTATTCTCAAACATTTTATAAATTTACAAACGAAAAAATACTACAAACCAAAAGAGACAAAAAATATAACAAGCCGCTACCCCAAAACAAAGCCCTAATATTAACTAAAAATAAATCCAACAATGGTCCTAGTCTAAGACAACCTTCAGCTCCTCAATATCTCAAAGTATCTGAAAGCATATTAGTGCCAACTAGCCCTTGATACAAACCTACTAAAAATTCTAGTTTGAGAACCATGTGGAACACCACCACTTTTGTCCAAGAAGAGAAACCATACAATAAGTATCTAGGTAGCAAAAGGATGACACATTGGACTTGCTCAACCAATTAAAAGAGGGAAAAACAACTTTATAATGGCTTCCATGGGAAACTAAAGAGAAAAATATTCCTCCTACAACTCTCACAACCAATCAAAAAGTAGAACTTAGGAGAGTAAGCAAACATCTGACCATCCAACATGAAGTTAAGCAATCTATGCAAAGACATCAAGGATATTGATAGGTCGATAATCATTCATCGATCTAGATTAGGCCCTATGGAAGATTAGCCCTCCATTGATGCAACCCTAGGTTGGTAAGGAATTAAATCACCTTGTTACCTTCCCTATACATATGTCTCACCTGAATAATTTCCATGCCACAAAAAATCCAATAAGCTTCCTCAATCGTATAAGCAATTTTCTAGCTAGGGACTTGCAATCCAGAGATCATATTGAAAATGTTTAATGAGTCACCTTCGATAATAATTTTCCTACAATAAATCAAAGGGAGAAGCACCATCTCTTGGAAGAATGCTCTGGCTTCCACAAAGTGGTAGGTCTAAGACCCAAGATTTTTAGCAAAGGCCAAAATGATATATCCATTTTGATTTCAAAACATACCTCCTACACTAGCTTTTTTGGGTACCTTTAGAAGCACCATTAAATTTAAATTTGATCCATTCAGGGGTGCAGGATCCACTTGGTTAAAGATCTGATATTTATCTGGTTATGAACAATTCCTCTTCTAGCTTTCTAGAAACTAAGATTGGATTTAAAGAGGACTTCAACCTCTAGGCCACTGGAATCATCCAAATAGAGGACAAACACATTCTCAACAATCATGGGTAATATTTTAGCCCAAATGGAAGCAACGTATCTAAAAATCCCCTAAATACCTTGTTGTTTCTCTCCTTCCATATACTCCAAATCAAGTGAGGGAGACTAAATAACCAAAGGCACACAACCTTGGGCTAACAAAGGAGGGAGACCATTGATCAAAGGCATCAAAAAACTAGTTCAGAAAAACCTAACATACCCTAGGGTATTCAAAAGGAGATAGAGGACCTCAAGCAAAAAGGGACAAAGGAAGAAAATATAGTTAGTAGATTCAACATCACATCTACAAAGGTGGCACCTATTAGAGATGGTCAAACCTCTTTTTTGGAAATTTTTCGTAGTGAGAATCTTGTTTTAGATAGAAAGCCATAGAAAAAAGTTGAATTTAGGAATAAGAAATTTATACAAGATCCTTTTGAAATGAGGTGGATCCATAGGATCAAAATTAGAGAGGAAATAAGCAAAATTCACTAAAAAGGAGTCATCCTTCTCTCGCTTCCATAGAATAGAATCTTCAACATCAAAATATCTAATGACCTATAAGATTAGAATGTGATTGATACAGTCCATATCCTTTCTTTTATCCTAGTTTAGGTTTGAAAAGTTGAGATTTTTCTAGGACTTCACCCCATTACTTACCTGAATGAAGTCTGCAACTTTAGCTCCAAAGCAGACCTAAGTTATGGGTTTCACAATTGTAGCCTTAGGAATGTGAGCTAGAGGAGCATCATCCACCCAAGTATCTTCCCCAAAATCGATATTTTTGCCATTTCCCAACTTCCATTTGTGGCCCTTTGAAATGACATGAATCTTAGTGATACCAAGCCAAAAAGTTAATCCTAGAGAGGGGGGTAGATCAACTAGAAAGTTTATGTTTTGAGAAAATATTTGAATAACTAATTGCGGATCCAATCAATATTCTCATTCTTAAATAACTTCCATCCTTTTTTGAAAAATAAGGTGATGTTGATACTCTTAACTCTTTTAAGGCCAAGGCCACCAAATTATTTTTTAGTGTATACCTGTTCCTAAGAAACCAAGTGAAACTTTTTCTTTTCCTCATTTTCATATTAGAGAAAGAACCTCTGTACAAGTTCAATTCTTTGAATAAATTTGATTCAGGCTTTGAAAAGTGAGAGAAATAATAAAAGAATGCTTTGAAAGGTGGATTTAACCAATTGAGCTTTACCAACCTAGTTGAGAAGAGCCTCCTTCCAACCAACTAATTTTCTTTAAATCCTTTCGATGATCAAGTCCCAAATTTTTTCTTTCAATCTCCCCTTAAATAAGGGCATACTAAGGAAGGTAGAGGGGAATTTAGCCACCCCATAGCAAAAAAATCGGACAGATCACTCTTTTCCTTCTAGGGGGTGTTAATAAAGAAAATTAAAGTTTTTAATAAGTTGGTCTTCTAGCTTGCAACCCTTTTAAAGGATGTTAGAATCTCCTTAATCTTTATTACCTACAAAATGGAAGCCAAGGTGGCTAGAAGAGTGTCATCAATGAATTTTAAGAACACAAGCTTATACTAAGAGGGGGGGTGAACAGTATAAGACCACTTTTTACTTTTCTTTCCCAATTAATATTATGCAATGTATAGATAGCAATATAAATAGCAATAATCAAAGCAATGCATAAATCACCATACACAATATAGATAACAAAATTTATGCGGTTCACCCAATGTAGGCTACTCCACGGAGAAAATATTTCATTAAAATTTTCTCAATCAATCCCTTGGGAATCCTTTCCCTATTACAATATTTATGGATCTCTATACAAAGGAGACACAAATCCCCTTATTCAAGTTCATGGATCTCTATCCACAAGAGAAATTCTTTCTCCTTAGCTCTAACTGGTGATCTTCTAGAAGAACTGTTGCCCCCACTACTCTGGCTAATGGATATCTATCCTCTAAATACACCTGTCCTCACTGCCCTAGTCAATGGATCTCTATCCACTGGAGACTATCATCCTCTATACTCTATCACATTCAAATATTTATCTCAAATATGGACTAAACACAGTCCTTCGATCTAGCACAAATATGTTCAATCTCTGTCTCTGGTCTGGCACAAACCTATCCTAAAATTTGCACCAAACTCTATCCTTGAATCTATAATAAAAATAGTCCTTTGGTCTAGCACAAATCTATCCTAAATCTCTATCCTCAAGCCTTAACTCAAAACTTGAATCAATCTCAAATCAACTCTACTAGATCTACCCCAACCATTAACTCAAGGTTTGAACAAATCAATCAATAAAATCTGCTCACAAGTCTTCTCAAAGACTTGTCTCAAATCTACCTTGTAACCTTCTACAAAAGATCACACTAATATATCCACAAGTCCTCTCTAGAACTTGTCCAAATATTATCAATAAGTCCTCACTAGGACTTATCCAAATTTGCTCAATAAGTCCTCACTAGGACTTATCAAAATATGCTCTTAATATGTATTGTAAGCTTCCACAAAAGCTCACACAAATATGTCCACAAGTCTTCTCAAAGACTTACCTCAAATTTGCTCAACAAGTCCACACTAGAACTTGTCCAATATCATAGAAATATAAAGAGAATTGTTAGAGACTCAATATGCTTCACATTCACTTCAATACTCAATTACTTTCAATCACTCTTTTAGAAACATATAGAGAATTGTTAGAGACTCAATATGCTTCAACTCAATACTCAATCACTTTTTTAATTCAATTTAGAATATAGAATAGTTTTTTATGGAACTTGAACAATCACTTCACACACCCACTTGACTAGGCTCAACCAACTCTACTCAACCAATAACTCAATGAAACAATCCTTGTTTACAATCCCTAGTCCAAGTATATGATCCTTTACTCAAAATATTAAAACAATGCTTATCAACCAATCTCACATAATAATGATAATCATGTTCTTTTCAAACCCTAGTTCAAGTTCTTCACTCAACAACTCACTTCATCAATAATAATTATAAGAGAATCTTCACATAACAATGATACTCATGTTCTTTGTAAACCCTAGTTCAAGTTCTTCACTCAACAACTCACTTCAACAATAATGATTATAAAACAATCTTCACATAACAATGATACTCATGTTCTTTACAAACCCTAGTTCAAGTTCTTCACTCAACAAATCACTTCAACAACAATGCTTATAAAACAATATTCACATAACAATGATACTCATGTTCTTTGCAAACCCTAGTTCAAGTTCTTCACACAATCAATGGCTTCAACAACAATGCTTATAAAACAAAGTTTTAACAACTCTTTATTCCAGAAAAACCTTGAAGCATTAACTTAACACACTCAATAAGGAAACCCTAATCAAGTCCTTTTCACTCCAAAATAATTTTCCAGAAAACTAACCAAACAACTCAACTATGGAAGAATGTGCTCATACATTTTTCTTGATGATGAAGGAACTTCAAATATTTGCCACAACCACAAACACTTCTTTGCCAAGCTCAAAGGAGTTAGAAGATACTAAACTCTCTTAAAGATACAATGCAAATATCAAAATACACATACATCTTATCACTCCATCTTAAAGAAAGCATCCATCAACAAATACAAAAATGATTAACCAAATACACCTTATAATCTCCCAATTAAAATAATATTCAATACTAGAAATAATGTCAATACAATATCCTTTTCAAACTAACTCAATGGCAATAAGTCCTCTTAAATTTAATCACTCTTCAATTCACCTTTTGATATATAAAAAATGTCACAATAACTTTATTTATAATAAATCTCAACACTTTATTCCTTCATTTAATCAAAAATTAATAATTAAAACAAGCACCCTTTCATAACCCCTTATATCTCCCTAAACCTTGTGTTTACACCTTAGGCAATTAAAAATAATGCAAAATTTATTGCCTCTACCTAGGTGAGATTCGAACCCTTGATGCAGCCTCCTCGTGCATCCTAGTCATGACCTCGACTGCCGCAAGTTCTAGGTGCTCATTTAAAAACCAAAGAGCACCATGTGCTCTATAATGTCTTTGCTGTCATCCACTCAAAAAGGAACTCGCATCCTTGTCGCGATGCTTCAACCTTAACACTACCAAAATGCTCTTGTCGCAAATCGAACACGGACCACTCTACACCCACATGCCTTAACTCACAATCTCTTGCCACTAGGTCATGCTGCCTCGGTGGATATGAGTGTTTAGCCCTCGATGCTCTTATCACTTTCGCTGGCGCTTAAGACAAAGATTTTGCCTTCTTCCTCTCACAAACTTTCATCACAATACTTGCCTTTATAATTTCTTTCGAACGAAGGATAGTTTTAATGCTACTAAGGCATATACTTTAAATACCAATTACCTCCATTAATTTTGAAAGTCGGAACCTTAAAAATTTGAATAATTAATTATAAATTATTTAAATTCTTTAGAATTTAAATTTTATAAATTAATTTCTAAATCCTTTTTGGCTTTATTAAAGCCCTCTTTGATTTTACCACTTTGTATAAATAATATTTATTTATAAAATTTAAATTCAATTTGAATTTAAATATTTTATAAAATAAATATTTAAAACCTCCTTTAGCTTTTCAAAAGCTTCCTTGGGTTTTTATGAAAAACCTTTTATTTTGTTCATCCATAAAAAAGCTTCCTTGGGTTTTTATGAAATTTTTTTATTTTTCTCATCCATGGTTATAATAAAAACCCTTCTACATATGCTTCCACATAATATTAAAAATATTATGAAGCTCTTTTACCATTAACCTTTGCATTGTTCCTTGACATATTCCTTGACATCAATGATGAATTTATTCCTTGACATCAATGACAACTTTGACTCAAAATGTCCAACAATCTCCCCCTTTGTCATTGATGGCAACCCAAATTATTTTTACCAGAAACTTAATCTTTTCTTGGTTTTGCTCCCCCTCAGACATTGCTCTCCCTAGGTCAATGGTATTTTTAAATCTCTCCTCTTTACTCAAATACCAAATCTCTTCCCCTTTGACATCAATGGCAAAGGGCCACCTTTGGGGCCCGGGGCTAAGAATAAGCCTCTTAGCTTAGCCCCTCCCCCACCTCCTCTTTATATGGTTAATTTTGAGGTGGGAGTATTTCTACTCCCAGCAAACATTGGTATTTACCTTTATCCTCTTTTCTTCTTATCTGATCCTTCTGATCCCTTTGACCATTCCTTTCCATATTCATGTTCATGTTCCTATCCATATCCATATTCCTATTCCTGTTCCTATTCCTGTTCTTTTTCATGTTCATATCCATGTTCCTATTCCTATTCATATCCATGCTCCTATTCCTATTCTTGTTCATATCCATGTTCTTGTTCCTGTTCTTGTTCATATCCATATCCCTTTTCCTGTTCCTATTCCTTTTCATACTAGATTTTGGAATATCTACTCTACACCACTTTCCTGTGTGACCATCATTATTGCAATTACAACACTCAATGTTATTTTTCCTTGGAGGTGCAAATATCTTAGGATTTATCCTACTGAAGCCATATCCTCTTTTGTCATGGACCCTGGAATTCATTGCCTTGTGACCAAACTAATTACATGAGTAGCAATACCCATTGAAAAGTTGTATGTTCCCATATTCCTGTCTTTCATGTATCCTGCACTGTGAAGCCATGTGTCCAAACTTGTGACATGAAAAAAATCTTCCATTGAAACTTCCTTGTCTTGACCTCATTGGTCTCCTATTTTGATTGTTGTTCCATATGTTTCTTCTTTGTGCATTGTTCCTATCCTTATTGAACTTTATATTGTACAACTCATCCTTAGATGTCTCACTTTCTCTTACATTGTCTTCTTCTGAAGTGTCTTCATCTGAAGTTTCTTCTCCTCTAGAAATTAAGGTTGAATTTTCTTCTTGTTTCTTTTGAGCCTATTAAAAACCAGGATCTGTTTTGCTTTATGTAGGCTTTTATATCTTGATGAACTTATCTAAGTTATTTGAGTTGTTTTTGAACCCTTGTAGCTTGAATTTGGAGTTTTCTAAATCTTCCCTTAGTAGGGCTAATTCTTTTACTAACCTTTCAAATTATAAGACCTTTACTTCTAGCTTATCCTTGAACCTTTTTGTCTTAGCATTTTATTTGTCTAGATCCTCTATAAGCATTCTTCTCTCTTCATCACATTCTTGAAACTGAGATTCAAATTTAGAGTTTTACTTTCTTACCTTCTGTAATGTCAAGAGCATAAATAAGTTCTCCCTTGAGATCATATCCTTCATTATCTGATTCTTCCTCTATTTGTTTGCCTTTGTCCATATCTTTATTTTATTTTGAATTGTCTTCTATAGGATCACCTTCTCCTTCTTCTAGTGCCATTAGAATATTCTCTTTTGGTCCTTCAAGTGTATCTTCATATTCATCATCATTGAAACTATAACCATTCATTGTACAACTATCTTCAAGATATCCAAAGTTACCACATCTAAAGCACTTGAGAATTATTGGAGTCCTTTTATTAACTTGTTCTTTTTCTTCAATCATAAATAGGACTTCATCTCTATCATTGTCAGAAAGACTAGCATCACTATCACTTGAATACTTACTTGCCTTGTCTGCATAGTAGCTCATATTTTACCTTTGAAAGAACTTCTTTCCTTGTTTGCTTTGTCCATCCTTGCTTTTATTTTGATGTTTGTATCTTTCTAATTCCCTATTTCTGTGATCCTATTTTTCTTCATCATGGTTATTCTTAGCTTCTTGACAATCAACTACATAATGACCATACTTTCCACAATTGAAACATTTAACATATTTTGTATCCTTAAATCTTCTTGAATTCTTATTCCTTCTGCCATAATTTTCTTCTTCATCATTGGATGAATCATTGCTTGATTCTGACTTCTTACCCTTTGTATTCTTGATTGCTTTGAAGGCTAATTTATTTTTGGGAATAGGTTCTTTTGTTCTCATCTCAAAGGCTATAAGAATACCAAGCAACATATCTCTTGTCAAAGAATCACCATACTTTAATTCTTCTATAGTAGAAATATTTTCACTAAATCTTTTTGGAAGAGATCTTAAGACCTTATCACAAACATTTGATTCTTCAACCTTAAGTCCAAGTCCTTGCATAGCATTAACAACCTCATCAATTTGAAGTAGATAAGTACTAATGTTTTCCTCATCCTTGATTCTTAACTCTTCAAATTATCCTTTGAGATTTTGTATCTTTGCTTTCTTAATACCTTTATCTCCTTCATATATATTTTGCAACTTATCCCACATTTCTTTTGCATTTTGACAATGCATAACTTTTATGGAATCTTTTCTATGCAAACCTCTCAAAAGTGAATTCATTGCTTTTGAATTGTAATGTTGTAGAATCTTACCTTCCTTATCTGTAGGTGGATCTACTGAGAGGTCGTATCCATTTTCTATTGCTTCCCAAACCTTATTGCCAAGTGCCTTAAGGTAGATCTTCATTTTCAAACTCCAATATACATAATCACTTCCATCAAATATTGGTGTTGTATTATATGATGATCCATTCTTAGAATCCATTGTGTTCTTTTAAAATTTTCCTTTAAGATGTTAAACTCTTTCGAAGGAAACAACTCTGATATCAATTGAAGAACACAAGCTTATACTGAGAGGGGGGTGTATAGTATAAGACCACTTTTTACTTTTCTTTCCCAATCAATATTATGCAATGTATAGATAGCAATATCAATAATAGTAATAAAAGAAATGCATAAATCACCACACACAATAGAGACACCAAAATTTACGTGGTTCACCCAATGTGGGCTACTCCACGGAGAAAATATTTCACTAAAATTTTCTTAATCAATCTCTTGGGAATCCTTTCCCTATTATAATATTTATGGACCTTTGTCCAAAGGAGACACAAATCCCCTTAATCAATTTTGTGGATCTCTATCCATAGGAGAACTCCTTTCTCTTTAGCTCTGACTAGTGATCTTCTAGAAGAACTGTTGTCCCCACTGCTATGGCTAATGGATCTCTATCCACTAAAGACACCTATCCTCACTGTCCTGGCTAATGGATCTCTATCCACTAGATACTATAGTCATATATACTCTGTCACCTTCAAAGCTTTGTCTCAAATCTGCACTAAACATAGTCCTTCGATATAGCACAAATATATTCAATCTTTGTCTCTGGTTTGACACAAACCTATCCTCAAATATGTACCAAAATCTATCCTCGAATATTTACTAAACACAGTTCTTTAGTCTAGCACAAATCTATCCTAAATATCTATCCTCAAGCCTTAACTCAAATATTGACTCAATCTCAAATCAACTCTACTAGATCTGCCCCAAACCTTAACTCAAGGTTTGAACAAATCAATCAATCAACTCTACTCATAAGTCTTATCAAAGACTTGTCTCAAATATGCCTTGTAAGCTTCTACAAAAGCTCACACTAATCTGTCCACAAGTTCTCTCTAGAACTTATCTAAATTTGCTCAATAATTCCTCATTAGAACTTATCCAAATTTGCTCAATAAGTCCTCACTAGAACTTATCCAAATCTGCTCTCAATCTGTATTTTAAGCTTCCACAAAAGCTCACACAAATCTGTCCACAAGTCTTCTCAAAGACTTACCTCAAATATTCTCAACAAGTCCACCTTGTAACTTGTCCAATATCATAGAAACATAAAGAGAATTGTTAGAGACTCAATATTCTTCACATTCACTTAAATACTCAATTAATTTCAATCACTCTTTTAGAAACATACAGATAATTGTTAGAGACTCAATATGCTTCAACTCAATAATCATTCACTTTATTAATTCAATTCAAAATATAGAATAGTTTGTTTTATGGAACTTGAACAATCACTTCACACACCCACTTGACTAGGCTCAACCAACTCTACTCAACCAATCACTCAATGAAACAATCCTTGTTTACAATCCCTAGTCCAAGTATATGATCCTTTACTCAAAATATTTCCAATAATGCTTATCAACCAATCTCACATAACAATGATACTCATGTTCTTTTCAAAACCTAGTTCAAGTTCTTCACTCAAAAACTCACTTCAACAATAATGCTTATAAGATAATCTTCACATAACAATGATACTCATGTTCTTTGCAAACCCTAGTTCAAGTTCTTCACTCAACAACTCACTTCAACAAAAATGCTTATAAAACAATATTCACATAATAATGATACTCATGTTCTTTTCAAACCCTAGTTCAAGTTCTTCACTCAACAACTCACTTCAACAACAATGCTTATAAGACAATCTTCACATAACAATGATACTCATGTTCTTTGCAAGCCCTAGTTCAAGTTCTTCACACAATCAATGACTTCAAAAAAATGCTTATAAAACAAGGTTTTAATAACAACTCTTTATTCCAAAATAACCTTGAAGCATTAACTTAACACACTCAATAAGGAAATTCTAATCAAATCCTTTTCACTCCAAAATAATTTTCCAGAAAACCAACCAATCAACTCAACTATGGAAGAATGTGCTCATACCTTTTTCTTGATGATGAAGAAACTTCAAATATCTACCACAACCACAAACACTTCTTTGCCAAGCTCAAATGAGTTAGAATATACTAAAATATCTCAAAGATACAATGCAAATATCAAAGCACACATACACCTTATCACTTCATCTTAAAGAAAGCATCCATTAACATATACAAAAATGATTGACCAAATACACCTTATAATCTCCCAATTAAAATAATATTAAATGCCAAAAATAATGTCAATACAATCTGCTTTTCAAACTAACTCATTGGCAAGAAGTCCTTTTAAATTTAACCACTCTTCAATTCACCTTTTGATAAATAAAAAATGTCACAATAACTTTATTTAAAATAAAGTTAAATAGGTCCGAGGTGTAGACCAATTGGTTCATCCAAACCCCATAAGGGGCGGAGGTCCAAGGTTCAAATCTCGGGCCTCGTCGGACTGAACGCTTGTCCCTTTCCTGGTGCTTTCAGCGGCATAAAAGGTTTAAAATGATTGTGGCATGGTGGTTATAGGTGCGAACTGCACGAAGATCTGTGTGGTGGCTTTTGGGGCAGATAGAGTAGAATACTGTGGCAGCCATAAAAGCTGGAAAGTCTGCTCGGATTCGTGGCGGCTACCGATTCCACCATGTAAATTAAAAAAAAAATAAAAAAATAAAAAAATAAAAATAAAGTTCAACACCTTATTCCTTAATTTAATAAAAAATTAATAATTAAAACAAGCACCCTTTCATAACCCCTTATAACTCCCTAAACCTTATGTTTACACCTTAGGCAATTAAAAATAATGCAAAATTTATTACCTCCACCTAGGTGAGATTCGAACCCTCGACGCAGCCTCCTCGTGCGTCCTAGCCGTGGCCTCGGCTGCTATGAGTGCTAGGTGCTCATTTGAAAACCAAAGAGCACCATGTGCTCTATAATGTCTTTGCTGGCATCCACTCAAAAAGAAACTCGCATCCTTGCCATGATGCTTCAACCTTAACACTACCAAAAATCTCTTGCCATGAATCGAACATAGACCAATCTGCACCTACACGCCTTAAATCGTAACCGCTTGCAACTAGGCCATGCTACCTCAATGGATATGAGGGTTTAGCCCTCGATGCTCTTATCACTTTTTCTGGAACTTAAGACAAATAGTTTGTATTTTTCCTCGCACGAATTTTCACCACAACACTTGCCTCTATAATTTATTTTGAACGAAGGATAGTTTTAATGCCACTAAGGCATATACTTTATATACCAATTACCTCCATTAATTTTGAACGTCGGCATCTTCAAAATTTGAATAATTAATTTATAAATTATTTAAATTCTTTAGAATTCAAATTTTATAAATTAATTTCTAGATCCATTTTGGCTTTATTAAAGCCCTCTTTGAATTTACCACTTTGTATAAATAAGATATATTTATAAAATTTAAATTCAATTTAAATTTAAATATTTTATAAAATAAAAATTTAAAACCTCCTTTAGATTTTCAAAAGCTTCCTTGGATTTTTATGAAAAACCTTTTATTTTGTTCATCCATCAAAAAGCTTCCTTGGGTTTTTATGAAAAACCTTTTATTTTTCTCATCCATGGTTTTAATAAAAACCCTTCTACATATGCTTCCACATAATATTAAAAATATTATGAAGCTCTTTTGCCATTAACCTTTGCATTGTTCCTTGACATATTCCTTGACATCAATGATGACTTCGTTCCTTGACATCAATGACAACTTTAACTCAAAATGTCCAACAGAATTGTTGGTGGATAATAGATCCATTGAAAGAGCTAGCTTTATACCTACTATGGTTGATTTTGCTTTTATAGATATTCCCAATGCTTCAACCATAATGATAAAGAGGAAGGGCAAAAGAGGGTCACCCTAGTGTAGGCCCCTACAACCTTTTAAGTATCTCGTAGTTGAACCATTGATGATAATCGAGAAGAAGGCTGACAAGATACAAGAATTAATCAAGTTTATCCATATTTGATGAAAGATTAAAAAAATCTTATAGCCTCCAACCTCATTTCTTAAATAACATATTTTTTAGATCCATCAACCTTCAAAATTTATCTAATTCTATTAGAGGCTCTATACTTCAGAGTAGAAACATGGCAATATTTTGTATTTTGATCTCTCGCTTTGAGCCACAGTTCCCTCAACTTCTATTTCCAAAAAATCTTCTCCTCATTCAAAGTACTATGGATCTCAACAAGCACCCTTTTCTCTCTATATATAACCTCTCGAGACTGGTCCCCAAAACTGACTGATCTCTCAATTTCCATCAGTTGATATCGTAGATAATACTTTCTTTAGGAGATCTAACCAAAGATGAGCTTGTTCTAGATTTTAATGTTTGAATAAACCTACCTAAGCATAGAAGCTATTTGGAAAATAAAGGGGCCAGAGAAGTTTGGGAACCACCGGTCCTTAATATTTTCTTCCAAATTAGGGTGTTGGCACCACATTACCTCAAATTTGAAGGGCCTTGGGAACCTCTTGGAATGCTGATAAAAACACATCATTAGAGGGTTATGGTTCGATCCCATTTAGGGATAGAGCATAGATAAAAATCTATAAAAATGAATCAGGCTTCCTTAGAAATCAAGATTCTATCTAACCTAATTAGAATGAGTTGGTCTCTAATTTTCCTATTTCTCCATGTATATTTACTGCCTTTAAGATCAAGATCCACTAATTCATTTTGATTCTCAAACAAAGCAAAATATTCTATACCTCTCAAAATACCCGTAGCTCACCCTTTCTTGTTAGACTACAAAAGTAGAGAGTTGAAATCTCTAGAAAAAATCCACCTTTCCCCTTTGAAGGATTCTCTCATAGCACTCAGTGAGTCCCAAAGTAGGCTCCTATTAGTATATGAGTTTCGAGCATAGATATTAGAAAGGACCCATAAACAATTGGAATCCTTGCAACAAAAAATGATGTTAATAAATTTGTTTGAGGATGATAACATTGAGCCCGCTAGTTTCTTCCCATTCCAAAGGCACAAAAGCCCCTTGAACCCCATTGAATCAAGCTGATCACAACAATGTGAACTCTTCCATATAGTTTTTTTGATCGAATCGATCCTCAACTCCTTAAAATTCATTTCTTGAGTAAAAAATATCAGGAAAAATATCTTTCCTCAACGATGCCACTACTTGTTTTGTAAGGTTGTTTAGACTCCTTATATTCTAGGTTAGGAGTTTCATTTACAAGATTTGGTCTAGGGTTTTCTTTCATAATGGGGAGAAAGCGATCCAAAGGAGGTGATCTTCAAATGATTTTCATCAACCTCTTTTCATTATTCCAAGCCCAATAGGAGTTAAGTTCCATCTGCTATTTTTGACTTTATCTTCTTCTTCCCGAGGATCGATTTGATAAAAAAACTATATTATAATATTCTATATTACACAGTTTCCCAAGCTTTCACTCCACCCTCATATGGACCATATTTTTCTTATGGTTTCAAGTTTTTTGTCTTGGGAAATGCTTCTTCAACCTCAAAACACCTTTTCTAGTCGCCACCAGCTCTATAAGAGGAATCTTTAGGCTGGAAGTTACTTCTATTCTTGAATCAATCTAGAAATTGTCTATCGAGCCCAAGAAATCAAAATGGTTACACACCTTCAACAAGGGCAATGAAGGGGGAGAACTAACCAAGGGATGGGATAGGCCCCCACATTCCTTAAAAAGGTATTTCAAAACCAAGTTCATAGGAGCCAAAATATACTCCTCCCCCTCCAAAGCAATTGAGTCACCAGAAGGAGGAGCCAGGACCACAAATCAATCTATCTCCTCTCCTTGAGTTGATGTTCTAGATCCCTTCTCCAAAAGGGTCTTCTTACCTTAAGGATAATCTTAGTCCAATATTTTACTACCTTCTTTGCAAGGCAATTCTCAAAGATAAGAAAATAATTGTATGTAGTGATCAAATGAATATATAAGACATTTTGTTAGTCTTATTTGAATATGTAAAGGATTTAAAAAATTGTTTTCCCATATTTTACTTTTTATTTTATTCTAGAAAATCCTAGTAATTTTTAAAACATTGCAAAACTATTCTAATAAATCCCAATAGTTTTTAAAATATTGCAAAACTTAAGAACATCACTTGTATTTATATATAGTATGTTATAAATAAACTTATGTTAAAGATATATGAGGTATAGAATATAAAGAAATAAAATATTTTTTAATCATAAATAATTGTTAAGGATAAAATATTTACACCCAGGTGTTGTAGGTGAGTTGGAGAGGAGAGGGCAATCCTCCAAGGGAGGTCCCAGGTTCAAATCTCCACCCTACCAAAAAAGCTGAATTGGGTATCCAAAATCCAATTGATAATGTTGGTGCGGGCAGGGTCGGGTGTGACTCTCGGGTGACTTTGATGGTGTAGAACCCCCTGTTCATGGTCTCTCAGACCAAGGCAGCTTCGCAAGGGGTTTTTCGCTTAAAAAAAAAAATTATTTAGAAAAAAATTATATACTATGATATTTTATATTTATTAGATTTTAAATTTTTTTTTTGATTGGTTGAAAGGGTGTTGAAAGGTCCCTGAACCTTGTACACAAATTTTTACATGTTTTCCAAACCGATCGAAGAGGCCCAAGAGCTAAAGATCAAGGAAAAAGCAGAACACCACAAGAAGAAAGGTGTCGCGATATCGCGACAAGTTGCATTTTCGCGGTCCAAAGCATATGAAAAAAGGAAGGAGGAAAAGGTGTCGCAATATTGTGACATGTTGCACCGTCATGGCCAAAGGAGGAAGAGATGTCGTGATATCGCGACAAGAAACAACGTCACGACTGAATGAGAGAAAGTGTCGCGATATTGCGATATGTTGCAACGACGCTGCCAGAAGAAAAGTGTCGCGATATCGCGACAATTTGCGACGTCGCGGCCAGAGGAGGAAAGGTGTCGTGATATCACGACATGTTGCATCGTCGAGGCCAAAGAAGAAAATATGTCATGAAATTGCGACATGTTGCATTGTCGCGGCCAAAGGAAAAAAAGTGTCGTGAAATCGTGACATGTTGCACCACCGCGGCCACAAGAGAAAAGGTGTCGCGAAATCATGACATGTTGCATCATCGCGGCCAGAGGAAAAAAGGTGTCGCAATATCACGACATGTTGCAGCACCATGGCTGAAGGAGAGAAAGTGTCACGAAATCACGACAGGTTGCATCATCTCGGCAAAGGGATACAAAATATCGTGAAATCATGACCTGATGCATTACCGTGGCCAAAGAAGGAAAAGATGTCGCGATATCGTGACAAGTTGCATAATCAAGGCCAAAGAGAAAAAGTGTCACAATATCACGACATGTTGCATTATCATGGTTGAAGAGAAAAAGTGTCGCGATATCGCGACATGTTGTGTCATCACAGCCAAAGACAAAAAGTGTCGCGATATCGCGACATGTTGCATTATCGTGGCCGAAGAGAAAAGGTGTCACGATATCACGACATGTTGCAACATCACGGCCAAAGAGAAAAAGTGTCGCGATATCGCGACATGTTGCATCATTGCAGCCTAGGAGAAAAAATGTCGTGATATCGTGACATGTTGCATTATCGCGTCCGAAGAGAAAAGGTGTCGCGATATTGCGACAAGTTGCAACAACGCAGCCAAAGAGAAAAAGTGTCATAAAATCGCGACAAGTTGCATCATTGCGCCCAAAGAGAAAAAGTAGATTTTTAAATTTTTATTATGTATTTAATATTAAAATATTAATATAACTATAATTTAACTAGTCCTTCGATTATGTTGATTTTTAGACTAATTTGTGCGGAATTTTTAGATCTTTAAAATGAGTGTTCATACGAAGGAATTTGAAAAATATTGAGGAACATATGATCCAATGAAGTCAACCATCCAGAACAAGGGTAGTGAAGGTTTTTCAAGTCACGAAAAACCAAATTGTAAATATTTATCAATAAAGGTTCGAATTATGGGAGGAAAAATAGAGGGTTAGGGCTTTAATGAGGCGAGTGAGACAAAATTTTTTGTTTGGGCATATAATTTTTTAACTAAGTTTCTTTTTTCCTTTTTTCTTAGAAATTTTGCATGCATATTATTATATTTTTTTATCAAATTATATTCGCTATAGGATATTCTGGTAAATTTTAGTAAATTTTAAGTTTTAGTTTCCTTTCCATGGACCGATTTATAGCTAAATTCTTAGAATCATCTCTAGTAGTAGAGGTTAGTGTATATACCATAGATCTTCAGTCCTCATTGCTCAAAGATAGTGTATTTTTTGGTAATTTTAATGGGTATTGACCAAGGGCTTCAACCTTGAGAACATGGATTGATAGGAGTCGAAAGTCTTTGAGAGTGATTATATCATTTCTTATTAAAGGTTTCTTCCTAGTTAGTTTTTGCTTTAGGGAAGAAAGAGATAGAATCATCAAAGAGGGACCTTGGTTTATGGGAAGAGCAAGACTCTACCTTACCCATTGGTATGAAGGCTTTTCACCTAAAAATGTAAATCTATCCCTAGTACCATTCTCGGTTAGGATGTATGGGTTTCTCATTAAATTTTAAGAAAGGGATACCTCTAAGACAATAAGCAACACTATGGGAGAATTCCTTGAGATTTGCAAAACTACAAAATATGGATTCTTGGCTATTTATGCTCGGATATTGGTCATGATTGATATAAGTAAAGCTCTACCAAAATAAATTATTTTTAAGTATTACGATAAGATGTTAACCCAAACCATATATTATGAAAACATATATTTTATATGCAAAATATTCCACAAGGTAGGGCATATTGAGACATCATGTCCCAAGTAGAGACCAATAGAATCATATGTAGAAAACTATAAGAGAAACTTACAAATGGATATAGATGAGGATGGTTTTCAACTTCCAAAAAATAGATCTAGACAAATGAAAGCAAATAAATAGTGGAGACCAGTAAGGAAGGATATTGGAAGAAATACCAACTCTTTTGAGGCTTTAGCCTATGAAGAAAAAATAGATCAAAGCTTAGAGGACACAGTACAATGGGTTCAACATATTAACAAGGAACTGTCTATTGAATATGATCCTGATTTATGGATGCACATTCTGAATGAACCTAAGGAATGTGTCTCATCAGGTTTTGAAGAATCTCTTGAAGTACCATGCACCATTTAGGAGAAAAAAAAGGTAAAGAAAATGCAATGTTAAATGTTAATACCTCTACCATTAATAAGAAAATACTAGAAAATGAGCAGGACAAGTCAAAAGCTTCTATAATAAAGCTAGGAGAGGATAAATATTATGAAAAAGAAAATTGTGAAAGAATATTGAGAAATAGATTAATAAGACCTACTACTGATACAAACAAGGCAAAAAGAGGAAAACCCTCAAATTACTAAACTAAAAAAAACGTGTAACATTTTATTGATAATGTGTAAAATATGTTATAATGTGAAATGATGATATCCTTTTACAATTTGCCTTAAGGGCTACAAAAGAGGGCCTCTAAGAGGAGGTACCCTAGAACTAAATGTCTTTGCAACACTATAAGACTCTTCTATGAGATCCTCAAGGGGTAGTGGACTTATCGAATGTGTGCCACAGTTGGCTACATCGGTCCTTGAAACCTGCATAACCCTACAAAAGGTGTTAGAGATGTTTGAAGACATATCTTGATCAGGCCTATCGTAAACATAGACAAAAAGGACACAAAAACTAATGAAAATGCATGAAGTACTGAAATGAAATAAAATTGATGCAATAAAGAGGGGTTACTTGGTCGATTGATTTGGTAATCTATTTGTGGAAACATACCTATTCGTATATTCTTTGAGAAAACATATCCATCCATATTTTTTTCTATTTCTTGATTTGGTTGGCTAGTGCTTCAATCGTAGAGGTCCTCGATGTAATCTCAGTTGAAGATAAAAGCTGAAAGTGCTTGATATGTACTTGAAACCACAAAAACTCACAAAGAAAGGACATTAAGAGTGTTATATGTTGGAATAGATTACATTATTTGGTACATGTATTAGAAATATAAAATTACGAGCAATAAAAAAACATAGAATTATTAACATAGAAAATAAAGCACACAAGAGACACATGGAGAAAATAACCAGGATTTATTATTTCATCCAACAAATCTCGAAGGGATACAACCTACAACAAATTTGTTGTACTTCCTCTTCGATTTGACAATTATAGTATCTCTTTATTCTCACATATCCGATGCCATACAACATCCTCTTATAAATTTAGGGTTAAAATTTTAGAGCAAATCATTAAGGCCCAAAATAAAATAAAAAACAAAAATTACTATTTTTGGTAAATTATATTTTCTATCAAAATTTGCCAATTTTAGTAATTACTATTTTTGAAAAATTATTTTTCGTCAAAAATTTTCCTCCTACTGTCTATATCACCTGCCATGTATGAATCAAAATATCTCTATAAAATAGTGTTAGAACCTCCAAAGCATAATACCTCAGTGATAGTACCTCTCAAATACTTGAGCATCCACTTTACTACCTCCCAATGCTATTTTTATGGATTATTCATAAACTTGCTCACAAATCCCACTACATGTGCAATATCTGAACTTGTGCACACCATCACATATATCAAACTACCAACTACTGATGAATAAGGAACCTTGGATATAGTCAATCTCATCCTATGTCTTGGGACACATATCTTTGGCCAGTTTAAAATGATTGGCCAAAGGTGTACTAACAGGTTTTGCATCCTGCATACAAAATATCTCCAACACCTTCCCTCCTAAGATAAATTTAATTTATGATTTTTTCTATCTCTTGTTATTCTCATATCAAGGATTTTATTTACAGCACCCAAATCCTTCATTGTAAATGAATCTACTAATTTTATTTTGATCACATCTATATCTTGCATGTTAGACCCTACAACAAACATGTCATCTATATAAAATAACAAGATAATGTAATTACCATTATCCAATCTCTTAAAATAAACACAATGGTCAAAATAAAATCTACTATACTCCTGTTTTGACATAAACCTATCAAATTTCGTATATTACTACCTTGGAGCTTGCTTCAGGCCATACAAGATCTTTTTCAACCTGCACACTAATTCCTCCTTTCCTTTGACCTCATATCCTTGTGGCTACTGCATATAAATATCTTCTTCCAAATACCCATGGAGAAAATTTGTTTTGACATCTAACTATTCAATATATAAATCCTCTACAACCACTAGACTTAAAATACTTCTTATTGAAGTTATTTTAACAATAGGTGAAAAAATAGAGGTCCGAGGTGTAGACCAATTGGTTCATCCAAACCCCATAAGGGGGGTGGAGGTCCAAGGTTCAAATATCGGGCCTCACTAAACTGAATTCTTGTCCCTTTCCTAGTGCTTTCAACAATGTAATGGATTTAAAATGATTGTGTCATGGCGGTTATAGGGACGGACTGCGTGAAGATCTATGTGGCGGCTTTCGGGGTGGACAACGCAGAATATTGTGGCATCCATAAAAGCTGGACAATGTGCCCGGATTCGTGGCAGCTATCGATTCCACCATGTTAAAAAAAAACAATAGGTGAAAAAATTTCATCATAATCAATACATTTCTTCTATGCAAACCCCTTTACAATAAGTATGGCCTTATATCTCTTTTTGTCTCCATCTTCTTCTTTCACCCTGTAAAACCATTTATTCTGCAATGTTATTTTTCCTGTAGGTAACCAAACCAAATCCCAATTTTGGTTATGTACCAAGGAGTCCATCTCCTCTTTCATGCCTTGCTACCACTTCTTCCTGGTTTTTATCTACATCGCTTCTTCATATGTATTTTATTCACCAAAGTTAGATAACAATACATAATACAACGAAGGAGAGTAACATTTAGGGGGTCTACTTATCCTGGTAGATCTTCTAACAATATTTTTAGGAGTTTGAGGTGCTTGTTGCTGATGTTATTCTAGCACCTTTGGAGTTTTAATTTTATCAAGCACTGTGTATTATGTGTTTGCTTTTTCCTATTTCTTTCCCTACAACTAATCCTTATACATGACCTTCTCATTGAATATCATATCTCTACTCCTAATGATTTTGTGATTTGCATAATCCTAAAAGCGATAACCAAAATTATTAACTCCATATCCAATGAAAGTGCACTTCTTGGATTTTACCTCAAGTTTTATTCTATTTTCTTTATCAATATGCAGGAAATCTTCACAACTGAAAGTCTTTAAAAATGAAAAATTAACAGTTTTACCTATCAATGCCTCTTCTGGAATACCACCATCCAATGAAATTGAAGGCCCTCTATTCATTAAATAAACAACAATATCCATAGCATCTACCCAAAAATATAAGGACAATCCTGCATGTAATCTCATACACTTAGCGTGTTCCATGATTGTCCTATTCATCCTTTCTAACACACCACTTTCCTGTGGTGTTCTTGGAATTGTCTTCACTCTATGAATCCCATGGTATGAATGATAACTGTCAAACTCTTTGTTGTAGTACTCACCTCCATTATTTGATCTAAGATACTTCAACTTATTTTCTATCTCATTCTCAACCAAATCTTTCCATTTCTTAAAAGTATTAAAGACATACAATTTATTTCAAATATAGTAAACCCAAGTTTTTCTAGTTGCATCATCAATAAAAGTAACACAATAATTAGAGCCACCAAGATATGATACCTAAGTTGGTCCTCATACATTTGTATTCATAAGCTCTAGCTTTTCACTCTTCTTTTCCTTCCTAACTCTAAGAAATTTGGATCTTTTTTGTTTGCCATAAACACAATGCTCACAAAAATCCATATCAATCTGCTTCAATCCTGACAATATTTTCCTCGAGTGGAGAATTTGCATCCCCTTCTCACTCATGTGTCCAAGCCTATGATGCCACAAAGCTGTATCTACTCATGTAGAGGCTAAAGCAATAGAAAGATCAATATTACCAGTACATACATACAACGTACTTGACTTCTTTCCTTTTGCTAATATTAGTGATCCTTTAGCAACCTTCTAGGAATTTGCTAAGAATGTAACTGTACATCCTTCACTGTCCAATTACCCTATGGAAATTAGATTTCTTCTCAAATTAGGAATATGCCTTACCTCTTTTAGCAACCATTGGTTTCCATTTGGTAATTTTATTTGTATCTTACCCTTTCTAACAATTTTACATGGTTGATCATCCCCCAAATAAACCTATCCAAAATCACCTTGAACATAATCTAGAAAATATTTCCTATGGAGTGTGGCATGATATGAAGCCCCTGAGTCTAGTACCTAACAATCATTATAATTATGTAGTGAAAGGATTAATGCATCTTGCAATATATCACCTGCAACATTTGCTTCCTGATTATCTTGTTTTTCATCTCCTTGTTTTTCTTTTCGAGATCAAAAATCTCTTTTCAAGTGTCCTTTATTCCCACAGTGCCAACATTCTAATTGCTTTCCTTTGGATTTGGATCTAACATTCTTTGATTTTCCATGTTTCCCTAGGTTATTTCCTCTCTCCTTCTATCTCCCCTTATTTTCTACACTCAAAGTATTATATGATGTCTCACCTATGCTTTTCCTTCGCATTTTCTTTCTTAGGATAACACTAATAGCATCATCAAACTTTAAAGTATTTGAACCAAAGACAAAATTACTCATAGCCATGACCAAGCCATTCTAGCTTTCTGGCAATGAGTACAAGATTAAAATATCCCTAACCTCATCATAAAAATTTATGCCTACAAAGGTTAACTAATTTGTAATCATGTTAAACTCATTCAAATGATCAGTAACAGACCCACCTTCGGACATCTGCATATTAGATAAACACTTCATAAGAAATATCTTATTTGAAGCTGAGGGTTTTTTATACAGTTTGGCCAATGCATTAATTAAATACTCCATTGTATTTCCTTTGCAATATTGAAGGCCACCAACGATGCTAGGCACAACCATATTTTTCATAGTGCATTTCTATTTAGAACTTTCCATTCTTCGTTTGATGTCTTTGTTGTCTTCTTTGTTTTTTTTCCTAATGGTAGGTAAAGATCCTTCTAATATATATAATCCTCCATTTGCATCTTCCATACCTGGAAATTTTGGTCGTTAAAATTATCAACCTTGAACCTGCCTTCTTTTGCTATTTCTCCCACTCAATAAAAAAACCTTCCTATCAAGTCAACCTCTCTCTGATACCAGTTGTTAGGAATATAAAATCATGAGCAATAAAAAAACATAAAATTATTAACGCAAAAAATAAAGCACACAAGAGACACACGGAGAAAATAACCAGGATTTATTATTTCATCCAGCAAATCTCGAAGGGATACAACCTACAACAAATCCGTTGTACTTCCTCTTCGATCTCACAATTACAGTCTCTCTTCCTTCTCACATATCCGATGTCATACAACATCCTCTTATAAAATGAGGGTTACAATTTTAGAGCAAATCATTAAGGCCCCAAAATAAAAAAATTACTATTTTTGGCAAATTATATTTTCTATCAAAATTTACCATTTTTAGTAATTACTATTTTCGAAAAATTATTTTTCGTCAAAAAAAATCCATTTTTAGTAATTACTATTTTCGGAAAATTATTTTTTCATCAAAAAAATTTGTTTTTAGTAATTACTATTTTCGAAAAATTATTTTTCGTCAAATTTTTTCAAAATAGTAATTCACAAAAAAACTTGGATTGACATGCAATTTGACACACAACTACATAACGCCCATATCCTTTCGTAGAGTGGGTCCAAATATGGCTAAAATAAGGCCTCCAAATTAGAATCAGGCTCCACAACCAACAATCTCCCACTTGGAGACTGATCATAGTAACTCCACCGCTACTACACCTGTTGGACTATGCTTCAACTTTGGACCTAGAAATTTTCTCACCTTTTATTGTCATGTTTGAAGACCAACTGAAACTGAGCAAGAACTCAGTTTCTCCCTGGTTACTGCCTTTGTGAACATATCTGTAGGATTCTAGCTAGTGTGTATCTTCTCCAATTTTAACTATCCATCTTCCAACACTGAGTGTATGAAATGGTACTTGGTATGTATATGTTTAGTCTTGGAATGGAAGGCTGAATTCTTTGCAAGATGAATGGCACTCTGACTATCACTATATAATATGCTATTCTCCTACTTCTTTCCCAACTCCTCCATAAACCTTTGTAACCAAATCATCTCCTTACTAGCCTCTGTAACAACAACATACTCTGCTTTCATTGTTGAAAGTGCAACAACCTTCTGTAATTTTGAAATCCAACTTACTACAGTTCCACCTACAGTAAAAACATACCCTATGGTACTCCTCCTATTGTCTATATCACCTGCCATGTTTGAATCAACATATCCCTGTAAAACAGTGTTAGAACCTCCAAAGCATAATACCTGAGTGACAGTACCTCTCAAATACCTGAGAATCCACTTCACTGCCTCCCAATGTTGTTTTCCTGGATTATTCATAAACCTGCTCACAACTCCCACTACATGTGCAATATCTGGCCTTGTGCACACCATCGCATACATCAAACTGCCAACTACTGATGAATAAGGAACCTTGGACATATAGTCAATCTCCTCCTATGTCTTGGGACACATCTCTTTGGTCAATTTGAAATGATTGGCCAAAGGTGTACTAACAGGTTTTGCATCCTACATCTAAAATCTCTCCAACACCTTCTCAATGTACTCCCCCTAAGATAAAGTTAATTTATAATTTTTCTTGTCTCTTGTTATTCTCATACCAAGGATTTGCTTTGCAGCACCCAAATCCTTCATTGCAAATGAATCTACCAATTTTCTTTTGAGCACATCTATATCCTGCATGTTAGACCCTGCAACAAGCATGTCATCTACATACAATAATAGGATAATATAATTACCATTATCCAATCTCTTAAAATAAACATAATGGTTATAATAACATCTACTATACCCCTGTTCTGACATAAACCTATCAAATTTCATATACCACTACCTTGGAGCTTGCTTCAGGCCATACAAGCTCTTTTTCAACCTGCACACTAATTCCTCCTTCCCTTTGACCTCATACCCCTGTGGTTGTTGCATATAAATCTCTTCCTCCAAATCCCCATGGAGAAAAGTTGTTTTTACATCTAACTATTCAAGATGCAAATCCTCTACAACCACTAGACTTAAAATAATTCTTATTGAAGTCATTTTAACAACAGACAAAAAAATTTCATCATAATCAATACCTTTCTTCTATGCAAACCCCTTTACAACAAGTCTGGCCTTATACCTCTTTTTACCTCCATATTCTTCTTTCACCCTGTAAACCCATTTATTCTACAATGCTCTTTTTCCTACAAGCAATCGAACCAAATCCCAAGTCTGGTTATGTACCAAGGAGTCCATCTCCTCTTTCATGCCTTGCTCCCACTTCTTCCTGGTTTCTATCTGCATCACTTCTTCATATGTTTCTGGTTCACCAGAGTCAGATAACAGTACATAATATAATGAAGGAGAGTAACGTTTAGGGGGTCTACTTATCCTGGTAGATCTTCTAACAACATTTTTAGGAGTTTGAGGTGCTTGCTATTGTTGTTCTTCTAGCACCTTTGGAGTTTCAATTTCATCAAGCACTGTGTATTCTATGTTTGCTTTTTCTTGTTTCTTTCCTTGCAACTGATCCTTATACATGACCTTCTCATTGAATATCACATCTCTACTCCTAATGATTTTGTGATTTGCATAATCCCAAAAGTGATAACCAAAATTATTAACTCCATATCCAATGAAAGTGCACTTCTTGGATTTTGCCTCAAGTTTTGTTCTATTTTCTTTATCAATATGCATGAAAGCTTCACAACCAAAAGTCTTTAGAAATGAAAAATTAATAGTTTTACCTATCCATGCCTCTTCTAGAATACCACCATCTAGTGAACTTGAAGGCCCTCTATTTATTAAATAAATAGTAGTATCCATAACATCTACCCAAAACTATAAGGGCAATCCCACATGTAATCTCATACACCTAGCACGTTCCATGATTGTCCTATTCATCCTTTCTGACACACCATTTTCCTGTGGTGTTCTTAGAACTATCTTCACTCTATGAATCCCATGGTATGAACAATAACTATCAAACTCCTTGCTGTAGTACTCACCTCCATTATCTGATCTAAGACACTTCAACTTATTTCCTATCTCATTCTCAACCAAAGCTTTCCATTTCTTAAAAGTATCAAAGACATCCGATTTCTTTCGAATACAGTAAACCCAAGTTTTTCTAGTTGCATCATCAATAAAAGTAACATAATAATTAGAGCCACCAAGAGATGATACCTGAGCTGGTCCCCACACATATGTATGCACAAGCTCTAGCTTTTCACTCTTCTTTTCCTTCCCAACTCTGAGAAATCTGACTCTTTTCTATTTTCCATAAACATAGTGCTCACAAAAATCCATATCAATCTGCTTCAATCCTGGCAATAATTTCCTTGAGTGGAGAATCTGCATCCCCTTCTCACTCATGTGCCCAAGCCTATGATGCCATAAAGTTATATCCACTCTTGTAGAGGCTAAAGCAATAGAAAGATCAGTATTACTAGTACATACATACAATGTACCTGACTTCTTTCCTTTTGCTAATATCAGTGATCCTTTAGCAACCTTCCACGAATCTATTGAGAATGTAACTGTACATCCTTCACTATCCAACTACCCTATGGAAATTAGATTCCTTCTCAAATCAGGAATATGCCTTACCTCTTTTAGCAACCATTGGTTTCCATTCGATAATTTTATTTGTATCTTACCCTTTCCAATGATTTTACATGGTCGATCATCCCCCAAATAAACTTGTCCAAAATCACCTTGAACATAATCTAGAAAATATTTCCTATGGGGTGTGGCATGATATGAAGCCCTTAAGTCTAGCACCCAACAATCATTAAAATTATCTAGTGAAAGGATTAAAGCATCTTGCAATATATCACCTGCAATGTTTGCTTCCTGATTATCCTATTTTTCATCTCCCTATTTTTCTTTTCGAGACCAACAATCTCTTTTTAGGTGTCCTTTCTTCCCATAGTGCCAACATTCCAACTGCTTTCCTTTGGATTTGGATCTGCCCTTCTTTGATTTTCCATGTTTCCTTGGGTTCTTTCCTCTCTCCTTCTATCTCCCCCTATTTTCCACACTCAAAGCATTACCTGATGTCTCACCTGTGCTTTTCCTTCACATTTCCTCACTTAGGATAACACCAATAACATCATCAAAATTTAAAGTATTTGAACCAGAGATAGAATTACTCACAGCCATGACCAAGCCATTCCATATTTCTAGCAATGAGCACAAGATCAAAAGAGCCCTAACCTCATCATCAAAATTTATGCCTACAGAGGTTAACTGATTTGTAACCGTGTTAAACTCATTCAAATGATCAGTAACAGACCCACCTTCTGACATCTGCATATTAAATAAATGCTTCATAAGAAATACCTTATTTGAAGTTGAGGGTTTTTCATACAGTTTGGCCAATGCATTCATTAAATCCTCCATTGTCTTTTCCTTTGAAATATTGAAGGCCACCGATGATGCCAGGCACAATCGTATTGTTCCTAGTGCCTTTCTATCCAGAACTTCCCATTCTTCATCTGATGTCTTCGTTGACTTCTTTGCTTTTTCACCTAATGGTAGGTAAATATCCTTCTGATATAGATAATCCTCCATTTGCATCTTCCATAGCTAGAAATTTTGGTCGTTAAACTTCTCAACCTTACCTTCTTCTGCCATTGCTCCCACTCGAATCAGGAAACCTTCCTGTCAAGTCAACCTCGCTCTGATACCAGTTGTTAGGAATATAAAATCATGAGCAATAAAAAAACATGGAATTATTAACATAGAAAATAAAGCACACAAGAGACACACGAAGAAAATAACTAGGATTTATTATTCCATCCAACAAATCTTGAAGGGATACAACCTACAACAAATATTGAAGGGGTCAAAACACGACTAAAACATGAACTCCTTGATGTGATCTAAGTTGAAGATAAAAGTTGAAAGTGCTTGATCTATACTTGAAACCACCAAAACTCACAAAGAAAGTAGGACGTGATGAGTGTTAGATATTGGAATATATTACATTATTTGGTACATGTCAATGTACCACCTTGGGTACATAACTAGAGTAGGAGTTTATCTTAGATTAAGGGTTGAATAGTTACTTCATGCAATGTAATAAACGCACAAAGTGTTAGAATGTGTAATGATATAAATATGCATGTAGTCCATATGTACATGAGTCATAGGATAGGTGGTTGATGATTCATAGGTAGATGAAAGGTCAAGGGATATATATTCCTATATATATACCTTTGATAGTGCTAGATTAGAAACTAGAGAGTTAGGAAGTATAGTGAGTTTGGTAGGTACAATGTAGATCATGCATTATTCATGGAGTGTTCAAGTCCTCCATTATATTATATTGTATTATTTTTGTGAGCTTTCATTAATGGCTATTTTATGAGTTATTGCAAAAGTTTCTCATATACTTTTTCTGCATATTATATTACCATTATCATATAGTGAACATTGCTTTCTTATTATATATCTTGTGGTTGCATTTCCTTTAATATAGATCCTCAAAATATAATAGTGGTATCAAAGTACAAGGTAGATTGATAGGAAATAGAGAGATCCACAAGAGAGATAGAGAGGAGATAGGAAATCTTATTTTTAGAATTTTTGAAATTGCATTTGGCTAGAGTCTTTCCATAGAGTTGCAGAAAAACTTGTGAAGACTAGGACTCAAGCATTGATTCCACTAGATTGACAAATCAACTAGTGAATATTCATTATCTCTAGATTTAGAGTTTTTCCATTACAGTTTCTCTAATACTTTGTTGCAAAAAAAGAAGATTCAAAGAAAGTTGGAAAGCATTTTACAAATATCTAGAAAGAATATCTTCTTTGGAATCAATCTAATACTTGAAGCAACAAGTTGAAGATTGAAGATTTTGGAGGTCTTAAGAAAAAGGTCCTATTGCAAGAGTTATATATTTCAAGAAAGTAGATTAAGGAGACTCAAGAAAGAGATATTCATTAAGGATTGAGGATAACCAAGAAGGAGTCCTCATAAAATATGAATATTAAAGACTTTAGATTGAAGAAAGAAGAAAACAACTCTAGAAGGAGAATTCCCAAGAGAAAGGTCCCGTTGAAGAATTTTCATTTTTGGAAGATTAAAAATAGAGAACTAGCAAAGGTCTTATTCTATATTTTAGAAGTAGAAAATTTTAGAGATCCAAGAAAGAGATATCATTGTAAAACTTCCATATTTGAATATTGGAGAAATTAAGAGAAGGTCTCGTTGAAGTTTTGAGAAGAAGAGAAGTTGTATAAATTAAAAACCCAAGAGAAGAGGTCTCAAGAAATATTGAAAAGAAGAAAGAAGAAGAATACTAGGAGGGCCTCATTGAAGGATACTTGAAGAATTCCATTGGAGAAGACTTGAGGAGAACTCAAGTGAGAAGATTGCTAGCAAGGAGAAGTTCTTGATAGTGAAGAATTTGGGACAATTATTACCATTTGACAACAAGCCCAAAAGGAAGAAATATTTGGCAAGAAGTTTGCCAAATTATAGAAATGATTTCCAAAGACCTCAAGACATTCATATTCCTGAGAAGAAGGCCAGAAAATAGGCCCAAGATTAAAATCAGAATTTGACAAGGAGATTGAAGTCAGAAAGGATCTAGAAAAAGCCATCAAATCTAAGATATTTGAATATTACCTTTGAAGGCTTGAAGGCTAATTTGGAGAAAGGAATTTTCTGATTTGACAACACAAAATTGAAGGCTTCTAGGAGGTAATATTGAGTTAGAATTTGGAGGAGTTTCCTACCAAATTTGGGAGATTCGAGGACAAAATATTGAAGAAGACATTGACTGTGTTATAATATAAAATTCCATATTTGAGGACAGCAAGAAAGTAGCAATTTGGGTAGCATTAATAGTTGTTAATTTTTAAAATTCGAAAAGACTACTTAGAGGATAGTTTTGCCATAAAACCATAGTTTCGAGGAGCAGGTTAGAAGGGTTTCAAAGCTGAAAGTAGTCAATTTTCAAGGTAGCAAAGCATATAAATTAAAGTTGCATATTAGAAGAGTTAAAGAGTTGTTTTTGGACAGAAAGGAAGAGCTGTAAATCCATAAAATATACAGCAACATTTAGGTGAATTGAATCACCAAGAAATCCATCACCATAAAAAGGTTAAAAGGTATGCAACATTGGCACAAAAGGTTCATTATTTAAACTTTTATATTTATATTATTATTGAGTTTTATTAAGCATCAAATTCAACATTTAAAGTTGCAAGAGGAATGTTTCTAGTTTAAGTCTTCAAGGTAGTGTAGAAGATAGTTTTTTACAAGGTTAAAACTTGCACATAAGAAATAGGAGTTAGATATATTTCAAGAGAAAGAAAAATATCAACTTCCTATTATCTTTTGGAAGACATTATTCTAAAGTAAAGGTTGCATAGACTATAGTGCATAATACAAGTTATTTCTAAGAGCTATTAAAGTGCATTAAGTATTAAGAAATAAAGGAAGATTAGTGCACAAAACAAGGTTGAGTTGAAGTGTCAAAAGACACCATTGAGCATAGAATAATTGTAGCAAGTCTTGGTGAAGAGAAGCCACCAAAAGGAGCATTATAACCACCAAATATTAGACCAGGTGCTACCATACTAGAATCAAGAAAGAAATCTACATAAAGAGACTAAGAAGGTCTCAAAATCTAGGTGCAACTAAGGTATTCTATCTTAGTTTATTACTGAGTTATTTTAGGTTTTAAATAGCACCAAAAGGTAGACAAAGGTACACCAATGTAGCACAAAATTACAATCATCAAGAGGTAGGTTTTATTAAGGTTTAAGCACAAGCTACGAAGCAAAGGAGATAGAGCCATCAAAGGGATCAATATCTTTCCATTCAAGGTGTCTAAAGACACCAAATACAACACCATAGTCCCATGAAAGTAGCACTTATAGTGTAAAAAGAACCTACAATAAGAAGGAGAATATTCTCAAACAACACAAAGCAACGAAGATACATGTTGTAAGAAAAATAGCACTAGGTAAATAATGTAAGACAAAGTGCAAATGTCCAAGAATAACAATAAATAATTACCCATGTATAAGTGGAACAAAGTTTAGACGAATGACCACATAGAATAAAGCATTCAAATACCATAGGAGGAGCCACCTTTATTGGAGAGAAGCCACCATACATTGAACATCAAGAAAGCTTGTTGTTACAAGAGAAGTGAAGTAACTTGCAAATAAAGTTAGCAAGAATAGGTAATAAGGTACGTTGAAGAGTTTGGTTGTATGCAAGGGAAGGAGCCTCCACTTGCCACACCAACCAAAGGAATCTTGTGCCACTTGGAACAAAGTAAGAAGAGCACTTGCGTATCCTCATTGATATAACACCTGCACAAAGGAGAAAGAGTACCCAGGTTTGGAGTAACACTCCATTTGAGCCAAGAAGGAATAACAATCATTATTGCAACACTCAAAGCATATTACAAGGTCTGCACCATCTAAATTAATTTCTTTAAAAGGTTGTAACCTCTCAATGCCATCTAACAAGGAGTGCTACATTCTAGTGCCATTTAAAGCATCATGTGGCATGAATTTCAAAGGGAGAAAGAGTATATTAATAGCCTAGTCTAAAGAGAGAGTGGATAGGAAGATTACAAGTCAAAGCACAATGAAGGAAGAAGAAGACCGTCTTAAGAGCATGTGAAGATCATTACATAAAATAAAGAGAATAGAGGACAAAGCACCACGAAGCAATTAATATAGTCAAACATCATTTAATGAGCAAGAGACCACATTGATTATAATCTCATTTGGGCATAGAGTATAATAGTATTACACATAAAAGTTTAGTGCCTTGAAGTTAAGATTTATCCTCATAACCTTTGCAAAGTACAATGGAGAAATAAGGTATATATTAAAGTTACAATCAATCAAGTTTTATGTTGTAGGGTTATTTAAATAATAGGAGTAATAAGGTGATAAAGAATAACCTTGGAAAGCATATTGAATGCCTTAGAAGGAAGTAGAATATAGAAGCATTGAAACTATTGCTCATAGTGCATTAAATATTTGCAATTCATTAAACAAGGAAACATAAGGTTTTTACAAATTAAAGTAAAATTGAAATTGCAAATATATATATATATATATATATATATATATATATATATATATATATTATATATATATATATATATATATATATATATATATATTTCTAAATTAGGGAGATATAAGGAGTACTACATCAAAATTTAGTTCATTGAAATTTAGAAAACTAAACCATTGAGAATTAAAGGGTAAAAGAAGTTTTCATAGCATTGCTTAAAAGTTGGAAATTATTATTTATACTTGTCTCTTATACAAATTGAAGGGACAAAAGAAATCCAACTATAGAGTCTTGAAAAATAGAGAACATTATCAAATTGAAAGTGCATATATCAATAGGGAGAAATAAGGTGAGAAATAGGAGTTGGATATTATATTAAAATTATCTTCAAAATATTAGGGATCCAACTCAAAAGGATATCTAAAGGAGGATAAGCACTTTATCAAGACTATAATACATTCAAATACTTGGGAGATATAAGGGGTTCCACAAAACTTGAGAATTAGGAAATTCTTATAAAACTTTAAACTAGGGAGATATAAGGTAGTCTACACATATCATCATGGCAACAAACAAATTCATTCTTACATAATCCCAAATCCTTAAAGGACCTAAGAAAATATTTGGGATATATTTAAAGGATCCAAAGTAAAACCTACTATAGGTGATAGTGAGATTCAAAAATTTGAAGAAAATGAATCAAAAGCACTAATGATAATAAATTTTGCTATTAAATATGAAATACAAACTTACATTAGTTCAGTAAAAACATCTACAAAATATTAGAAAACCTTAGCCAATATATTTGAAGGAAATAATAAAGTCACTATATTAAATCTTCAAACTCAGTTGCATTCTCTAAAAGTGAATAGTGGTGAAAGTATAAAACTATTCCTAAGGAAAGTAGCAAATATAAAATGGAAATTGTTAACCTTAAGAGAATAAGTAGAAGACAAGTATCTAGTTCAATTAACCCTGAGATCACTTCCAAATAGCTACAAAAATTTAGTTACATCTTCATAAATCCTAAGTAAAGATACATCTTTTTATGAGTTAGTCAATATTCTTCATGAATATCAAGTGGAAAATATAGTTAAAGATAGAATAACTAACAATGCATTAGTCTCAAAAGATAATCCACGAGGAAATGTTGCCTCATACCCAAAAGGAAGAAGACCATGGAATAATAGATATTGTCAAATATAAAGGAAGAAAGGACATAGTGCCAATTACTGCAAATTCAATCCTAGAAACCAACATCAAGGAAATCAAACAAATTATGGAAGCCAACCAAATAGGCCATTCCAACCAAGATAATATCAGATTCAATATAATCCACATTAGAAACAATATTACCATCCTCAGAATCAATACAATTATCCTTAATTGTAATATAGAGAAGGAAAACAAAAAGGACACAGTTTAAGAGATTCAATAAATTCAAGAACTGGAAGAACCTATAGATGAAAATGAAGTTAAAGCTCTCTCAACAAAGATTGGATTTTATGAAGATACTAACTATTTACTTGATCAAGACATAAACAAGAAGTACAATGAAGGAAGCAAGAAAGAATAGCTCGAATTCCAAAACCAAAGTCGAAGACCATATTGAAGACTAAAGTCTTCAATACCCAAATAATGTAATACAGGGGGTGTTGGAATATATTACATTATTTGGTACAATGTCAATGTGCCACATTGGATACATAACTAGAGTAGGAGTTTGTCTTAGATCAAGGGTTGAGTAGTTAATTCATGCAATGTAATAAATGCGTAAGTGTTAGAATATGCAATTATGTAAATGTGCATGTAGTCCACATGTACACAAGTCATAGGATAGGTGGTTGAAGAGTCATAGGTAGATGAAAGGCCAAGGGACATATCTTCCTGTATATATGCCTTTGATAGTGGTGGATTAGAAAATAAGGAGTTAGAAAGTATAGTGAGTTTAGTAGGTACAATGTAGATCATTCATTATTCATGGAGTATTCAAGTCCTTCATTATATTACATTGTACTATTTTTGTGAGCTTTCATTAATGGCTATTTTATGAGTTATTGTAGAATTTTCTCATATACTTTTCCTGCATATTATATTGCCATTATCATATAGTTAACATTGCTTGCTTATTTTATATCTTGTGGTTGCATTTTATTCAATATAGATCCTCAAAAGCTAACATTAGATGTGTGAGGTGATCGATAATATCTCTATTATTATTTTGGCAACATAATGATGTGATATTGTCTTCCTTGAAACCATGGGTAATAGGATATTTTTATAGCTTTCCTAGGTAGGAGAGGGGGCAACTGATGTGGTAGAATAAGGAGAGGAGAGAGAAGATCATCTTAATTAAGAATGTGGTGGATAAGACCCTCTCACCTAAGCATATTAAGTGGGCATGGGTGTTCCATACCCACCTAAGGATTAGGGAAGAGGAAAAATAACTTTTCCATTAAATTATTTTAAATGCTTTGTAGGTGGAGTAGGAGTTTTATGGGAAAGAGGGTGGATAAATGCTTAGGAAAGCATGTAGATGGGTGTGAGTGGGATGTGGATTGGATGGGGTAGGTTTACTTAGGGTTTAGAATAACCTAGTGTTTAGGCAAACCTAAGGTTATATTTACCTAGGGTTTAGGGTAATTCAAATGATTTTTTAATGTTTTGTTAATCGGTCGTTAATTATCATTGCACGAGGCTGAGTGTAACATTTCTAGGTATATACATTTGTTAATTTTATACTACATTGTGTGATAACATGATGTAGTACAAAAATATATGATGCCAAATTAATGGTTGATTTGTGGTGGAGTGTGAGTTGAGGAGAATGGATCACGGTTGGTTTATGGTTGAGGCTTTTGTCGCGATGTGATAATTTGAGTGAAGGAGATGCAAGATTGTATTGAATCATGATCAATATTTTATGCCCCAATTATGGAAGGGTGCATGTCCTTGAGACTTTGCTTTTTGATAAATTTTGTTAACCTTGATTGATTTAGAAATTTTTCAAGCCATATGTGGGTGTCCTCGTGATGCTTTGGTCGATTGTAGGTGGACATGTTACCACCTTGCTAAAGTGATTGTACGAGTAACCTGGAGGCATTGACATTAAGTTTACCAAATTTTAATGGATTAAGTTTTTGCTTTTTATTTTCCCCAAAAAATATGGGCTTTTGATAGTCTTAGACAAAGGTTTTTGAATGAGCATGCTTCTAAAATTGAGTGTTTGAATATTGATAATGCATAAGGCAAATTTTTAATGTGTAATATCTACCACTTCAAGCGATGAGTTGATGGATGAAGAATTCACAAACAACGATGAATCGCTTGATAAAATGTCATTGTGAGATTGCACAAGGCACAAGAAGAGTGGAATTTGGGATGTGGGAGGATTTGGCGATGAAAGCTTGAAAATGTATAGATTAATATGTTTTCATAAAAAAGTACGAATTTGTATGTTTTTTGGGAAAATACACCTATCCATACATTTTCCCAAAAATTATGGTCATAAGGGCATGTGCCTCATTTGTGCCATGCATTTTTGAAAAATCATAGGGAGAGGAGTGAGGGAGAGTGAGTGTGTGATGAGGAGTACTGTTAGAGTAGTAACTAGAGTAGATGAAGATGGACCAGAGTGGTGTGGGATTTGGCGTTGAAGGGTGTGCAGTGGAGGTAAGTTGACTTTTTACCATATTTTGTGTTTCTCAAGATAAAATTAACTCTAGGTCTTAGTTTTTATTGAAACAAAATACATTAGAAGTATAATGTGATAATGTAATTTGTATGCCTAGGTGGGGAGAAAAACATATTGGGGAAATTTGCATGCATGTTGCATGTATGTCTGTTTGTTCAATTTGTCATATTTTGCATGTTTTTTGTTAAAAATTTTGGATCCACATCTATTTGGGGCAAATGGGTATCCAAAAATACCCTTTGTTTAGGTTTTTTAGGACCATACATATCCATACATTTTTTTTTACAGAATGTGTGTGATAGACTTGATGTATTTGATAGAAAAATTGATGTATGTGAACTGATAAGATTATTTTTGGTGTTGCAGGTTAAGGAGTTGTAGCCATGACATCATTTTTTTTCATTGAATGATTTGAGGGTGTTTTTGGAGGGGGTGGATTGGCATTTTTTGAAGGGGATAGGCTTGTATGGGGTGATACACATGTAGAGCATGCAGTGTGACCATACCTATCTAGATGCACTATGTTAGTGGTGGGATCCATATAGAAACACTTTCTATTTTTCAATGGGGAAGATGATAATTACGTTGGAGGATGTCTACTAAATTTATAGGCTTTCTATGGAAGAGGTGATGGTGGTGTGGGGCAAACAGGTGAGGGATACCATGCTACAGAGGACCTTTGGTCCTTCTTTGTCGATCGTGAGGATTTACATTGGAGGCATTAAGTATGGGGAGTATTATAGGAGTGGGCAATTACTATGGCAAGATACATTGTTGATGGTATTGGTATGCAACTATTACTACTAAATGCTTTTGGGGTGTTGTTACCTTAAAACCTAGTTGGGCTTGTTTATGACATGGTAGAGCAAGAGAGGCAGTTTACCTAGGCACCAACATTACTGGATCAGATGTAATGGGAGTTGCATGGGGTATATATGACCAAGAGGACATCCTTGTGTATCAATTTATAGATACATATAAGGGCTTAGGAGTAGATAATTGTTATGAGATCGAAGAGGTTGTTGTACAAGGTACATGCATTGATGGAGGTAAATGTACTCTATGCTGTGATGGTAGGCTAACATGGAGGAGTGAATGAGGAGAGATCATGTTGATAATTCTCTTTAATATTATTGATAGTTTGAGAGCTTGAGGTGAGAGTATGTTATCTAGAATCCATATAGAGGAGTGATAGTGTTATGAGAGGATGGTGTGGATATGTCTCAAATTAGGTGGGGCAAATAGATGATTGATGATGCAGGAGCATTCAGTGGTGTAAGAGTGATATTGCATCACCCAAATTTTATATTTGATTTAATTATTTTCTAAATATATTTAGTTGTCTAGGGGATAGAAAAATAGAGCCATTGGAAAAAGAATCACCCCAATACCCTAAACGGTTTGGGAGTTATGTACGTTTTATGGCAAAACCCTACCAAAAAAAGTGAAATCAAGATACCTAAACTTGCAAGTGAATTTTGAGGGTCTTAGAGGTCAAATTTGAGAATTTTAAAATAAAACCAAAACTTAAGCAAGTATTATCCTACGTATTTTGTCTCGTGCCCTTTCTAAAAATGTCTCGTGCGAGTCAATCAGAGCAACGAGTGTGAAGTTATGACCTTGGGAAGTTTGCCTCTGAAATTCAAATTTCAAATGCATTATTTTAGGTGGGAAAAGGGGAAAACAGGGTATTAGAGGGAATTTTTGAAATTGTAAAAGGACTCTTTTCTTTTGTATCATATTTTTAGAGAAAATTAAGGAAAAATATTGTTTAGCTGACACAATCAAAGGAAAAACACTTGTGGATTGTTTGTTTTGTGTTTCTTGATCTTCACCAAGTGGTATTAGAGCGAGAGTTCCTGAGTGTGTAAGCATATCGCCGAATGTGAGGCAATTTACACCAAGATTTGTGGTAAGGGTTTGTGAGAGATGAGAGCAAAATTCCTCCATGAAGAAACCATGGTGGTGGAAGAAATGCTATGGTTCTAGAAGAGGATTTTAGGGCTTTGCAGAGGCAAGTTCAAGCTCTGCAAGAGGAGCTACGTAGAGGGTTTGAGCTAAGGAGAGAAGATGAGAGTGAAGATGAAGCTGAAGAAGAAGAGGACTAGTTCAAGGAAGAATAAGTAGTATATCTTGCACAATCTAGGTTATATAGAGCCATATCCCATATTGGGAAGAGACCGAAGATGAAGGTTTCTACATATTCTAGAAATCTTAATCTAGAAGAGTTGATCGACTGGATCAATGACATGGAAGAATACTTTGAGTATGAGGAGGTTGAAGATCCTGAGAGGGTTAAGTTTGCTAAGACCAAGTTGAAGGGTCATGCTAGTATTTGGTGGAAAGGAGTGCAGTTGTACAGAAACAAAAGAGGGAAAGAAAGGATAACCAGGTAGGAACAGATGGTGGAGAAGTTGAAGAGATAGTTCATTCTAGCTGATTATGAGTTGAATCTACTCAAGAAAATGTAGGGTTTGAGATAGTCGAGTGAGTATGTAAAAGAATACATAGAGGAGTTCTAAAAAATTGTAATCAAAATAGGCCATTATAAGGCCAACAAGGAGAAGGTAGCCTATTATATTAATGGGTTAAGAGCAAGTATTCAAGAGGATTTGACTTTGGTTAGGATGACCACCATCAAGGATGCTTACCAGTTTGCCTTGAAGGTAGAAGAGAAGTTGAACAAGATGTTTGAAAGTAAACAGAGAGGAAGAGGTCATGGTGGAAGAACTGGTGGGAGAACAAATGGAGGATGGAATGAGGACTAAAAAAAATTGGGGAAACAAGCAACATTCAAGACTAGAAGGGGGATAATGCTTACCATTACCGTGAGAAGAATAATAACTACTAGAATAATAGCTACTAAAGAGGAAGAGGGAGGTTTGGATGAGGGCCTAGAAGAGGATGATTTCATAAAACTTGCTTCCAATGTGGAGAAGAAGGGTATCGGGCATACGAGTGCCCATAACACCAAGGAGGAATGAATAAGAGATCTAAAGATAACGATTGAGTTGCTATTGTAGATGAAGGTGTTGAATCTAAGCATTCTAAAGAAGCAAAAAGAGGAGAAGTTTTTATCACAAGGAGAGCCTTGTTGAATGAGGAGAGAGATCCAGATTAGAGGAAGAGCTTATTTCGCACAAGGTGTAAATGTGTAGGTAAGGTATGTAATGTTATCATAGATAATGGTAGCACATATAACCTAGTTTCAGAAGGAATGGTTACCAAATTGTAGTTAGAGAGGAAGAGACATTTGTGTCCATATCAGATTGCATGGTTGCAGAAGGACCATAGGGCTTTGGTTAGTGAGCAATGATTGGTAAAATTTAATATTGGGAGTTACCGTGATGAGGTCCTATGTGACATCCTGCCTATGGATGCTTTCCATTTGTTGTTGGGAAGGCCATGGCAGTTTGATTGACGTGCAATACATGATGGGCATGCCAACACTTACTCCCTAACAAAGGATGGAGTGTGCCATAAGTTGAAGCCCTTGAAGAGGTGGACAAAATGGTATGTAGCAGTGCTAAAATATGTTTAGTTGATGGCAAAAGGTTTTTGGATGGTCTGAAGCATGAGCATATGTGCTATGCATTAATTCCTAGAGTTAAAGAAGATCAATTCAAGGATGTCCCAGTAGAAGTATTAGGGTTTTTAGAAGAATTTCTATATTTTATATTAGATAATGTGCCTAAGGGTTTGCCACCAGTGAGAAATATCAGTCACCAAATATATTTGGTACTAGGATCTAGTTTACCTAATAAGGCATCCCACAGAATGACTCATGTAGAAAGTGAGGAGCTAAATAGGCAAGTCCAAGAACTGCTGAAGAAGGGACTAATTCAGGAGAGCTTGAGGCCATGTGTAGTACCTGTAGTATTAGCACCAAAGAAATATGGAGAGTGGAGAATGTGTATAGACTCCTGAGCTATTAATAAGATCACCATCAAGTATCGATTTCTACTTCCAAGGATGGATGATATAATGGACTATTTGAGTGGAGCCCAGTACTTCACTAAGATTGATCTAAAGAGTGGGTATCATCAGATTCATATCAGATAAGGATATGAGTGGAAGACAACCTTCAAAACCAGAGAGGGTTTGTACGAGTGGTTGGTCATGCCATTTGGGCTAACCAATGCACCCAACACATTCATGCGGCATATGAATGAGGTATCGAAGGAGTTTTTAGGAAAAAAATTTATTGTCTATTTGGATGACATTTTAATATTTAGAAATACCCTAGAAGAGAACTTGATGCATATCAGAAGAGTTTTTGAGAAGTTGAGGGAGGAGTAGTTGCTATTTAATTTTAAGAAGTGCATTTTTGTTAAGAATTTGGTGTATTTGGGATTCATCATCTCAGTTAAAATTCTAAAAATGGACCCCAAAAATATGAGGGCTATCATTGAATGGCCTACCCCAAGGAGCATAACTGAGGTAAGATCATTTCATGGTCTAGCAAGTTTTTACAAAAAATTATTAGAAATTTTAGCAGTATTTGTGCACCCCCAACAGAAACAATGAGAGGGGATAAGAAAGAATTTAAGTGGACATTAGGAGCAGATAAGAGCTTTGATATGTTGAAGAAGAATGTCACAAAACAACCTATTTTAGCACTTCCAAATTTCAATAAGGTATTTCAGGTAGATTATGATGCTAGTGGTAGTGCCATAGGAGCTGTGTTGAGTAAAGAAGGTAAACCTATTGCCTTTTTTAGTGAGAAGCTTAATGATGCTAGGAAGAAGTATTCTATATATGATCAGGATTTTTATGCTATAGTTCATGCTCTAAAGAAATGGAGGCACTATTTGTTGTCAAAAGAGTTTGTTTTGTATACTTATCATCAGGCATTATAGTATATTAATAGTCAATGGAAATTGAATCAGAGGCATTTAAAATGGATTGATTTTCTACAGAGTAATATTTTTGTGTTGAAGCATAGGAGTGGAAAGTCAAATAGAGTTGCATATGCCTTAAGTAGAAGGCAGTGTTTGTTGACAGAAATGAAGGTGGAAGTCATAGGGTTTGATGAACTTAAGAGTTTATACCCTTAAGATCCAGATTTTACAAAGGCTTGGAGAGCTTGCATGGCACCTATTACTTTGGACAGGACAAAATGGTTGGATTTTCTAATCCAATATGGAATGTTATTCAGAGAAAACCAATTGTACATTCCAAGAAGTTCAATGAGAGAGAATTTGGTCAAGGAGAAGCATAATGGAGGGTTGGTTGGACACTTTGGTTGAGATAAGACCATTGCCCTCGTTAGTGAGAACTACTACTGGTATCAGTTGTATAAATATGTGAAGAGATTTGTACAAAGTTGTAGAGTATGCCAGATGGCCAAGGGTGTGAGATAGAACATTGAATTATATCAGCCATTATCTGTACCAGAGAAACTATGGGAAGACATCAACATGGATTTTTTCCTTAGCCTACCAAGGACATAGAGGGGGAATGAATCTATATTTGTGGTGGTGGATAGGTTTTCAAAGATGGTACATTTCATTCCCTACTAGAAAACTAATGATGCAGTTCATGTTGTAGGGTTGTTTTTCAAAGAGGTGGTATGACTTCATGGTCTGCCAAAGAGTATAGTTTTCGATAGAGATACCAAGTTTATTGGGTATTTTTGGAGAACCTTATGGAAGAAGTTGAAGATATATTTGAAATTCAGTTTTGCATACCACCCGCAGACTGATGGGTAAACAAAGGTGGTGAATAGGAGTTTGGGTAATCTACTGAGATGCTTGGTAGGAGATAAACCCAAGGGATGGGACTTGGTTTTGCCACTAGCATAATTTACATACAATAATTATATCAAAAAGAGTACTAATAAGTCCCCATTCTAGATTATATATGGGAGTAGCCCAAGAAATTCTTGTGAGTTGATAAATATGGACAAGGGAGAGAAGAGTAGTGCTGAGGTCGAGGACTTTGCAGAGCACCTAAAAATTTTGCATGAGGAAGTAAATTGGAATATTCATAAAATGAACACTCAGTACAAGATAAAGTTAGACAAAAAGCAATTATATAATGAATTCCAAGTGGGATATGAAGTTATGGTTCACCTAATAAAAGAAAGGTTTCTAGCTAAAACTTATAACAAGTTAAAAATGAAAAATATTGGACCATGCAAAATCACAAGGAGACAGGATTCAAGAAATGCATATGAGGTAGAATTGCCAAGTGGGCTGAACATATCACCTATGTTCAACATTTTAGATTTGGAATAGTATCATGAATGTGACAATTATGATGGACCTATCGTAGAATTGTGGAGTATTCCAGCATCTACTCTAGAGACAGAAGAGATAGAAGAGATCCTAGATACCCGCATCGACAAAAGTACAAGACACAGGCAGTATGAAGAATATTTGGTTAAGTGGAAGGGCAAGTCTATGGAAGATTCAAATTGGTTGTCCAAGATAGAGGTTTACTACCTTGGTTTTCCTCCAGCATCAAAGAAGTGAAGGCCACTTCTCAATTTACCCTGGGTGTTTGATGTAGGAGCATCCAGTGGTGTAAGAGTGATCTTGCATCACCCAAATTTTGTATTTGATTTAATTATTTACTAAATGTATTTAGTTGTCTAGGGGATAGAAAAATAGAGCCATTAGTTAAAGAATCACCCCAATACCCTAAACAATTTGGGAGTTATGTACGTTTTATGGCAAAACCCTGTAAAAAACAGTGAAATCAAGATACCCAAACTTATAGGTGAATTTTTGAGGGTCTTAGAGGTCAAATTTGAGAATTTTAAAATAGACATAGAACTTATCTAATTATTTCCTTGCGTAGTTTGTCTCATGCCCTTTCCAAAAATATCTCGTGCAAGTCAATCGGAGCAACGAGCGCAAAGTTATGACCTTGGGAAGTTTGCCTCCGAAATTCAAATTTCAAATGCATTGTTTTAGGCGGGAAAAGGGGAAAATAGGGTATTAGAGAGAAATTTTAAAATTGTAAAAGGGCTCTTTTATTTTGTATCATATTTTTAGAGAAAAGTAAGGAAAACACTTGTTTAGCTGACATGATCAAAGGAAAAACACTTGTGGATTGTTTGTTTTGTGTTGTTTGATCTTCACCAATTGACAAATATGCCTTTCAAATTGAGTTATTATTGTTCAATCATATGTAGAGGTAGTTTAGATTATGATAGGGCCTAATTGATACACCAATGGTAATTTAGAGGGTCCAAGGAGGTCATGGGGTGCAACTATAGGGGGAGGCATTGGATACATCAATGGATGAGCTGCTAGCATTATATGATGTTGACGATGTGGGGAGTGCTCTAGAGTATGGTGCATGGTGGGTGACATAGATGTGGGAGCCCAAAGTGGGTGTGATTGATGGGGCTAGTGATGCAAGACTAGTGGTAGTACTTGGGATTCTAGGGGTGGCCACACATGGGGTGGGTGATTCTATATGTGGGGTCATGGTAGCAATCAATGGTGGGGGATAGCAATGAGTGTTGGTAGCTTAGGATAAGGGATGGGATTGGGTGGTGATGATGAGGGTGCCTCCTAGGATGAGTCCTCACTGAGGTGATGTGTGCGAACTTGATGTTATAGCAAAGCAAGAACCTCAAAATCATACGAGAGGGAGGTAGTATAATATGATGAGATTACAATATTTATAGAGGAGATGATGGCTTATCTGTCTAAGGCTGATGCTTTTCATGATAGAGAAGAGTAGGCTAAGACAGATAGGGATGGATTGAGGGTAGATATAGTGATGCATGTCATTATTAGCATCATTAAATATCAATAATTTGTCAATCCAGGGTGGTGTCCAAGGTTATTTACGAGAGAAGACTTAAGCAGGGTTGCAGTTCAATTCATTTGGGATCAACAAGTTTTATTGGAAGAACATATTATGTGGGGTTTTTTAGATCACATTTCTACTTCTATGTTACATAAAACAAACTAGTTTACTTACAGAAATGAAAATCTGATCCTAAGTTACAGAAATTGAAATCTAAGTACAATTTGCAGAATTTAAACCTAATTACTTTTATAGAAGAGAAATTAATGGAAGTAAACATAATTCAAATACCTGTCAGTGGTATACTACAGAAGGTTGTTAATCTTCTGTCACAATAGTTGACAGTAAAATAAAATTCAAGAAAACTTGAAAAGTTGCTGTAAATAAAGAAACAAATACAATGTTGCAAATTGCTTTAATTGCTGAAAAATAAATTAAGAATCACAGATTAACTAATATATCAAATTAAGAAGTGGACCTAAAGTAGACTATGGCATATACCAAGGATTATTTCCACAATGTGTAAAAAATTGAGAAGCATTATGATATGGAAATTTATGAAAATTATTCCCTTGTCCTTGTCTTACAAAATTGAGTTTTTTCATAGGTTGAGATTGTTTTTCAAAGACACTTTTGAGTTCTGGAAATAAACTACACTGATATGTGGGGTGTTATTTTTGACAAATGCTACATGTAGTAGGTATAAATGTTTTGTTCAAAGGATAGTCATGAAAAGAGTGTTTCTTATCACTACATTTTAAACAATAGATGACTGAAGGTTCAACAGATTCATTCTTTTCATATAACGTTTTATCAAGATGTACTAAAATATCATCCTCTTTCATGCATTCTTTCAAATCATGTTTATAATTATCAATTTTGTATTTTCTATGCCTTTAATGAGAGTAATTTTTACAGAGTTTAAGGATTTCCTAAAATTCAAGTGCATTTGCATCTCCTCTTCCCAAGATATCCAATGCATCCCTAGATTCATCTTGCAGACCCCTTAAGAATATGACTTTACAAATTTTAGGTTCAACACTCCCACATATCTTATGAACAAAAGAAAAATTTTCTAGATAGTCTTCTAAGATTTCATTTTCCTCTTGTTTCATTATAAGAAATTCATCATTTTGATTTTTGACTTGACAATATTCTTGGTATCTCTCCAAGAATATGTTTTTCATATCATCCCAAGTTCTAATTGAATCAGGTGCTAAGGTGACAAACCATCATAGAGTTATCTCTTTAAGAGTGGAAGGAAACAGTTTGAGCTTCTGATTGTCATTAGTGTAATCATGAGCTTGACATACAATTTTAAACTCAAACAAAAATATATCAGGGTATTCAAATGTAATTCCCTTGAATGTTGGTAACACTGAAGGTGAAATTACCTTCATGGGAGCATTTTGATTAGGATCTAATTGAATGGGATTTTGAAAATTTCTGGCAGGTGCACAAGTTGCACTAGGAAGGAGCACATTACTGGCTCTCCTTGGATTCTCTTGTGAGCCTTCCATTATAGGTTCACAAAAACAATTATAAATCTTGTCAATTTTTCCTGATTGTATGGATTTGTCAAGAGAAAGTGGTGTTGAACTACTGATTTTTCATCCTTGTAATTATTTCTCAAAGGATCTTGTAGTGCTTGAAGTGGTTGATTATGATTCTTTGAAAATTTTAACATTTTTGGAAATAAAAAATTTAGACAAATTTGACATAATTTCAACCTCTTATAAAAATTTTCTTCCTATGGTTTTTTGCTATGCTTTCTAAATGAACTAAAATGCAATTTACCAAAAATTGTTACTTATACAAGTCATTTATCCAGATTTCACTCTAAAATTCATAACTTGGCATAATTAACCATTATTGGGTTGCTTTTACCTTCTAACAACACCATGTCCCTGGCAACGACACCAAAATGATGCATATCATTATTAGCATCATTAAATCTCAATGAATTTTCAATCCAAGGTGGTGTCCAAGGCTATTTATGAGAGAAGACTTAAGCAGGGTTGCAGTTCAGTTCATTTGGGATCAACAAGTTTTATTGGCAGAATAGATTATGTGGGGGTTTTTAGATCACCTTTCTACTTCTATGTTGCATAAAACAAACTAGTTTACTTACAAAAATGGAAATATGATCCTAAGTTACAAAAATTGAAATCTAAGTACAATTACAGAATTTAGACCTAATTACTTTTACAGAAGAGAAATTGCTGGAAGTAAACATAATTCAAACACCTATCAGTGGTCTGTTATAGAAGGTTGTCAATATTCTATCACAATAGTTGACAACAAAAGAAAAATGCAAGAAAACTTGAAAAGTTTTTGGAAATAAAGAAACAAATACAATGTTGCAAATTGCTTTAATTGCTAAAAAATAAATTAAGAATCACATATTAACTAATCTATCAATTGTCACACATTTATGCAATCTAAAAAATTATTCTAAACATGTAAAATAAATCCTAAATCTACAACAATGGTTAGTGTAGAACAAATATAGGAATTGACAAATATCCACCTCAATTATGTTGCAGCAAAGTTTAGGGGAAAACCTGTCTTGTTAGTCCTTCTCCTAGGCCTGGAAGTGGCCCTTGCTTCCTTTTATAGAATAAGGTATGAACTCCTTGTACTTACTAAATTTCACACACACTCATTTATGACAAAGACAAATGAAAGAACTGCACTTTATTATTCTAGAAATAACATTACAATGTTGCTGCTGCACTTTGTTGTAAATTTGAACCTTTTATGCTAACTTCTATTTCTTAATAGAAAATTTCTACTTAGCTCAACCAATATGGGAGCTTTACCTTTTATAAATATCTAATATCTATTTTTATACACAAAATATGCCATTGCTATCCTGCAACTTATTTGCCTATTATGCTGCAACTAATATGGGTCTATTTTAGGATAGGGTCAATTGCATTAGTTGATATTTCTTGTGAGCTATGTATTCTGGTCGGTAAGGAATGGTGGGGATAGATGTAGAAGAATTTTCCTATATCCCCTCAACCTTAAGTTGCCTTTTCAATCGCTTGGAAACCACAAAAAGTCAAATAGAAGCATGTTCCCCCGTTATTTCAAAGATCTTCGGAATAACTAGTTGTAGGTGCACTTTAAGCTCAAAACATATTCAGAATGTTTGTTTTGGTTGATTATTTTAGGTAGGTCATTTAATACAGCTTCCAGGAGATGATCCCAATGATTTTTATCTTCTTATATTGGTAAATTCTAGGCCCTGCCATTCATTGGTAGCTGGTTGGAATTTACATGGTAAATTACTATATTTTCCAGATCTGCTACACAGTTGTAATATTGGCATTTCTTGAAAATTCAAAAAAATTAGAATGTGGGACAATCATTCAAATATTAACATGAAGGATTACATCAAGTTACTATTGAATTTATACACTTCATTCACCAAGTAACCATGCTGAAATAGTGCAACAATGCTGCACAATTATCCTTGCTTTGTTATACCCTGTTGCTGCCTATTTAGACCATATGGGAATGCTTATAAATATGTTATATGTCTTATTTAGTCCTTATGAACTCATTCCATCCATTTTCTCATGCTTTTCTTGACAACTTCAAGGTGCTCCTATAAAGTGATAACTTTTTTATTTTTATATGGCTATTTTTTGCAAATTTTTAAATTTATGACAGTCTTGAAAATTTGGCTTCAATGTGGATTTCAAACAAGTTGAAGGGCAGGAAAACATTCAAACACCTTTTTGAAATTAATGGACATCAACATACCACATTTGGCTAATTGAAATGCATGTTTTAATTGCTACTTAATCAAGCAAAATTAGTCATAAAATGCTGAAAATAGTCAAAATAGGATATAATATTCCTAACATGAAATCATGCAAATAATTAATAAATAATATATTTTAATCAACTATTTGGCAATTAAATTTGTCATGTTTGGTAATGTGGCAGTTTTTATATGTCAAACATAATGCAATAATGAGGTATTTTTGGGCCTCATCACCCCCCAAGCTTGAACTGATGCATGCCCTCATGCATCCTAGTAGGCCATAGTAATATGTAGGTTTTATCCTTGTGAAAACATATCCTTTGCCACCTGCTACCTGTGAAATTTCTCCTTGCTACACTATATCAAGAATTTTACAACTAAGCACATGTATGACTTGACAAAAATTTGAATTTGAATCTTTTGGAGGGATGTACTACTTGTGGTGGGATGATCTTGAGCTTTAGGAACCTCAATATTTGATGTGCCCTACTTATTTTGTTATTCTATAGCATTTTTAGGAATTTTGGTACAATTTTTCTTATTTCGAAGATGTTCCTAATTATTCTGAAGATGTGCCTATTTATTCTGAAGATGCATCCAAAAATATAGAAATGACCTCCTATGCAAAATTTAGTTGTAGATTCTATCATGGGCCCATTTCTAGAGTGTATAAGTCTTCCATAACATCAAAAATACCTCCTTTATCCTTTTATTTAGATGTTATTCTTCATTTTGTATATTGCTTTATTGCAATAGTAGTAAAACATAATCTTCAGGTGCATTTTCCAGATTATCCTCTTCATATTTATGAAGCATTTGTGGGGTATCAACTTGTAGTTCTCATTCTGAAAGGTGCCCTACTAATTCAAATAGAATTTTTGCCATGTCTATCCCAAAATAAGATTTTTGTACAATTTTGAAGTCCCCATGCAAATAAGGGCAGAAGGGGCTATTTCTTGACATTTTGAACATGTTCCATTTTTTTTTAACTTGCCAATATTGTATGAATAGTTTATGCCAAATACCGATTATCATACACTAAATGCTAAATACTTGCCATGACTAAATGCAAGAAACACATACGTTACTGTCCTAAAAATTTATCATGCATCTTACAAGCTGCTTCTGATGATTGTTAGAAAACTATCTAAAAACATAAACATAACACATGTGCAGTGTGAGATTTGTACAATGGTGGAACAATTATGGGTGGATCAATAAGGCAATGCACACCAAAAAACTGGTTTTCATGCAAGCCAACTTAGCAGCGCCTCCAAGGAGGTTTTCACTACTAAATTATTCATTTTTTTCTTTCCTTTTTTTTTTCTTTCATCTTTTTTTTTTTTTTTTTTTTTCATCAGAAGAGGCTACCATTTCTGGTTTTCAACCAACTTCCGTCCTCTTTTTTTTTTAGGGACTTCAACGAGATAGAATGTATCTCATGAGTTTGAAATGAGATATAATTTCTCTCATTCTTATTTGGATAAGAATAATTCTTATTCTGCAAAAAGCACATTAATTTTTTTGTATGAAAACATCTTTTTCTGCTGAAAGCTGCAACAATGATGCAACCTTCCTTCCATATGAACAGTAAAAAACTTCTTGTGTCATCATTACCTCCATATTGTTGGAAATGAAGTACTGAACTCATTATTTCTTCTCTCTACTGAAATTTGATGTATATCCTCATGTATATTCATTTTGTGGGACATGCCTTATGCTGTAATTGTTTTTTCTTTTTTTTCTCTTTTTCTTTCATTTTTTTCCTTTCTCTCTTTTTTTCTCTATTTTTTTTTCTTTTTTTTTTACTTTTCTCTTTTTTCTTTTCTTTTATTTTTTCAAGATTCAAAAATATGATCATTTGGAATCTTTGTCAGAAGAGGAAACCTCTTCTATTATATGCAAATGTGACTGTGTGAAAGATTGAGCAAATTCCACCTTTGTTAGTGATTTATGGTACACCTGTAAAAAATGTCCATTCACCACTAATGTCCTTCTTGAATCATCAACTGAAGAAAGTTCATTCTCAATATCCTTTGCTTCATACTTGCTGCTCTTAATGTGATCATCATGCCACATTTTCCATTTTTGTTGAATGAGCTCTGTTTGGTGAAGTGCTTCCAACCAAAGTTCATCAAACGTATTCAACTGCAAAATCTATTTTTTTGTACTTGAAAAAACTCAATTCCAACTGCTAAAGATGCATAAAGTGTTAGTAAAGCATTAGGATGTTGGATCAATACATCAAACAAATTTTCTCCCTGGTTTTTAGTCAACCAACTATTGTTGTTCAAAGGTTGTTTTGGTTGTATTTTAGTATGTTTTGTACCTGAATGTTTTGAAGTGGTTCTTGGAGAATGATGCATTAATGAATTAAGAGAGTAATGATATGGTGGAAAATAACAGAAAATCTGTGTATGTTTACCAAAAACAATTCTTGAAAGGATTAAATTTGATAAATGATTATGAAAAGATGATAAAAAATGATGACATCCATGTGGTAAATGAAGAAAACAGTTTTGTATTGGAATGAGTGACAAATGTTCAAAATTCTGCTTTTTAGCATTCCATGATAATTGTTGAATAGTAGTTGGTTCATATTTAAAATCTGAAATATGAATATTTTCAGCAAAAATAAACTTTTTGGATGAATCCAACTCTTCTACATTACCCTTTACAACTATGGAGGCCAAAGTTGAAATGTTCTTTTAATTTTTATTATATATTCTAAGAAACTGTAGGCTTCTTAGACAAACATACTTAGGTGGAGTAAGTTTTTCTGCAAGAAAGTCAACTAATTTTCAACCTTTTGTATGGTTTCAGGATATGCTTTCTTTTTTTCTTAAAATAAATTTCCTGAACAATTTTATTAATGATTGGTACATCTTTAATAGATTGAAGTAAGGGGATTTTAACAGTTAAATATTCTAATTCCTTTATCAAATATGATTGTGAATATGTTATTTTTGATATCTCAGACTATTCAAAATATGGTACTTTCTTTGATGAGTTATCTTGTAGAAGGTCTTCTTTTTATTTTTGATATTTCAGTGTGGATTTGTTTTCATGTTCATTCTTTTTAACTTCACTTTCTACACTGATAAGTGGAATAGGTTCAACTAGTGGTTTACCTGAGCACAACTAAGTTTTATCACAGTTACTAGCATTTATTATGGCTATATTTTTTGATTCAGCCATAGAGACAGGGGTTACCCATTCTACATGATTTGAACTGACCACGGGTTGAGCTGAAAATAGGGTTGTTTTGTTTTTTGTTGTTTTTTTCCATGAGAGAAATTATGGGTATAATTAGGCAGTAAATTTGATTTATATTTTTGATAATGTTATTGCCCATTGTACAATTTTTGTTGTTGTACCCATTGATATCCTTGCATTTTTAGCTACAACCATGGTGGATGATGTTGATTCCATTGTTGTTGCACCCAACCATGTTGAGACCATTGTTGGGAATATGCCCATGGTGGTTGAATCCAACATTGTTGAAGTGGACCTAAAGTAGACCATGGCATATACCAAGGATTATTTCCCCAATGTGTAGGAAATTGAGAAGCATTATGATATGGAAATTTATGAAAATTATTCCCTTGTCCTTGTCCTACAAAATTGAGTTTTTCATAGGTTGAGATTGTTTTTCAAAAACACTTTTGAGTTTTGGCAATAAACTACACTGATTTGTGGGGTGTTATTTTTGACAAATGCTACATGTAGCAGGTATAAATGTTTTTTTCAAAGGACAGTCATGAACAGAGTGTTGCTTCTCACTACATTTTGAACAATAGATGACTGAAGGTTCAACAGATTTATTCTTTTCATCTAATATTTTATCAAGATGTACTAAAATATCAGTTTATTTCATTCATTCTTTCAAATCATGTTTATCATTACCAATTTTGTATTTTCTATGCCTTGAATGAGAGCAATTTTTATAGAGTTTAAGGATTTCCTGAAATTCAAGTGCATTTGCATCTCCTTTTCCCAAGATATCCAATGCATCCCTAGATTCTATAGACACCTAAAATGTGTCATTTCGAGGGTGACTACTCATATGGACATGCTGCAATACCATATGGAGGATCTTGGATAGACTCCAAGATAGAGTAGTGGTTCTAACCACTCAATTTTGGCTCCTTGGCCTAATCAGTCTGAACTGCAGCCCAGACCTGCGGTCCATAGACTGAACTGCAGCTGAGACCTATGATTTACAATCTTGACCATAGCTGTAACCTACAATCTTAACTGAAGTTCAGTTGGCCTTCATCCGAGCCAAATTGGTTTGAACGACCATTTGTTCTAGAAGAAGGTGGTTAGAGGATGGAAGCTTCCAATCCAACTGTCCTAACCACCCCTTCTTGATCTTGGCTTCTCCATGAAGCCACCCCTAGCCCTTGGGACATCCTATAAGTACCCATTTGAATTAGGGCAATGATATAGAGCATTTTTATAGTGAAGCACTATCGAAATACAAAGGAGAGAGAGCATTAGAGATTTGAGCAGCGAAGCCCTATCGAATTAAACACTCAACCGAGTATACTAAGAGAGAGCTATTGCACTTATCCCCTTCCTAATTTCTAAGATTCATGATGAATTTCATTATGGATGCCCTAGGAGCCTAGGAGAGCCAAGAAGCGCATATTTGGGCAAACGAAAGCCTTTCACAGTGAATCAACCGCAAAATTAGTCTAAGGACACCGAACTTAAAATTGAGGGTAAACCTATTAGATTCCTAACCGTGGCTTTCAACCACGGTTTACAGTGCAGACCACTCATCAGATCTACGGTTTGCAACAAAGTTATCATCACCTTACCTTTTTAATTTTTGTCTGGCTAGTTATCTTAGTTTAGCTATTTCTATAGTTCAATTATAGTTTAACAAATTTCTGATCGGTAGAATTAGGTTAGAATAGTTTCTTTGTGTTAAGCATCAAATAGGACATTAATGGATTATTTATGCATTATCATGATTTATTTCATATAATTGGTCCATGCATAGTGTAGCCCTTGTCTTCCTTTATGCAATTTTATAAATCTTGATCCAATTAACATAGTTTAGAAGTGCTTTTCATGCTTTCTTGATTATACATGCTTAATGGTATTTTTGTGCATTTTTACTAAAAGGGCCTCATCATGAGAGGCTGCCTATATTTTTGAAACTTTTATGTTGTTTCTTGATCGCAGGGAACATATTCAAAGGATATTCAACCATCAAGTTCCTTCCTCAATGCGAAGAAGAGGGCAAATCCACCCTAGAGTAGTTTGTGACTAGTTGAAAAGCAACATTAGTGTACCTACCTTGTTGAGGGCTTTGGCATTGTATTAATCGTATCATCATTTGGGTGACCCTAAGAGGGGTATGATTGTAATCGATATTCTTTGCAATATGATCAAGTATCCCAAAAATTAAAGGATAGAAAGGAATGAGCTTGAATCCCTAGAATTATCGGTACTACTGTACCTTACGTATGATGATATATCTAATACACTTGCATCTCGCTTGTGGGTAGACAAATGTTTGAATGTGGAAGATCTAGCTTTAGGTGTCTTGCATTGCATAGTGGCTTAGTACAACTAAAATATAAACTTGGGATTGGATAAGACATTTGTGGTACCCCTATCTTAGCAATGGATTGAAATAATCCTGCCTAAAATTGGGGAACGCTTGGGTCTTATCTTAAAATAATCATGTGCACACACAGGGATAATGAATAGTTAGGGCCTATCCTAGCAAAAGTATTTTATCTCGAAAGTCTAGTGTGGTTAGTATGCAAATTTTGATAAGTCTATTAGGGTGTTTGATTCTCATGAAAAACCTCAAAAATTTCTCTCATAGCAACAAAATATCAAATATCACAAACCATATAAAAATGTCAAATTGTAAAGTATTGAGTCCATGATACATCATCATATAGAGGACAATCAAAATATAGGATAGATACCAGATGAATATTAGAAATAATATTTAGACGACAAATAGCTATATCGTGCATATTTTTCAAAATTTGAAAAAGAAAATAGAATGACACATTATATCATTCGCATAATACAACTGCATTCATTGCATTTCATATATGGGTGATTAATGAATTAAATTCTTATCTTAAGGATTTTTAATTACATTCATGATTTTTATACATTATGTGGTGTCATCCATTAGATTGATAAACATATTTTCATTCATTCCTTATGTTTTAAGTGATTAAAGCATATAGGTTTATTTACATTAGATTACCATCGTGTAAATAAATTATTACATACATCAATGCATACAATAAAGCAATATCAAATGTGCATTAAGAAAAAACATTGCATCCATATGCATCCATCATACATGGCACATCTAAACATATAGATCACTGCATACCATCATTATGAAGTAAATAACTATCTAATGCATGTCATCCATACATCATATCATATAGCATCACATTAACATAAGCATTGCATCCATGTGCATAACATAAACAAAAATTAAAACATATAAATCAAGTACATATCATGAGCCATAAATGATCAAGTCATATCATATATATATATATATATATATATATATATATATATATAGTGTGTCCACAATAGTACATCAGATGAGTACAAAATGCCCGTAGGTTACAATCATGTAGATCCTCGACCTTACACCAAAAATGATACATGTGTAAAATGTAGCAGTGATTTGACAAGAGCCCTAGCTCTGGATGACTCCCTCTAAACTTGAGCTCTCGCAACCTCCCTCAGCCCTGTGACCAAGAGCCTACTCTGCAGTCAACTCTGGTGCCTACTGTGTGCCCTGTTGCGGGCCTTATGTACCACCTATCTCGAAGAGACCTAGCACATGAGAGACTGGTATGTCCAAGTGTCTAGTCCTATGGATAGAAGTCTCACCATATCCCTATGGATCCCATGTGAGCTATCGCCATGTGTGCTATAGGATCTATGTGTCCTCTCTGATCTGTGAGTCCTCTAGTTGGAGCTATTCGTGGACTGCCATGTAGTCTTGGATCTGGTCTACTGACTCCTTATAGCATGAGAATCCTTTAGGAACTACCCACCTATCAACCTGATGTACCTCTAGCTAGTCTATGCGAGTTACCCTACCTATATTTTTGGAGTTACCCTCCTCACAAGAGCCTGTAAGCATCAGATATATGACATGGGATTACGGTTGCCAGGGAGCACTGGAACTGGTGCTATAGGTGGTGCCATGACAACATAGGAATATGAAGGATCTCCCCTCTAAGCCTGGGCTAAGTCTCTCTCTGCTATAGCTGTACTCAATCGTACCTCTACCAAATCATGTGCACTAGTAAGCTCCTAGACCCTCCCCTCTACTACCTTAGCCTATGTAGTTAGGCTAGTGATCTACTGCTCTACCTAATTCAATCTACAATATTTGTCAGTAAACTGTGCCTGTAGAGTGGCAATAGTGGTATCTCACTCCATCTACTACGTAATGTATCTACCAATATGACTCTGCAAGTCAAAAACTTGAGCCAGGAGCAGCCCCTATGCACTGTTAGGAGGGACCTCACCCTCTTCTGGAGCCTCATCATCTAGATCAACCTTAGGAGCCTCCTAAGCAGTGGCCTTTGTGCCGCATCTACCCTCTGTCTGCTGGTGCACCCTACACCCGTCAGGATCTGCCTCTACCTCTGCCTGGTCTGGCACTCTGCCTAGAGGCCTCAATCCATGCCACTAAAGCATGGACCACCATCCATCATATGCTAGGGTAGTAGCATCCCTATCAAAACCAATCTCCTAAAAGTCATCTGGCTCGTCCCCTAGAGTCAAAGGCTGAATCTATGGCAGATCCCACTCTAAATCTAAACACCTGTATGCAAATGGGATCTCTGGGATGTCCTACATTATGTTGAACTGACATAGGATATGAGAGTAGAATTTATAATCTATAATATCAAACTTCCAACCGAGTAGCCACCTATCTCTATGAGCCTATTGAAGCCACTCATCCGCCTCAGCCCATGATGGGCAAGCCATGTATGACCACCACTCAATATAATTTGGGTTGAGTGATGCAAACTATGAATGTAATGCTAGATGTCACCAACATGAGTCCTACTCCTAAACTCCTCCTCCTCATGATGCCAGTAGGTAGCATAACACTGGTGGTCATCATCGATCTCTGAGATATACAATGGTAGCTCTCCAGGATGTTATGTCCTGATGTGCTACCAGCCCCAAATCTAGAGTAGCAAGCTATAGCTGATGCCTCGATGGTTCCAGTCAATGATCTGGTACAACTTTGTATAGCTAGTAGAGTAGGGTGTTCTCCTAGGCCAGTTGCAGTGGCTGAGCCCCTGAGCTCTGAACCACTCTTCGAATAGTGACCAAGAGGTTCCAAGGAATCCTCATGCCCGAGGAGTCTAGAAGAACAACTTGCACCACCAGGTGCATAAAAATGGCCTCACACATAGAGAAGATGTTTTTCCCCTACTAGTATTCGATGTGGACTCCTCCATGATCGATACTGCACTGAGCCTCCTGGCTTCAATCATGGAAGATAACATCAAAAATGAGTCCTTTGGCCCCATAAGTAGAAGATACGATGGCCTCGCCATCAATGGGGATCATGAAGATCCTATAGACGCCCTCTAGTGTAACAGTCATTTCACCTGTAGGCAAGTGAAAAATGTTGGTCTATGCATTCCAACATCAGGCCAATGTAGTCAGGTAAGTTTGATCCACCCTAATCGTGGGTAGATCAAGGATGTAATTGAAGTTGATGGCTTCGAACCATCTCCGCTCCTCAGGAGTGATCTATCCTTGGAGAGTCTTAAGGATGTCGGGCTCACGAGATCTAAATGTCAACCTCTAAAATAAAAAGCATAATATAAGAGAAAATTTAACTAAAAATGAGAAAAAACATTTTAAAATGATCTAAAAAAATCGTCAAAAACATCTAAAAACTTATAAAAGTACAAAACCATGTCATTAGGCAGTCCTAAAAATAAAAAAATATCACTTAAACAAGTCAAAAATGCATTAAATGATATTATTTGCCTATTAAACCTTGAAAAAATTAAAAAAATGATAAATTTTTCCTAAAGTTTGTGAACCACGGGTCAACCCTACGGCCCACATGCAGTCAAAAATTGACCATTGGGATTTTAAACATGGACCGCAGCTGGCAGCTACGATTATCAATTGATCAATTGGGAACTGCAGCTAGTACCTGCGGTCTTCGACTGAGATCCCGCCCAGGTCATGTCCACGGTTAAAAATAAATAAAGCCTAAACTAGCCTAATCTAGCATGAGGTTTGTTACCAACAGTTTAATTAGGTTCAATTAGTCCATTTATTAGTGAGGTTAATTTTACTGGTAATGGATGCGAGGTTTTGGTTTCAAATTACCTTGCCCTCGCCTTGACCGTCACGGTTAGATGAAGCTTGCCCATGGTCTGCCATCGTGTGGTGTGTAGGGTGTGGGTGTGGAGTTTGATAGGGTCGGGTCATGTTACAGTTGTCACTTTTAGAGCTCTCCAATTGCCAAGTTGTTTTCAAGGATTAATGAAAGAAATTTGAAAATTGAGCCTTTTATAAGCTTTTCTTATTTCGTGCAGATCACAGGACCTAGCCGCGATTCCCAAAATTAGAATTGGGAACCGCAGACCGTAGCCACAATTTGTAATTGGTAGCAAATCTAGTCAAATCCCACTGTGGGAAGGTCTAAAAAGGTAAATTAATGACTCCCATGGGATAAAATTTTCAAAAGGATCATTCAATATTGTAAATTTGGTGATGTTCAAGCACCAGGATCAATTAAAAAATATCAAAATTAACAAAAAAATCAAATAATTAAAAACACCAAATGCACTTCGTATTCAATAATTTACCCTATATACTTGGCGTTTGCAGTGACTTGCAATCCATGCAATCTGACAAGATGAGTAAATTACCATAAGGACATTTGGGGCAAAATTATCATCATGGTTTTGATATGCTTCTTTTCAATCCCTAAGAAAGCCTTCGAGGTTATACTGCTCCACGGTAACGAGGCGTTGCATGTCATTTCTCCTATGACATATTTTCAGAAAATCATTGATAATTTTATTCAACACAAATCTAATTGAAGTTGTATCATTTTGATTCCCTAATATGGCTATTGTAGCCCGACTGCTCCATGGGATAGAAATGTGCAAATACTATTAACAGTTGGAATCAAAAGCTGAACTAGGCCTAGCCAAGGCATTAATATGCTCAAATATAAATTTGTTTAGATCATCCATGGTGGCCAAGCGGTATCGTCGCTTTAATCATTGTCATTACCCTCATCGACTCATCACTTGAGGGGGTAGTCATAATATCAAATTATAATCAAAATCAAAATAAGATCTCGGAGATCATAGATCCCTTGATCTTGTCAAAATTGCGTTCATCCTTACAAATCATTATCAACAACTATTATAAGCTTACCCATTTGCTTGGGGAAAATAGCAAATATGATAATTTGTTTGTAACTCTCATCCCTTTGGATTTACAAGCACGAAAGCCTACTTGGCATTGATGCTATCTGAATGTCTGATGATGAGTACAAAATTTTTGAGTTTAAGCCTCCAAAGAGTTGGAAGCAATGATTCCAAGATGTGCGTCCTTTTACAGGACCTGGGGCATCTAATGTTGATATGACTAATGATCATCATATAACCTTCGACATCATTTTAGGAGGTATATTTATGCTCAATGTTGTTCTATCTCATAACACATTTCAAAAGGGGCATCTGTAGATACCTAAAATGTGTCATGTCGATGGCGACTACTCATATGGACATGCTACAAGACCATATGGAGGACCTTGGACAAAATCCAAGATATAACAGTGGTTCTAACCCCTCAATTTGGGCTCCTTGGCCTAATCAGTCTGAATCACAGCCTAGACCTATGATCCATAGACTGAACTATGGCTGAGACCTATGGTTTACAGTCTTGACCATAGCTATAACTTGTGGTCTTAACTGAATTTTAGTTGGCCTTCATCCAAGCCAAATCAGTTTGAACGACCATTTATTCTAGAAGAATGTGGTTAGAGGACGAAAGCTTCCAATCCAACTGTCCTAACCACCCCTTCTTGATATTGGATTCTCCATGAAGCCACCCCTAGCCCTTGGGACATCCTATAAGTACCCCTTTGAATTAGGGCAATGATATAGAGCATTTTGATAGCGAAGCACTTTCAAAATACAAAGGAGAGAGAGCATTGGATATTTGAGCAGTGAAGCCCTATTGAATTGTACACTCAATCAAGTATACTAAGAGAGAGCTATTGCACTTATCCCCTTCCTACTTTCCAAGATTCATGATGAATTGCATTATGGATGCCCTAGGAGCATAGGAGATCCAAGAAGTGCATATTTGGGCAAATGAAGGCCTTTCACAGTGAATCAACCACCAAATCAGTCTAAGGACATCGAAGGCGACCATTAAACATCAATTTGGACAAGGAGGTCAAGCCCACTATCCTTGAAATTGAGGGTAAATCTATCAAATTGCTAACCACAACTTTTAGCCATGGTTTATAGTGCAGACCGCTCATTAGAGCTATGGTTTGCAATAGAGGTATCACCGCCTTACCTTTTTCATTTTTTTCCAGCTAGTTCGCTTAGTTTAGATATTTCCATGGTTCAATTGTAGTTTATCAGATTTTTGATCGATAGAATTAGGTTAGAATAGTTTATTTTTGTTAAGCATCAAACAGGACATTAATGGATTCTTTATGCATTCTCATGCTTTATTTCATATAATTGGTCCATGCATAATGTAGCTGTTGTCTTCCTTTATGCAATTTTATAAATCTTGATCCAATTAACATAGTTTAGAAGTGCTTTTCATGCTTAATGGTATTTTTGTGATTTTTTCCTAAAAGGGCCTCATCATGAGAGGCTGCCTATCTTTTTGACACTTTTATGTTGTTTCTTGATCACAGGGTACAGATTTGAAGGAGATTCAACCATCAAGTTCCTTCTTCAATGCAAAGAAGAGGGCAACTCCACCCTAGAGCAGTTTGTGACTAGTTGAAAAGCAAAATTAGTGCGCCTACCCTGTTGAGGGCTTTGGCATTGTATTAATCATATCATCATTTGGGTGACCCTAAGAGGGGCATGATTGTAATCGAGATTATTTGCAATTATTAATACAAGAAACACTTATTTTGTTGAATCTATGCAATCTTGTCATTTTTATGCTTTGAATGATTGAATATGATATAATACGGTAGATGGGTGCACGCTACTTGGTTAGATCAGATTCATATTGCAGTCCCCTTAAGAATATGACTTCGCAAATTTTAGGTTCAACACTTCTACATCTCTTATAAACAAAAGAAAATATGTCTATATAGTCTTCTAAGATTTCATTTTCCTCTTGTTTCATTATAAGAAATTCATCATTTTGATTCTTGACTTGAAAATATTATTAGTATCTCTCCAAGAATATATTTTCCATATCATCCCAAGTTCTAATTGAATCAGGTGCTAAGTTGATAAACCATCGTAGAGTTGAATCTTTAATAGTGGAAGGCAAAAATTTGAGCTTTTGATTGTCATTAGTGTAATCATGATCTTGACATACAATTTTAAACTCAAACAAAAACATATCAGGTTCTTCAGATGTAATTCCCTTGAAAGTTGGTAACACTGAAGGTGAAATGACCTTCATGGGAGCATTTTGACTAGGATCTAATTGAATGAGATTTTGAAAAGTTCTAGCAGGTGCATTAGTTGCACTACAAAGGAGCACATTACTGGCTCTCCTTGGATTCTCTTGTGAGCCTTCCATTATAGGTTCCCAAAAATAATTAAAAATCTTGTCAAATTTTCCTGATTGTATGGATTTATCAAGAGAAAGTGGTATTGAACTATTGATTTTTCCTTTTTGTAATGATTTCTCAAAGTATCTTGTAGTGCTTTAAGTGGATGATTGTGATTCTTTAAAAATTCCAACATTTTTGGAAATAAAAAATTTAGACAACTTTGACATAATTTCAACCTCTTGTAAATTATTTCTTCCTATGGTTTCTTGCTATGCTTTCTAAATGAACTAAAATGCAATTTACTAAAATTTTTTACTTATACCAGTCATTTATCCAAATTTCACTCTAAAATTCACAACTTAGCATAATTAACCATTATTGGGTTGCTTTTACCTTCTAACAACACCATGTACTTGGAAACGATGCCAAAATGATGCGTGTCATTATTAGCATTATTAAATCTCAATGATTCGTCAATCCAAGGTGGTGTCCAAGGCTATTTACGAGAGAAGACTTAAGTGGGGTTGCAGTTCAGTTCATTTGGGATCAGTAGGTTTTATTGGTAGAACATATTATGTGGGGTTTTTTAGATCACTTTTCTACTTCTATGTTGCATAAAACAAACTAGTTTACTTACAGAAATGGAAATCTGATCCTAAGTTACAGAAATTGAAATCTAAGTACAATTGTAGAATTTAAACCCAATTACTTTTACAAAAGACAAATTGCTGGAAGTAAACATAATTCAAACACCTGTCAATGGTCTATTATAGAAGGTGGTCAATATTCTATCACAATAGTTGACATCAAAAGAAAAATGCAAGAAAAATTGAAAAGTTGCTAGAAATAAAGAAACAAATACAATGCTGCAAATTGCTTTAATTGCTAAAAAATAAATTAAGAATCATAGATTAACTAATATATCAATTTTCACACATTTATGCAATCTAAAAACTTATTCTAAACATGGAAAATAAATCCTAAAGCTACAACAATGGTTAGTGTAAAACAAATAAAGAAATTGACAAATATCCACCTCAATTCTACTATAGCAAAGTTCAGGGGAAAACCTATCTTGTTAGTCCTTCTCCTAGGCCTAGAAGTGGCCCTTGCTTCCTTTTCTAGAAGAAGGTATGAACTTCTATTACTTACTAAATTTCACACACACTCATATATGACAAAGACAAATGAAAGAACTGCACTTTATTATTCTAGAAATAACATTACGATGTTGCTGCTGCACTTTGTTGTAAATTTGAACCTATTCTGCTAACTTCTATATATTAACAGCTAATTTCTACTTAGCTCAACCAATATTGGAGCTATGACTTTTATAAATATATAATATCTATTTTTATACACAAAATATGCCATTTCTATCTTGCAACTTATTTACCTATTATGCTACAACTAATTTGGGTATATTTCAAGACAGGGTTAGTTGAATTAGTTGATCTTTCTCATGAGCTGTATCTTTTGGTCGGTAAGGAATGGTGGGGACAGCTATAGAAGACTTTTCCTATATCCCCTCAACCTTAAGTTGCCTTTTCAACCGCTTAGAAACCGCTAAAAGTCAAACACAAGCGTGTTCCCCTGTTATTTCGAAGATCTTCGAAATAATTGGCTATAAGTGTACTTTAAGCTCAAAACATCTTCATAATGCTTATTTTGGTTGTTTCTTTTAGGTAGGTCATTTAATATAGCTTCCAGGAGGTGATCCCAACCATTTTTATCTTCTTCTATTGGTAAATTCTAGGCCCCGCCATTCATTGGTAGTTGGCTAGAATTTATATGGTAAATTACTGTATTTTCTAGCGCTACTGCACAGTTGTAAAATATTGGCATTTCTTGCAAATTCAAATAAATTAGAATGTGGAAAAATCATTCAAGTATCAACATGAAGTAGTACATTTTGAACAACATGTTCCATTTTTTTTTAACTTGCCAATATTGTATGAATAGTTTATGCCAAATACCGATTATCATACGTTAAATTATAAATACTTACCATGACTAAATGCAAGAAACACATACCTTATTTTCCTAAAAAATTATCATGCACCTTACAAGCTAGTTCTAATGATTGTTAGCAAGCTATCTAAAAACATAAACATAACACATGTGATGTGTGAGATTTTGTACAATGGCAGAACAATGATGGGTGGATCAACAAGGCAATGCACGTTGAAAAACTGGTTTTCATGCAAGCCAACTCAGCAACGCTTCCAAGAAGATTTTCACTACTAAATTATTCATTTTTTTTTCATTTTTTTTCTTTCCTTTTTTTTTTATCTTTCATATTTTTTTTTTCATTTTTCATCAGAAGAGGCTACCATTTCTGGTTTTCAACCAACTTCTATCCTTTTATTTTTTCAGGGTCTTCAATGAGATAGAATGTATCTCATGAGGTTGCAATGAGAGAGAATTTCTCTCAATATTATTTGGATAAGAATAATCCTTATTCTTCAAAAAGCACATCAATTTTTTCTGTATGAAAACAACATCTTTTTCTGCTGAAAGTTGCAACAATGATGCAACCTTCCTTCCATATGAGTAGTAAGAAGCTTCTTGTGTCATCATTACCTTCATATTGTTGGAAATGAAGTATTGACCTCATTATTTCTTCTCTTTGCTTAAATTGATGCATATCCTCATGTATATTCATTTTGTGGGACATGTCGTATGCTGCAATTTGTTTTTCTTTTTTCTTTTTTTTCTCTTTTTCTTTCATTTTTTCCTTTCTCTCTCTTTTTTTTCTCTATTTTTTTTCTTTTATTTTTAAAAGATTCAAAAATATGATCATTTGGAATATTTTTTAGAAGAGGAAACCTCTTCTATTATATGCAAATGTGATTGTGTGAAATATTGAGCAAATTCCACCTTTGTTAGTGGTTTATGGTACACCTGTAAAAGATGTCCATTCACCACTAATGTCCTTCTTGAATCATCAAATGAAGAAAGTTCATTCTCATTATCCTCTACTTCATCCTTGCTGCTCTTAATGTGATCATCATGCCACATTTTCCATTTTTTTTGAATGAACTCTGTTTGGTGAAGTGCTTCCAACCAAAGTTCATCAAATGCATTCAACTGCAAAATCTATTTTTTTTGTACCTGCAACAACTCAATGCCAACTGCTAAATATGCATGAAGTGTTAGTAAAGCATTAGGATGTTAGATCAATACATCAAACAAATTTTCTCCCTGGTTTTTAGTCAACCAACTATTGTTGTTCAAAGGTTATTTTGGTTGTATTTTAGTTTGTTTTGTACCAGAATATTTTGAATTAGTTCTTGGAGAATGATGCATTAATGAATTAAGAGAGCAATGATATGGTGGAAAAGAATAGAAAATCTGTGTATATTTACCAAAAAAAATTCTTAAAAGAATTAACTTTGATAAATGATAATGAAAAGATGATAAAAAATGATGACATCCATGTGGTCAATACAGAAAACTGTTTTGTATTGGATTGAGTGACAAATGTTCAAAATTATACTTTTCATCATTCTATGATAATTGTTGAACAGTAGTTGGTTCATCTTTAAAATTTGAAATATGAATATTTTCAGCAAAAATAAACTTTTTGGATGAATCCAACTCTTCTACATTACCCTTTACAACTATGGAGGCCAAAGTTGAAATGCTCTTTTCATTTTCCTTATATATTCTAAGAAACTGTAGGCTTCTTAGACAATCATACTTAGGTGGAGTAAGTATTTCTGCAAGAAAGTCAACTAATTTTCAACCTTTTGTATGGTTTCAGGATATGCTTTCTTTTTTTCTTGTTTTCTTAAAATAAATTTCCTGAACAATTTTATTAATGATTGGTACATCTTTAATAGCTTGAAGTAAGGGGGTTTTAACAATTAAATATTCTAATTCCTTTATCAAATATGATTGTAATATGTTATTTTTGATATCTCAGACTATTCAAAATATGGTACTTTCTTTGATGAGTTATATTGTAGGTCTTCTTTTTATTTTTGATATTTCAGTGTGGATTTGTTTTCATGTTCATTCTTTTTAACTTACATTTCTACACTGATAAGTGGAATAGGTTCAAGCAGTGGTTTACGTAAACACAACTAAGTTTTATCACAGTTACTAGCATTTATTATGGTTGTATTTTCTAATTCATCCATAGAGACAGAGGTTACCTATTTAACATGATTTGGAATGACCACAAGTTGAGATGAAAATAGAGGTTGTTTTTATTTTTGTTGTTGTTGTCCGTGAGAGAAAATATGGGTATAATTAGGCAATAAATTTGATTTATATTTTTGATAATGTTGCTGCCCATTGTACAGTTTTTGTTGTTGTACCCATTGATATACTTGGAGTTTTAGCTGCAACCATGGTGGATGATGTTGATTCCATTGTTGTTGTACCCAACCATGTTGAGACCATTGTTGGGAATATGCCCATGGTGGTTGAATCCAACATTGTTGAAGTGGACCTCAAGTAGACCATGGCATATACCAAGGATTATTTCCCCAATGTGTAGGAAATTGAGAAGCATTATGATATGGAAATTTATGAAAATTATTCCCTTGTCCTTGTCCTGCAAAATTAAGTTTTTTCATAGGTTGAGACTATTTTTCAAAGACACTTTTGAGTTCTAAAAATAAAATACACTGATTTATGGGGTGTTATTTTTGATAAATGCTACATGTAGGAGGTAATTTTTTTTTTGTTAAAGGACAGTCATGAACAGAGTGTTGCTTCTCACTACATTTTGAACAATAGATGACTGAAGGTTCAACAAATTCATTATTTTCATCTAAAGTTTTATCAAGATGTACTAAAATAGTAGCCTCTTTAATGCATTCTTTCAAATCATGTTTATCATTACCAATTTTGTATCTTCTATCCCTTGAATGAGAGTAATTTTTACAAAGTTTAAGGATTTCCTAAAATTCAAGTGCATTTGCATCTCCTCTTCCCAAGATATCCAATGCATCTCTAGATTCATCTTGCAGTCCCCTTAAGAATATGACTTTGCAAATTTTAGGTTCAACACTTCCATGTCTCTTATGAACCAAAGAAAATCTGTCTAGATAGTCTTCTAAGATTTCATTTTCCTCTTGTTTCATTATAAGAAATTCATTATTTTGATTCTTGACATGACTTTTTTATTTGTATTTTTCCAAGAAAATGTTTTCCATATCATCCCAAGTTCTAATTGAATCAGGTGCTAAGGTGATAAACCATCATAAAGCTGACTCTTTAAGAGTGGAAAGAAACAATTTGAGCTTTTGATTATCATTAGTGTAATCATGAGCTTGACATACAATTTTAAACTCAAACAAAAATATATCAGGGTCTTTAGATGTAATTCCTTTGAAATTTGGTAACACTGAAGGTGAAATGACCTTCATGGGAGCATTTTGATTAGGATCTAATTGAATGAGATTTTGAAAATTTCTAGCAGGTGCACTAGTTGCACTACAAAGGAGCACATTACTGGCTCTCCTTGGATTCTCTTGTGAGCCTTCCATTATAGGTTCCCAAAAACAATTAAAAATCTTGTCAAATTTTCTTAATTGTATGGATTTATCAAGAGAAAGTGGTATTGAACTACTGATTTTTCCTCCTTGTAATGATTTCTCAAAGTATTTTGTAGTGCTTTAAGTGGATGATTGTGATTCTTTAAAAATTCCAACATTTTTGGAAATAAAAAATTTAGACAACTTTGACATAATTTCAACCTCTTGTAAAATTATTCTTCCTATGGTTTCTTCCTATGCTTTCTAAATGAACTAAAATGCAATTTACCAAAACTTGTTACATATACCAATTATTTATCTAGATTTCACTCTAAAATTCACAACTTATCATAATTAACCATTATTGGGCTAATCTTACCTTATAACAACACCATGTCCCCAAAAACAATACCAAAATGATGCGTGTCATTATTAGCATCATTAAATCTCAATGATTTTTCAATCCAGGGTGGTGTCCAAGGCTATTTACGAGAGAAGACTTAAGTAGGGTTGCAGTTCAATTCATTTGGGATCAGCAGGTTTTATTGGCAAAACAGATTATGTGGGGGTTTTTAGATCACATTTTTACTTCTATGTTGCATAAAATAAACTATTTTACTTACAGAAATGGAAATCTGATCCTAAGTTACATAAATTGAAATCTAAGTACAATTGCAAAATTTAAACCTAATTACTTTTACATAATAGAAATTTTTGGAGTAAACATAATTCAAACACCTGTTAGTGGTATGTTATAGAAGGTTGTCAATATTCTATCACAGTAGTTGACAACAAAAGAAAAATGCAATAAAACTTGAAAATTTGCTGGAAATAAAGAAACAAATACAATGCTGCAAATTGCTTTAATTGCTGAAAAATAAATTAAGAATCACATATTAACTAATCTATCAATTGTCACACATTTATGTAATATGAAAAATTATTCTAAACATGGAAAATAAATCCTAAAGCTACAACAATGGTTAGTGTAAAACAAATAAATAAATTGACAAATATCCACCTTAATTCTGCTGTAGCAAAGTTTAGGGGAAAACCTGTCTTGTTAGTCCTTCTCCTAGGCCTGGAAGTGGCCCTTACTTCATTTTCTAGAAGAATGTATGAACTCCTCATACTTACTAAATTTCACACACACTCATTTATGACAAAGACAAATGAAAGAACTGCACTTTATTATTCTGAAAATAACATTACAATGTTGTTGCTGCACTTTGTTGCAAATCTGAACCTATTATGCTAACTTTTATTTTTAACATCTAATGTATAATTAGATCAACCAATATGGGAGCTACACATTTTATAAATATCTAATATCTATTTTTATACACAAAATATGCCATTTCTATCTTGCAACTTATTTGCCTATTATGTTCCAACTAATCTGGGTCTATTTCAGGACAGGGTTAGTTGCATTAGTTGATATTTCTCGGGAGATGCATCTTCTGGTCAGCAAGGAATGGTGGGCAGAGCTGCAGAATACTTTTACTATATACCCTCAACCTTAAGTTGCCTTTTCAACCACTTGGAAACCATAAAAATTCAAACAAAAGTGTGTTCCCTTATTATCTCGATGATCTCTAGAATAACTAGCTACAGGTGCACTTTAAACTCAAAACATATTCAGAATGCTTGTTTTGGTTGCTTATTTTATGTATGTCATTTAATCCAGCTTCTAGGAGGTGACCCCAACCATTTTTATCTTCTTCTATTGGTAAATTCCAGGCCCTACCATTCATTGATAGCTGGCTGGAATTTACATGGTAAATTACTGCATTTTCTAGCTCTGCTGCACAATTGTAAAATATTGACATTTCTTGCAAATTAAAAAAAAATAGAATGTGGGAAAATAATTCAAATATCAACATGAAGGATTACATCAAGTTGCTACTAAATTTATATACTTCATTCACCAAGTAACCATGTTGAAATAATGCAACAGTGCTGCACAATTGTCCCTGCTCTATTATACCCTTTTGCTACCTATTTAGACCATATGGGAATACTTCTAAATAGGCCAAATGTCTTATTTAGTCCTTATGAACTCATTCCATCCATTTTCTCATGCTTTTCTTGATAACTTCAAGGTGCTCCTATAAAGTGACAACTTGCTAATTTTTATATGGCTGTTTTCTACATATTTTCAGATTTATGATAGTCCTAAAAATTTGGCTTCAATGTGGATTTCAAACAAGTTGAAGGGCAGGAAAACATTCAAACACCTTTTTGAAATTAATGGACATCAACATACCACATTTGGCTAATTGAAATGCATGTTTTAATTGCTACTTAATCAAGCAAAATAAGTCATAAAATGCTAAAAATAGTCAAAATAGGGGTATAATATTCCTAACATGAAATCATGCAAATAATTAACAAATAATATATTTTAATAAACTATTTGGCAATTAAGTTTGTCATGTTTGGTAATGTGGCAGTTTTTATATGTCAAACATAGTGTAATAATGAGGTATTTTTGGGCCTCATCATCCCCCCCAGCTTGAACTGATGCATGCCCTCATGCCTCCTAGTAGGCCATAATAATATGCAGGTTTTATCCTTGTGAAAACATATCCTTTGCCACCTGCTACCTGAGAATTTTCTCCTTGCTACACTATAACAAGGATTTTACAACTAAGCACATGTATGACTTGACAAATATTTGAATTTAAATCTTTTGGAGGGATGTACTACTTGTGGTGGGATGATTTTGAGCTTTAGGAACCTCAATATTTGATATGCCCTACTTATTTTGCTATTCTATAGCATTTTTAAGAATTTTGGTATAATTTTTCTTATTTCGAAGATGTTCATATTTATTTCGAAGATGTGCCTGTTTATTCTGAAGATGCATCCAAAAATGCAGAAATGACCTCCTATTCAAAATTTAGTTGTATATTTTATTGTGGGCACATTTCTAGAGTGTATAATCCTTCCATAACATCAAAAATCCCTACTTTATCCTTTTATTTAGATGTTATTCTTCATTTTGTATGTTGTTATTTTATTGCAACAGTAGTAAAATAGAATCTTTAAGTGCATTTTCTAGATTATCCTCTTTATTTTATGAAGCATTTGTGGGGTATCAACTTGTAGTTCTCCTTTTGAAAGCTGCCATACTAATTCAAATAGAATTTCTGCCATGTCTATCCCAAAATCAGATTTTTGCACAGTTTTGAAGTCCCCATGCAAATAAGGGCAGAAGGGGCTGTTTCTTGATATATTAAACATGTTCCATTTTTTTTAACTTGCCAATATTTTATGAATAGTTTATGCCAAATACCGATTATCATACACTAAATGCAAGAAACACATACCTTACTATCCTAAAAATTTATCATGCACCTTACAAGTTGCTTCTGATGATTGTTAGCAAGCTATCTAAAAACATAAACATAACACATGTTGTTGGTCACAAATCTGCCACAGGAAAGGATTTTGTACATGTATGCGCCCTAGACTTGGCCAACATTGAAAGGCCGAGAGAAAGAGAAGTCTCCCGGGCCAATCTCCAGAGAGGGCTGGCTCCCAAACTAATCTAAACTGGTTTTGAGGATAAGGATGCAGGAAAGAAATGGGAAAATACTGAAAGAAAGGGAAATAACAAGAAAGAGATGGAAATATGGCCACAGGCCGAAGTGTATAATTTGGGGCAGACTAACAGCAAGAATTCCACCAAGTTTTATGACAGCATCTAATAAAGGGAAAGCAACAGAATTGAACTCACACCTTTGTAGAGATAACCTCCAGATCGCATTTCAAAATATACTCACTAACCAGCAACGTTCGAATTCAAAATGCAGAATTCAAAACCTAACAGCAAGAGCATGAGCATAAACAAAAATGACTTTTAAAATAGAGGGACATCACACACATAAGAATGCTTGCAAATTTTAGAAGCCGAGTCTCTTCTATTGATGCAGAGAACTTAGAGAGTTTTCTTGTAAAATGTCTAACCTTTTTTGCTTTAGATATACATGAATATTTATAGAGGTCTTCCCTCTCTCTTTTGCATCACAACATTTAAAACATACAACAGATTTCGAAGAAGAGGTCCACAAAATATGCACTTGAAAAGAGAAACAATCCCCCTTAATCTGCCTCGGAGAAATCACACATTAAATGACCATTATCAAGGCAAGCCGAAAATTGTTAGGAGACCACGAACAAGAACTTTTAATGCTGGAGGCATCTTTAATTTTGGTGGCATCGAAAACTGCCTCATGTTCTTCCATCTTGCGCACATCGGTAATCAGCAACATTTAATCTTTGAGCCTCTTTGACCACGATCTCAAAATCAGTTGGAGAGCTTTTACTTGATCCTTATCTTCTCTTCACATTCTCCTATGCAATCTTGAAGGAAAATGCAAATAGAACTATATCGGGCCTTTGTTGTTGCTTCGATCATGAAAATGTGACAGGTCACGAAAATGCGACATGTCACGAAATCGTGACACTTTTACCTTACTATCTTCTATTTCTACCACCAGTCGCGAAAATGCGACATGTCACGATATCGCGACGTCTTCTCTTAGTTTAGCTTTGTCTTCCTGACATGTCATGAAATCGTGACATTCTCCTTTGTTTGGGCTTCTTTCCTCAACATGTCACGAAATCGTGACATTTTCCTTCCTTCTTCGCTACTCCAAGTCACGAAAACTCACCATGTCGCGAAATCGCGACATCTTCTTCCTTCTGTGTCCTTTTCTTTTGTATACCCGTGAAACTACATGTCACGAAATCGCGACATCTTTCTCTTCCTTGGCCTTCATCTTCCTGCAAGTAGCGAAAATGGGACATGTCACGAAATCACGACATCCGTACCATTTTGCTCCTTTCATGCTTTCGCATCGTGAAAACAAGACATGTCATGAAATCGTGACATTTTCTTCCTTTGCTTCTCTCGGAAGCTCTCTGAAAATCTGACATGTCACGAAATCATGACAATTTCTTCTGCCTTGTACTTGTCTTTTCCAAAAAGTGAGTCGTGAAATGGACATGTCGGAAATCGACGAATGTTTCTCCATTTGGCTTTATCTCCACAATATGTCATGAAATCGTGACATTTTTTGTCTTCTTTCACTTTGATGCTTTTAGGCCATGAAAATTTGACATGTCGTGAAATCATGACATTCTATCCCTTGCCTCCTTCTGCAAAAGTGACATGTCGCGATATCGTGACAATTCTCCGCACTTGGCCCTTCCTCGACATGTCATGAAATCGCGATAATTTCTTGCCTTCTCTGTCGTTGCTGCTTCTTATCGCGATATCACGACAAGTTCCTCTTGCTTGACTTCATCTCCAAAAATGTCATGAAATCATGACATCTTTCTTCGCCTTGTGTTTATCCTTCAGCCCTTCCGTGATAACGCGACATGTCACGATATCACGACATTCTTTACCATTTGCTCCTTTCTCGCTTTTCTTTCGCGATATCATGACATTTTTCATTGAAATTGCCCTTGGCTGCTTTATGTCGCGATATCACGACATTTTCTATCACTCTGCTCTATGGCCATTGCAAGTCATGAAAACGTGACATGTCGCGATATCGCGACAACTTTTCATTTTGATGCTCTCTCACCGCAACAAGTCATGAAACTCCAACATGTCACGATATCGCGACAGTTTGACTTCCTTGCTTCCTTTGACTATTTTGACCGCGAAAATGCGATAGGTCATGAAAATGCGACATGTCGCGATATCGCGACATTTTCTTGACTTAGCTCTTTTCTGGTACGGACATCGCAAAAACACGACAGGTCATGATTTCGTGACATGTCACGAAATCATGACATTTTTGCTTTTTCACTTACAAATAGAGGAGTCAGTATCTTTACAATCTGAGCATTCTTTTACATGAACAGTAATAACAAAAACAATGTGGCAAAAATGCCAACATTCTTGGCGGCTCACGGGGTATACAGTTCTGTTGTATGCATGAACCTCAGGCCTTTATCCATTGGGCAACAGAGTCAAGAAATAGGAGGGACAGAAGAAATGAGTGCTGGTTGATGTTGGACGTCTCTGCGGGCTGCTGCAACAAGCTCTTGCTGGTACTCGGCACTCAAAAATAGGACCTTCAACAAAAATTTATGGAAGAGCAGAACTCCCTTATTTCTTTAGAACTACTGCACTTTGCCTAGCTCGGTTGAGCTGGGTAATCACCAGGTGTTGTGAAAGGATCTCCATGGCAGTAGTGAAAAGCACCTTAACTACAAAAAGGGAAATGAATGGAGTGATGACCAACGGATGCGCAGGCCATGGAATGGGAATGGGGAATGATGGAATGGTGGAAGATGGCAGAGTAGAAGTGGTAGATACAACAACAGGGTGCTACTGTGCTACCATCTGGATGCTATGAAACAGAGATAATGAAATGGAAGTGGATGGAATGGAGATGGTAGTAGGAACTATGGCTGTGACGAAGTACTCACAAGACAAAGGACTAGAAGAAAGGGAAAGTAGAAATGGGAACATCAGAGAGGGGAGTAGAAACAACAGCAGTGGCTTGATTATGTACAGAAGAAGAAGGAGTAGGAGAGGAAGGGAATGAAAATGAGGAAGTGGAAGAAAGAAGTAGAGGAAAGCCACTAACTGCTGGGAAGGAAAAGGAAAAGAGAAAGAAAAAGAAACATACCTGCGGGCTCGTGTGCAAAAGGAGCCGAAGTTGAAAATTTGTTTTTTTTTTTTTTTTTTTTTTTTTTACTGATAATAGGCCTTCAAATGAAGACCATTAACTGGAATTAACATTGCATGACCATCCATATCTTGCAAATAAAAAGAATTAACCTGATTGGCACCTGTGATTTGAAATGGACCTTCCCATATTGCCTCGAACTTGTGATGTTTGCCAGGCTTTGATTTCTTTTCATTCCACTTCAATACAAGATCGCCAACCTTAAAAGTCCTTTCAGAGACCTTTTTACTGAACCATTTCTTTGTCATCTCAGCATGTTCTATAAAATTCTGGTAGGATTTCTCCCGTTCTTCTTCCAACTGCAAGAGTTGAGCTAATCTCATGTTCATTGAATCAGATTCATCATCCTGATCATCAATCAAATGCCAAGTCTGGAGGGCCGGTAATTCAATATGAATTGGCAAAACCGCTTCTTTGCCGTATACCAATGAATAAGGGGATGTCTTGATAGATTTTTTCACAGAGATGCGATCAGCCCACAATGCTTGATTCAAAAGTAGGTGCCAACTCCGCTTATTGTCGCCAAGGGTCCTCTTCAAAATTCGAAGCAAGTTCTTGTTTGTGGATTCGGCCAAGCCATTCCCCTACGGATAATAATTAGATGAAGTTTTCAAATAAATTTTGTGCTTACCCACAAATTCACTGATTTTGGCCCCTATGAAAGGAGTTCCATTATCTGTTAGAATCGCATCTGGGATACCAAAGCGAGTGATCAACCCCTCAAGAAAAGTGATGACCGTGGCTTGATCCGCCTGTTTAGTTGGAATTGCTTCAGTCCATCTAGTGAAATAGTCAGTTGCAGTCAAGATATACTTGTGACCAGCAGATGAGTTAGGATCAATGACCCCGATAAAGTCTAGGCCCCATTGCTGAAATGGTGCTTCTACTTGAATCGGGTGAAGAGGTAATGATGCATTCCTGGTTCTACCGATGTATCTTTGGCACTTATCACATTTTTGACTAACTTTGAAGGCATCTGCAAAAAGAGTAGGCCAAAAATAACCTGCTCGAATAATCTTTAATGCCATGGGTCTACCTGCATAATGACCTCCCGATAATCCATAATGGAATTCTTCTAAAACTTTCTCCTTCTCTGATTCTTTGACACATCTAAGAAGAACCCCATCAATATTCTTATGAAACAAGCCATTTGGTAGCAAGACATACTTGAGAGCTTGCAGTCTAAATCTTCTTCTCTGTGAGGCATTCAGATGTGAAGGACATTTTCCAGAATAAAAATATTCCATCAGCTCCTCTGTCCACTCTCGATCCACTATAGAATGATTGTCAAAATTACAATTATCTACTACATCCTCATATTCATGAATTGTGGATCCAGAGGAAGCATTATTTGCAAGCTCTTGGCACAATGCTCGACCTCGAACAAGCTTGGTCGATCGGATCTCAACATCAAATTCCTGAATTTTAGAAACCCAGCCAGCTCTCCTATCTCCAAGTTCTCCTTGTATGATAAAATTTTGGACATCTAGATGAACAACATAAACTATTGTTTTACTCTGTGAAACAAAGTGCCGAAACTTCTTCAGAGATTTCATTACCGCATACACTTGTTTCTCAATGAAGTTATACTTCTCTTGATGCGGTTGGATGACTTGGCTTAGGAAAGCAATCGGACGTTCATTTTCATCATCTCCCTTCTGTGTAAGCACCGCGGCATAAGCTTCTTGTTCACCAATGGCATAAAGGATAAAATCCTTGGAATAATCAGGATTCACCAGGACCGGAGCTTGAGTGATCCTTTCTTTGATCTCCTCAAATGATTGCTTCCTCCGCTTGGTCCATTTGAATTCAGCATTTTTCTTTAAAAGCTTCGTCATTGGCTTTATTACTTGAGCGAAATCTGCAACAAACTTTCGAACAAAATTAATTTGCCCAAAAAAAGACTGCAAATCCTTCTTATTGGTCGGCAATGGAAGCTTTAAAAGAGCTTGGGCCCTAGCTGGATCAATAGCTAGGCCATTTTCTGAAATTAGATGTCCTAGGAGCTTTCCCTCCTTTACAAAAAAAATTGACTTTTTTGGATTGATAGATATGCCAAATTCTTGACATTTTTCAAATATCTGCCTTAAATGAGATCCGTGGTCCTCCCTATTGTGAGAAAAAATAGTCATATCATCCAAATAAATCACAATAATGTGATTTAACAACTCACCAAAAGCCACATCCATTGCCCTTTGAAAAGTTGCGCCAGCATTTGAGAGTCCAAACGGCATTCGCTGGTAAGCAAAGGTTCCCCATTTTGTGGTGAACGTTGTTTTATGTTGGTCCTCATCCCTGACCCAAATCTGGTTATACCCAGAGAATCCATCCAACAAAGAGAATCTCTGAGCTCCCGCAACCACGTGAAGAATCTGGTCAATCTGAGGCAGAGGATAATGATCTTTTAGCGAGGCTTGATTCAAATTTCAAAAATCAACACATAGGCGAATATCTCCATTCTTTTTCCATACCGGGACCAGATTTGCCACCCAAGTTGAATGCTTGATGGGGTAAATGATTTTAGAATCCAACATTTTAAGAAGCTCCACCTTCATCAGTACTTCAATCTTGGGATTGACTGGTCTCTGCTTTTGTCTGAAGGGTTTCACCCCATCATGCAACTCAATAGTATGTTGGATTACATCTTTGTTATATCCCTTCAAATCATGGTAACTCCAAGCAACTGTGTCAGGAAATTCATGACATAAATCTCTGATTTGTTCTAACTCCTCGGGGGTACAATCCGTTCCAACCTTTATCAATTTTTGGGGACCTATCTCTAGTTCAGTATACTCCTCATCTACTTTGATCCTGTGCTTCTCTGCCCTATCATTCTGATCAAAAATGCTTTCAAGTGTAATCAATCCTTTGGGGATATGATTATTCCTTAATTGAATAAGCCCTTTTGCTTCTTCCTCATCAAGCGTTCTCTCTTCCATAGTACTCGCTTCTCTTATCAAAAAATCTACAATCTGTTCATCACTTTCGAATACTTGCCAATACATGTTCTTGTCCGGGACCGAAGGTCTGTAAACTAACCTTACAGTCTTAGGTTTCCTCACTACATGCTCAATCGGAGAGAAGTTTGCTCCAAGAGATGCTAGAATATCAGCATGCTTATTCATCTCTCGTGAAATGGATTGAATATTCAATGTTGTGAAAGCCTCAAACAGGTCCCAAACTTTGTTGCGATACGCCTTTAGATAATGCTGCTTGGAGATGCACTTGTTTGTTACTTGATTCACAATCAATTCAGAGTCACCAAAAATCTGCAATTGTTCAATCCCCAATTTTTTTGCCTTCTTCAAGCCTAGGCACAACGCTTCATACTCAGCAGCATTGTTAGTACAACTCCAGGTCAGTCGATATGAGTATGTTTTCTGTAGGCCAGAGGGAGAAATAAGAACAATCCCTGCTCCCGCACCATTTTTGCATCGTGCTCCATCAAAATACAACTTCCATAATTGATCGGGCACAGAGTCTTGACCAACTTGATCAGGAGGCAGTTTTACTTCAACCTCTTCAGGATTTGTAATAGAGTAACAACCAATTTTAGTTTCCACCATGGCATTAAAATCGAGCATTGAAAACTCATCCTCTAAGCGAGGCTCATCCAGGACTTCATCCATCAAATCAGGATCTTCCAATTCTTCAGTTATCATGTGAACAGAATGTGTGGACTTTTCTTCTTCTCCCATCTTCTCTATATGAAAAGTAGAAGGCTTCTCATTGGAGATCCGGATTCTTCTTCCTTTGAAAGGAATCTCCAAGTGAGAATAATCCAGAGAAAGATAGCCTCCCAGCTTGGCAGTAAATTCTCTCGACAAACACATACTGAAATATGGTTCCAAATCGACCACAACTATCTCCTGAATTACTGTAATCTGAGGCATACTATGTAGGAACAATAGGAACATCCTTGATTACACCCACTATTTTCATGGGAGTCCCGTCCAACTGCAAGACACCAGGGCTACTTCTTGTATACTCCATACCCATGACTTCACAAACTGCCTTTGGCATGACAGTTGTCGCAGCACCAGAATCAATCATGCAGTTGTGCACTATCCAACCCTCCATCCTGAGTGACAAATAAAATGGGGGTGGTCTATTTTTTCCAGTGGCTGAAGTAGTTAATTTTTGAGCAAAAATCGTCTGGGTAGGATTCTTCTCACTATCTTTCATAGACTTCAATGATTCTTGTAACAGATCAACTTGCCCAGGTAATTGTAATGCATCATAGAGACTAACCTTGGCTGGAATCTTCTTCAATTCTTCAACAATATTGTATGCAGATGCACCAGACTCCCTCTTTTCATTAATGTCTTCATATTTGCTCCGATATTGCTGAGTGGCTTCTACCCTCAGTATTTTAGTCAAATATGGGTACTTGAGCTTTTCTCTGGCTCGGTCCTCTGTTTCAGCTCTTGCCTGCGAAGCTGAGGCTTTTTCTTGCAATCTTTCCTTTGCTCGTGGTGGCAAAAGATCTTTCAACAGAATAGGTGAATCTGGCTTTGGTACTAAAATAGGAGCTTTCACTTGTACTTGTTTCTTCTCATTCTACATCTTTGGATCAGCTGGTACCCTTAATGGTTCCATCTCTGCTGGATCTACAGTGACTGGCTTCTTCCCAGTTCTCGTGAGAACTGAGACTTGTTCTTCAGATGGAACCATAAAATTATGATCTACCTCAGAAATCATATTAACTTGTCCTCCAGAAGAGCTTGCGGCCAATGTTTGCACATAGTTCAGATGAACCATACAAGTGTCTTCGCCGTGTGGATCATTACATGTAGAGCACCAATATGTTCTTTCTACAGGGCCAGCTTCCTCATTCGTCAACACAGTCGGGTTCTTTTCAGGCACTTTACTTGTTGAAGCCGCTTGTTCTCTAGTGATCGACGAAGGTTGAAATCTCCTGGGTTGGAAATCTCTCTCAGCCTACTTTCTTTCAAGAACTATGATTTTATTTCCCATCGCTCTTATAGCTGAATTAGCCGATTGTACCTCTTGTAATAGGATTGTGAAAGGATCAGGATTTGAGGGCACAGGAGGTGCCGATAGAGGTAGAGGTGTTGGCGGTGTAGGTAATGCTGGGAATGAAGTGGGAGCTGGTAATTGCGGAATGATTGGTGCAAGCAACTATGGAATAGTTGGAGCAGGAAGCTGGGGAACTGGAATGGGTGCGATCTGAGGCGCACTTGAGCTCCATGATGGAATAGGATACATGGAAGGCATAGGCTATGAAAATGAACCAGAATACAAATGCTTAGGAAGATCAGGTAAGATAGGCATTGTTACCTTTGGAGGAAGCCTACCTATGGCAATCAAGTCCACTTCGCCTTTTGCGCTTGTTCGAATAGCTCTGGAAATGTAGTCACGTTGGATTGTCGGACAGCCAAGCCGATGTCTGTGTTGAAGGCTCTGAGATAATAGAATGCAGCTAGCTCATGAGCAGGCCGAAGACCATCAGGAATTCTCTGCCAGCTTCTGGTAAATCTGACATTGAAGTCGGCTATCTCCTCCTGCGGGTGCCTTTGGATCGCATTAAATTGATGCAACAAGGAGTATGGATCAGCTTGTTCATGAAAGTTTTTGACTAACAGTTCTCCTAATTGATCCCATGATGCAATGGTGCCTGGTTGCAACGTTCGGTACCAATACAACAATTTTCCTCTCAGTGATAACACCAACAATTTTACCATCACATCCTCGTCCGTTATGTCATGGATAGCCGCCAAAGAGGCTACATCATTAATATGCTCATAAGCAGTTTTACCAGTACCATCATAGGTCGGCAAAGCTTTCAAAGCAGCTTGAGGGACTTGATTCTGTGCCGGTAAATTCAAGGCTCCCGAATCATTCCATGCTGAGAACTTCCTTGGTGGAGGATGTTGGGCCATTTGGACTGGTACGTATGGCTGTAGAGGTGGAAAACTAGTAGCAGTACTAGATGAATTTGAAGGAACAGAAAACACACCAGCAATTTGTGAGGATGTTGCAGAGGATATAAGTGGTGGGGAGACCAACTTAGGATGTTCGCTTAATTTTTGGTTGTCAAGTTCAAAAAACTCAATGGGATTTTTAGATTTTTTGGCCTTCGATCTTGTGATCATGAAGTACAACTCTCACTGTATCCACGTTCGGAGGCTTCTAGGTAGTGCTGAGTCACCAAATGTTCTAATTATACAGCATGAAGGCGAACATTAAACCTTAATACTATTGGAAGTGAAACTTTCAGGGTCCCACCGGGCATGCCAAAAATTGTTGGTCACAAATCTGCCACAGGAAAGGATTTTGTACATGTACGCGCCCTAGACTTGGCCAACATTGAAAGGCCGAGAGAAAGAGAAGTCTCCCGGGCCAATCTCCAGAGAGGGCTGGCTCCCAAACTACTCTAAACTGGTTTTGAAGATAAGGATGCAGGAAAGAAATGGGAAAAATGCTGAAAGAAATGGAAATAATAAGAAAGAGATGGAAATATGGCCACAGGCCGAAGTGTATAATTTGGGGCAGACTAACAACAAGAATTCCACCAAGTTTTATGACAACATCTAATAAAGGGAAAGCAGTAGAATTGAACTCACACCTTTGTAGAGATAACCTCTAGATCGCATTTCAAAATATACTCACTAACCAGCAACGTTCGAATTCAGAATGCAGAATTCAAAACCTAACAGCAAGAGCATGAGCATAAACAGAAATGACTTTTAAAATAGAGGGACATCACACACATAAGAATGCTTGCAAATTTCAGAAGCCGAGTCTCTTCTATTGATGCAGAGAACTTAGAGAGTTTTCTTGTAAAAATGTCTAACCTTTTTTGCTTTAGATATACATGAATATTTATAGAGGTCTTCCCTCTCTCTTTTGCATCACAACATTTAAAACATACAACAGATTTCGAAGAAGAGGTCCACAAAATATGCACTTGAAAAGAGAAACAATCCCCCTTAATCTGCCTCAGAGAAATCACACATTAAATGACCATTATCAGGGCAAGCTGGAAATTGTTAGGAGACCACGAACAAGAACTTTTAATGCTGGAGGCATCTTTAATTTTGGTGGCATCGAAAACTGCCTCATGTTCTTCCATCTAGCGCACATCGGTAATCAGCAACATTTAATCTTTGAGCTTCTTTGACCATGATCTCAAAATCAGTTGGAGAGCTTTTACTTGATCCTTATCTTCTCTTCACATTCTCCTATGCAATCTTGAAGGAAAATGCAAACAGAACTGTATCGAGCCTTTGTTATTGCTTCTATCATGAAAATGAGACAGGTCATAAAAATGCGACATGTCACGAAATCGTGACACTTTTACCTTATTGTCTTCTCTTTCTGCCACCAGTCGTAAAAATGCGACATGTCACGATATCGTGACGTCTTCTCTTCGTTTAGCTTTCCTTCCATGACATGTCATGAAATCATGACATTCTCCTTTGTTTGGGCTTCTTTCCTCAACATGTCATGAAATCGTGACATTTTCCTTTGCCGCTTCTTCGCTACTCCAAGTCACGAAAACTCACCATGTCGTGAAATCATGACATCTTCTTCCTTCTGTGTCCTTTTCTTCTGTATACCCATGAAACTACAACATGTCATGAAATCGTGACATCTTTCTCTTCCTTGGCCTTCATCTTCCTACAAGTAGCGAAAATGGGACATGTCATGAAATCATGATGTCCGTACCATTTTGCTCCGTTTGCGCTTTTGCATCGCGAAAACAAGACATGTCATGAAATCATGACATGTTTCTTCCTTTGGCTTCGTCTCCTTGTCATGTCATGAAATTGTGACATTCCGTACTTGGCATTGTCTTTCTCATCGCGAAAATGCGACATGTCATGAAATCATGACAATTTTTGTTTGCCTTGTACTTGTCAGTCTTGGTTCCATGAAAATGCGATAGGTCATGAAAATGCAACATGTCACGATATCGCGACATGTTTCTCCATTTGGCTTTATCTCCACAATATGTCATGAAATCGTGACATTTTCTGTCTTCTTTCACTTTGATGCTTGTAGGCCATGAAAATTTGACATGTCATGAAATCGTGACATTCTTCGTACTTGGCCCTTCTGCCCTGACATGTCGTGAAATCACGACAATTCTCCGCACTTGGCCCTTCTGCCCTAACATGTCATGAAATCGTGACACTTTCTTGCGCTTCCCTTCATTGCCGCTTCTCGTCATGATATCGCGACATCTTCCTCTTGCTTGACTTCATCTTCAAAAATGTCATGAAATCATGACATCTTTCATCCGCCTTGTGTTTATCTTTCAGCCCTTCCCATGATAACGCGACATGTCACGATATCGCGACATTCTGTACCATTTTCTCCTTTCTCACTTTTCTGTCATGATATCACGACATTTTCATTGACATTGCCCTTTGCTGCTTTATGTCACGATATCGTGACATTTTCTATCACTCTACTCTGTGGCCACCGCAAGTCACGAAAACGCGACATGTCACGATATCGCGACAACTTTTCATTTTGATGCTCTCTCATCGCAACAAGTCATGAAACTCCAACATGTCGCGATATCGTGACAGTTTGACCTCCTTGCTTTCTTTGACTGTTTTGACCGTGAAAACATGACAGGTCACGATTTCATGACATGTCACGAAATCGCGACACCTTTGCTTTTTCACTTACAAACAGAGGAGTGAGTATCTTTACAATCTGAGCATTCTTTTGCATGAACAACAACAACAAAAACAATGTGGCAAAAATGCCAAAATTTTTGGCGACTCACGGGGTATACATTTCTGCTGTATGCACAAACCTCAGGCCTTTATCCATTGGGCAACAGAGTCAAGAAATAGGAGGGATAGAAGAAATGAGTGCTGGTTAATGCTAGACATCTCTGCAGGCTACTGCAACAAGCTCTTGTTGGTACTCGACACTTAAAAACAGGACCTGCAACAAAAAATTATGGAAGAGCAAAACTCCCTTATTTCTTTAGAACTACTACACTTTGCCTAGCTCGGTTGAGCCAGGTAATCACCAGGTGCTATGAAAGGATCTTCATGGCAGTAGAGAAAAGCACCTTAACTACAAAAATGGAAATGAATAGAGTGATGACCAGCGGATTCGTAGGTCGTGGAATGGGAATGGGGAATGATGGAATGGTGGATAATGGCAGAGCAGAAGTGGTAGATACAAAAACAGGGTGCTACTGTGCTACTAGCTGCTGTGAAACAGATAATAAAATGGAAGTGGATGGAATGGAGATGGTAGTAGGAACTGTGGCTATGATGAAGTACTCAAAAGACAAAGGACTAGAAGAAAGGGAAAGTAGAAATGGGAACATCAGAGAGGGAAGTAGAAACAATAGCAGTGGCTTGATTATGTACAGAAGAAGGAGTAGGAGAGGAGGGGAATGAAAATGAGGAAGTGGAAGAAAGAAGTAGAGGAAATCCACTAACTGCTAGGAAGGAAAAGAAAAAGAAACATACCTGCGGGCTCGTGTGCAAAAGGAGCCGAAGTTGACGAAAATTTGTCTTTTTTTTTTTTAAAACCCCTTTTTGTTTTTTTTTTTACTGATAATAGGCCTTCAAGTGAAGACCATTAACTGGAATTGATATTGCATGACCATCCATATCTTGGAAATAAAAAGAATTAACCTGATTGGCACCTGTGATTTGAAATGGGCCTTCCCATATTACCTCGAACTTGTGATGTTTGCCAGTCTTTGATTTCTTTTCATTCCACTTCAATACAAGATTGCCAACCTTAAAAGTCCTTTCAGAGACATTTTTACTGAACCATTTCTTTTTCATCTCAGCATGTTCTATTTTTTCTCTCTCTTCCTTTCCTTTCTCTCTCTTCCTTTCTCTATTTTTTTTCTTTTATTTTTTCAAGATTCAAAAATATGATCATTTGGAATCTTTGTCAGAAGAGGAAACCTCTTCTATTATATGCAAATGTGACTATGTGAAAGATTGAGCAAATTCCACCTTTGTTAGTGATTTATGGTACACCTGTAAAAACTATCCATTCACCACTAATGTCCTTCTTGAATCATCAACTGAAGAAATTTCATTCTCAATATCCTCTGCTTCATACATGCTGCTCTTAATGTGATCATCATGACACATTTTCCATTTTTGTTGAATGAACTCTGTTTGGTGAAGTGCTTCCAACCAAAGTTCATCAAATGCATTCAACTACAAAATTTATTTTTTTGTACCTACAAATCAATGCTAACTGCTAAATATGCATAAAGTGTTAGTAGAGCATTAGGATGTTGGATCAATACATCAAACAAATTTTCTCCCTGGTTTTTAGTCAACCAACTATTGTTGTTCAAAGGTTGTTTTGGCTATACTTTAGTTTGTTTTTTACCAGAATATTTTGAATTGGTTCTTAGAGAATGATGCATTAATGAATTAAGAGAGCAATGATATGGTGGAAAAGAATATAAAACCTGTGCATGTTTACCAAAAACAATTCTTGAAAGAATTAACTTTGATAAATGATAATGAAAAGATGATAAAAAATGATGACATCCATGTGGTAAATGAAGAAAAATGTTTTGTATTGGAATGAGTGAAAAATTTTCAAAATTTTGCTTTTCATCATTCCATGATAATTGTTGAACTGGAATGAGTGACAAATGTTCAAAGTTTTGCTTTTCATCATTCCATGATAATTGTTGAACAGTAGTTGGTTCATCTTTAAAATCTAAAATATGAACCATTTCAACAAAACAAACTTTTTGGATGAATCCAACTCTTCTACATTACCCTTTACAACTATGGAGGCCAAAGTTGAAATGTTATTTTCATTTTCCTTATATATTCTAAGAAATTGTAGGCTTCCTAGACAATTATACTTAGGTGAAGTAAGTTTTTCTGCAAGCAGGTTAACTAATTTTCCATATTTTTGTATGGTTTTAGGATATACTTTCTTCATTTTTCTTGTTTTATTAAAACACATTTCCTGAACAATATTATTAATGATTGGTACATCTTTAATAGCTTGAAGTAAAGGGATTTTAACAGTTAAATGTTCTAATTCCTTTATCAAATATGATTATGAAGATGTTATTTTTGATATCTTAGACTGTTCAAAATATGGTACTTTCTTTGATGAGTTATCTTGTAGAAGGTCTTCTTTTTATTTTTGATATTTCAGTGTGGATTTGTTTTCATGTCCATTCTTTTTAAATTCTCTTTCTACACTGATGAGTGGAATAGGTTCAAGTAGCGGTTTAACTGAACACAACTAAGTTTTATCATAGTTACTAGCATTTATTATGGCTATATTTTCTAATTCAGCCATAGAGACAAGGGTTACATGTTTAACATGATTTGGACTGACCATAGGTTGAGCTGAAAACATAGGTTGTTTTGCTTTTTATTGTTGTTGTCCATGAGAGAAATTATGGGTATAATTAGGCAACAAATTTGATTTATATTTTTGATAATATTGCTGCCCATTGTATAGTTTTTGTTGTTGTACCCATTGATATCCCTGCATTTTTAGCTGCAACCATGGTGGATGATGTTGATTCCATTTTTTTTGCACCCAACCATGTTGATACCATTATTAGGAATATGCCTATGGTGGTTAAATCCAACATTGTTGAAGTGGACCTGAAGTAGACCATGGCATACACCAAGGATTATTTCCCCAATGTGCAAGAAATTGAGAAGCATTCTGATATGGAAATTTATGAAAATTATCCCCTTGTACTTGTCCTACAAAATTGAGTTTTTCATAGGTTGAGACTGTTTTTCAAAGATACTTTTGAGTTCTGGCAATAAACTACACTGATATATGGGGTGTTATTTTTAACAAATACTACATGTAGTAGGTATAAATGTTTTGTTCAAAGGACAATCATGAACAAAGTGTTGTTTCTCACTACATTTTGAACAATAGATGACTAAAGGTTCAATAGATTAATTATTTTCATCTAATTTTTTATCAAGATGTACTAAAATATCAGCCTCTTTCATGCATTCTTTCAAATCATGTTTATCATTACCAATTCTATATTTTCTATGCCTTGAATGAGAGTAATTTTTACAGATTTTAAGGATTTTCTAAAATTCAAGTGCATTTGCATCTCCTCTTCCCAAGATATCCAATGCATCCCTAGATTCATCTTGCAATCCCATTAAGAATATGACTTTGCAAATTTTAGGTTCAACACTTCCACATCTCTTATGAACAAAATAAAATCTGTCTAGATAGTCTTCTAAGATTTCATTTTCCTCTTGTTTCATTGTAATAAATTCATCATTTTGATTCTTGACTTGAAAATATTCTTGGTATTTTTCCAAGAATATGTTTTCCATATCATCCCAAGTTCTAATTGAATCAGGTGCTAAGGTGATAAACCATCGTAGAGCTGAATCTTTAAGAGTGGAAGGAAATAGTTTGAGCTTTTGATTTTCATTAGTGTAATCATGAGCTTGACCTACAATTTTAAACTTAAACAAAAACATATCAAGGTCTTCAGATGTAATTCCCTTGAAAGTTGGAAACATTGAAGGTGAAATGACCTTCATGGGAGCATTTTGATTAGGTTCTAATTGAATGGGATTTTTAAAAGTTCTGGAAGGTGCAATAGTTGCATTAGGAAGGAGCACATTACTGTCTCTTCCTAGATTCTCTGGGCAGCCTTCTATTATAGGTTTCCAAAAACAATTTTAAATCTAGTCAATTTTTCCTGATTGTATGGATTTGTCAAGAGAAAGTGGTATTGAACTACTGATTTTTCCTATTTGTAATGATTTCTCAAACTATCTTGCAGTACTTGAAGTGGATGATTGTGATTCTTTGAAAATTCCAACATTTTTAGAAATAAAAAATTTAGACAAATTTGACATAATTTCAACCTCTTGTAAATTTTTTCTTCTTGTGGTTTCTTGCTATGCTTTCTAAATGAACTAAAATGTAATTTACCAAAAATTGTTACTTATACCAGTCATTTATCCAGATTTCACTTTGAAATTCACAACTTAGCATAATTAACCATTATTGGGCTGCTTTTACCTTCTAACAACACCATGTCCCTAAAAACGACACAAAAATGATGCGTGTCATTATTAGCGTTATTAAATCTCAATGATTTGTCAATCCAAGGTGGTGTCCAAGGCTATTTATGAGAGAATACTTAAGTAGGGTTGTAGTTCAGTTCATTTGGGATCAACATGTTTTATTAGCAGAACAGATTATGTGGGGGTTTTTAGATCACCTTTCTACTTCTATGTTGAATAAAACTAACTAGTTTACTTACAAAAATAAAAATCTGATCCTAAGTTATAGAAATTGAAATCTAAGTATAATTGCAAAATTTAAACCTAATTAATTTTACAAAAGAGAAATTGATAGAAGTAAACATAATTCAAACACCTGTCAGTGTTTTGTTATAGAAGGTTGTCAATATTCTATCATAGTAGTTGACATCAAAATAAAAATGCAAGAAAACTTGAAAAGTTGTTGGAAATAAAGAAACAAATACAATGCTGCAAATTGCTTTAATTGCTAAAAAATAAATTAAGAATCATAGATTAACTAATCTATCAATTATCACATATTTATGCAATCTGAAAAATTATTCTAAATATGGAAAATAAATCCTAAAGCTACAACAATGGTTAGTATAAAACAAATAAAGAAATTGATAAATATTCACCTCAATTCTACTACAACAAAGTTCAGGGCAAAACCTGTCTTGTTAGTCCTTCTCATAGGCCTAGAAGTGGCCCTTGATTCCTTTTCCACAAGAAGGTATGAAATCCTCTTACTTACTAAATTTCACACACACTCATATATGACAAAGACAAATGAAAGAACTACACTTTATTATTCTGGAAATAACATTACAATGTTGTTGTTGTACTTTGTTACAAACTTGAACCTATTCTGCTAACTTCTATTTCTTAACAGCTAATTTCTACTTAGCTCAACCAATATGGGATCTACGCCTTTTAGAAATATCTAATATATATTTTTATACACAAAATATGCCATTTCTATCTTGCAACTTATTTGCCTATTATGTTGCAACTAATCTGGGTCTATTTTAGGATAGGGTCAGTTGCATTAGTTGATATTTCTCATGGGCTGTGTCTTCTGCTCAGCAAGGAATGGTGGGGATAGACGTAGAAGACTTTTCCTATATTCCCTCAAACTTAATTTACCTTTTCAACTGCTTGGAAACTGCAAAAAGTCAAACAGAAGTGTGTTCCCCTGTTATTCCAAAGATCTTCGGAATAACTGGTTGTAGGTGCTCTTTAAGCTGAAAACATCTTCATAATGCTTGTTTTGGTTGCTTCTTTTAGGTAGGTCATTTAATCCAGCTTCCAGGAGGTGATCCCAACTATTTTTTATCTTTTTCTATTGGTAAATTCCAGGCCCTGCCATTCATTGGTAGTTGGCTGGAATTTACATGGTAAATTACTGCATTTTCTAGCTCTGTTGCACAGTTGTAAAATATTGGTATTTATTGCAAATTAAAACAAATTAGAATGTGGTAAAATCATTCAAATATCAATATGAAGGAGTGCATCAAGTTGCTACTAAATTTATACACTTCATTAACCAAGTAACCATGCTGAAATAGTGTAATAGTGCTGCACAATTGTCCTTGCTCTGTTATACCCTGTTGCTGCCTATTTAGACCATATGGGAAATTTTATAAATAGGTCAGATGTATTATTTAGTCCTAAAATAATTCCATCCATTTTATCATGCTTTTCTTGACAATTTCAAGGTGCTCCTATAAAGTGATAGCTTGCTGATTTTTATATGGTTATTTTCTGCAAATTTTCAGATTTATGACAGTCCTGAAAATTTGGCTTCAATGTGGATTTCAAACAAGTTGAAGGGCAGGAAAAAATTCAAATACCTTTTTTAAATTAATGGGCATCAACATACCACATTTGGCTAATTGAAATGCATGTTTTAATTGCTACTTAATCAAGCAAAATCAATCATAAAATGCTGAAAATAGTCAAAACAAGGGTATAATATTCCTAACATGAAATCATGCAAATAATTAACAAATAATATATTTTAATCAACTATTTGACAATTAAATTTGTCATGTTTGGTAATATGGTAGTTTTTATATGTCAAACATAGTGTAATAATGAGGTATTTTTGGGCCTCATCATATAGAGCAGTGTAGGATGTAGATGGAGGAGCTACGATGAGAGCACAACGTGGATAAGTTAGGAGAGGGGATATGGAGGGGGAGATAGAGAGGTTGAGGGAACTAGTGGAGGAGGTGCGATGAGATCATGATGTAGTTACAACAAAGAGATATGTAATAATGGATAGTAGAGGAGAGGTGGAGGTTGTCATGGAGCAACTGTAGATGTAGATGGAAGAGCTATAAAAAGAGCATGATGTGATTGTAGTTGAGAGAGATGTTGCCATAATTGTTGTAGGAGATATGGCGCATATCAAATCATAGGTGATTGAGATATAGTGAGAGAGATTCTATCATGATGGAAAGGGATGAAACCAAGGGGGTTAGAGAAGATTTCGAGGGGATGTAGCATCTCAGAGCATAGCTGGATGAGCTATAGAAATAGCATGATGTCACTATAGCAGATACAAATTGACTATGGGAAGAGGTAGAGTGATTAAGGATGTAAGGGACTGAGTCATATTATTAGGTTGAAATCACACATTTATGATGAACCATGGATAAGTATGGGAGATTATTTCTATGAAAGCAAGATTATGTGGTAATATGTACATCTTTGATTACCAATAGATTATTGCTTCCATTAGTTTGAGTTCTAGGTCACATCACATTCATAGGAGTACAATATTAGTGACTCTAAGAGTACCATGGTTTATAGGGCTAGGAGTCTCACAGGTGGTAGGATCATCCTCGATACAGAGAGGTGGGATTCACGGAGGAGTGGAGATGAGGTTCTTAGGTGACAAGAGGGGAGTGTGGAGACTCCTGATGGTCAATAAGGCTAATGTTATTTTTGGTATGGTAGAGGTTCCATAATTTCTATATATGATATCTGCAAGTTATGAAATTGAGTGGTGTTATGAATGTATATGTATCATGTAGAGGTGATGATGTATATGAGTTTAGTCGATCGACGATTTTGATAATGTATACATTCATGTTGATATATATATGTTTGGATCATTGTGATGATTGAATGCGTTTGATTTGATATGGATATGATGTAACATTTGATATTTATTTTATTTTTTTAATATTATCAATGCTAGTGGGTGGTTGTGTAAATGTATTTTGAAACTAATGTATGTATGTAATTGAATATTTTGTGGATGTGTATTTGATTGATACAATATTGCAGGGTTAAAAAAATCAATGACAATTTTGTAATCATGTTGACATATGAAGAAAGAATGAGATAGGCGAACACACAATGTGGAGGATGAATTTGAATATAATAATGGCTATATGCAAATACTTATGATGATATATGGACGATTGACCTAAGGATAATGCATATTGATCCTGATGTTTTTCTAGTTGTGTAACTAGGTGTGATGTGCGTTTGTACCTTTTTCCAAGGGTATTTTAGATTCTAGAAGGATTTTTAAGGAGTCAAATATATAATTTTAACCATCAAACCCATCTATTAGTCAAATGACATTTTGTTGAAATCTAGTCCATCTTGTTTGAGGTTAAGCCTATCATGAATCAATGTGTGTGTAATGATGTTCATTTATCCATTTTGAGTGAGGTTGGAGTAACCCATTGTGAACTTAGTTTATTAAAGCTATCCCATCCACATGTGCATAGTGGTCTATACCAAATAAGATCACTAATGTGATAGACATGTTACCACTCACACGACATAATCCACTTCCAAATAGTTGTCTATAGTCCCAATGGAGGTTAGTCCCATGATATGTATATCCCTAAGAAAAACAAGGATTAAAGCTTCTTTTTTGCAACTTGTCCTTTTATCTATCCTCAAGGGGGATCATGTGAATAATAGGATGATTAGGGGAAACCATTTTATTTACTGGTTAGTGTACACTAGGTGTTGTCTTCCTTAGACTAAAAACTTGTTAAATGTTTCACATGTGCTTAGTTCATGAAAGAACTCTAATGAATGAGTGGAGGTCTAAAATTGCATTAGAAGCTCAATATGTTTAATAGAGGTTTATGGGATCAACTAAAATGGTTGATTAATATAAAAGACTTATATTACCAAGCAACCTATGCATAGGGTTTGGACACAACATCATGATATTTGTGATAACTAATGCATGGTGTTGCGTGAAATGAATGATGCCTATGTGTAAGCGAATAAACATAATGATGTGACAAGGCATATGCTAAGAAGACACATGATAAATGCATAACTTATGTACAAGAGCATGCATGACATACTTTTCTATGATTAATCTAACCAAGTAAGATTGATAAATGTGTACTTGTGTATTCCAAAATGTGATTAACATAGTATAATAGATGTTACAGTGGGGTGGTATATGCATGTATGTGATGAGTGATGTAATTAAAAATGTTTGGAGATATCATAAATGATTGATGAAAAGATCATAAATAAGAACTTATCCAAGGTATGTAGATTCTCTAAGCATGACCATACAATAGGAACATGAGGAAGAGAAAGGAGATGTGATGAAAGAAATATGGAGAACCTATCCAAGGTATGTATCCACTCTAAGCATGACCATACAATAGGTATATAAAGAAGAAGAAAGAGGTGTGAGGAAAAGAGAAAAAAAAGCCTACCCAAGGTATGTAGTCGGCCTAAGCATAACCATACAATAGGGATAGGAAGAAGAAGAAAGAGATGTGAGAGAGGAGAAATATGAATGGAGAAATATGTTATTGTGTTGTGATGTTGATATTTTTATATTTTTGTTGTTTTTATATAGAATGTACAAGAATTTGTGAGAGTCGTTTGGTAAAATTAGATATAAAATATAAAGAAATGAATGATGTTGAGGGGCTCAGGTTTCTCTATTCCCTCAATATTGGTGAACCAATAAGTGCCTGAACCATATTTATGTATAATAATATATGGACCCAACCAATTGGGAGCAAATTTGTCTCATAGATGAAGTGGTATGTTTGGGTTTTTTTGGTTCTCATTTAGCACAAGACAGGGTTATGCATAAGGGGTTGGACTCAAAATATACTTGTAAAAATATGGTGAATCCTAATCAAAATCAAGATGAATCTTGGATAATCCTAAGCAAATCAAATCGAGAATCTTTACACCAAAATTTGGGGTATTTGAAGCTCTAAACTGTAAGATAATATTTATGGCCACTTTTGACCTATTAAATCATCTTATAACTTCACAAAAAACACCACCATTAGATCAGGCTTGAACAGAGCTTTCCAATGAGTACAAATATACCTAGTTTTGGATATATATTGTGGCAAATTAACCCTAAGAAAAAAATGATCTTGAAAATTTTAGGTGAATGGGCCGACATTGAGGGTCCTTATATTCGCTAATTTCCAATTTTGGAAATCCTAATATTCGCCCAATTTGTGAATATTCACCACTATGCATAACCCTGGTACAAGGTCCCCTACTTGGAATTCTCATTCATGTATTTTTTTTATTGTATATATGATAAACACGATCTTGATATACATGAAGGTGTTTAATGGCATTGATGTGACGCTTGTTGAGAAGAGTAAGATACTCTAAAAGAGCTTGGTGAGAAATATCATCATCGAAAAATTCTTGCAATGATATTCATAGAGAAGGGAGTTCTAAATATAAGGGCATGATGGCCTTAGCACCATAGACTAGTGAAACTAGGGTTGTCAAAGTAGGTGTTCTAATGCTTGTTTTGTATGCCCATAGTGCTAAAGATATTTGGTTGTGCCAATCGTGATGAGATTGAACAATAATTTTGCAAAGGATGACACAAATGTTTTTGTTCATTACTTCTACTTGAATATTTCCTTGGGGATAATAAGGGGTTGAGAAGTTGTGTTTGATGTTTTATTTTTCACACAACGCACAAGCATCCTTGTTTTTGAATGGTGTGTCATTATCTAAGATGATTTGAGAGGGAATACCAAAATGATATATAAGATGTTATGCTATGAATTCACCAATTTGAGGTCCTATCATTTGGATGAGTTAAAGGAATTTGTTCTATTTTTTGAAATATTTCATTGCGGTGATGATGAGTTTATGTCTGCTTGAGGAAGCCAAGGTGATTTTACCTATGAGATCTAGGACCCATTGTGAAAAGGACTATATTGATTGTATGGGTTTTCGTTCTTGGGATGGTAGGTGGGTTAAGTTGGCATGTGGTTGGTATTTAATGCACTTCTTTACATAGGCATAGCAATTGCATTCCATAATAGGCCAATAGTAACCCATGCATAGGATGTACATAGTGATGGTCATTATGCTAAAGTGACCAACACAAGTATCATCATGAGTTTCAAATATGACTTGATTGACTTCTTGTTGCTCTATGAAATGAAGGAGGATGCCATCATAGCTATTTTTATAAAGTATATCTCCCAACAAGGTATATCTAGCAGATTTTTGTTTGAAAGTGCATTTTTTAGCATGAGGTAAATTTGTGGGGAGGATACCCAACTTAATATATTATTTGATTTGTGTGAACCAAAGTTTGTGAGGCTCTACTTGGAAAAAATTGACGTTTGCAATGTCAAACGTTGTCTTTCAAAAAATATAAGCACTATGGAGGGTTTATACATAGACATGAGTTACCTTATCATGCAAATTTTTTAGAATGAGGAGCCAAGAGATGCCATGGTATCCACAAATTGGTTTGTAGATCTTGGTGAAGCCTCTTTGTCATACCATTTTAATTAGAAAAGCAAATTTATTACCATTGCTTTGTATTATTTGAGAATGGGGTAATGACATTGGTAGATTTCTTTTACTTGGTTGAAAAGTAAGAGGTAATCACCAATAATGTGTAGCCACTCGATGCACATTGCAACAATAGTTTTGATGCTAAGGATGAATGCTTAGTATTTGAAATTGTTATTAGTGCAAGGAAATTCTTGTTTGAAATAAAGAGGGAGTGGATCCTCTTGTAGTATGAAAAAACTATTCCTATACCTCCATCTCATTTGCATTTAGACCCATCAAAGAAGGGGATCATGTAAGCATCAATTTCAAGTTCAACATATTGTTCATCCTTAGTAGTGTTGAACATTGAGTCATCAAGAAGATTGATACTCATCATTTTGTTATCATTGAGAGAAGCTTCAATGAGCTGGTCAATGATGACTTGGTCTTTAATGAATTTTCTACTAATGAATTCAATGTCAAATTTGGTTGGGATAATAATCCATTTGGTAGTGTGACTAATTTGTTATGTTTAACCCATCATGAACCATAAAGGGTTTTCATGAGTGATGACATACATGGTATTGTTAAGAATGTAATTATAAATTTTCTTAGTGGTAAACACTACCGATAGATATAGCTTATCCATGTACTCATAGCATGTCTCATAGCTAATCAGGGTTCTTCTGATTTAATAGATAGCCTGCTCTTGGTTGACCTCATTTTCTAGGCCAACATGGTACCCAAAGAAAAATTGGTGGATGAGATATATAGGTGGAAAGGGAATCCCAGTTATGGTAGGGACAAAATTGGTGAAGTGAGGTAAGTTTTTATAGCCATAAAAGCATCATGGAATTATTGAATCTAGTCAAATGTGTCTCCCTTTTGTAATAGATGATTGAATGACTTACTTGTGTTTGATAGTTGGGCAATAAAGTGATGGATTGCTTAGATCTTACCCTATAAGTTGTGTAACTATTTGATATTTATAGGGGGAGGCATGTCAATGATGGCTTTGACATTTTGTGGGTCCACTTCAATGCTTCATTGAGAGAATGAAACCTAGCAATTTTTGGAAAGTACACCAAAGACATTTCTTTGGGTTTAATCTAACTATAAGATAAAGGAGATAGCTAAATATTTTTTGTAGGATATCTACATCAACATAGTGCTTATTGTATTTTACCAATAAGTCATCCACATAGTCCTCAATAATATTGTGTATGTAATCATGGAATATGTAGGTCATGGTGCATTGGTATGTGGCACTTGCATTCTTGAGGCCAAAAGAAATGACCTTGTGAAAAAATGTCCCCCAAGGGGTGGTGAAGAATATTTTATGTTGATTATCAAGATTAATTCGAATCTAGTTGTATATTGAGAATCCATCCATGAGAGACAACATTTCATGACATGTAGTAGAATAAACGAGTGTGTCAATGTTGGGAAAGGGAAAATTTTCCTTGGGATATGCTTTGTTTAGATTTTGAAAGTCAATGTAAACATGAATCCCCTCTTTAGGATTTCCAACAGGCACTATGTTAGAGACCTATTCAAAATAGTCGATGGTTTGAATGAAGCCTACATCTAAGAATGATTGTAACTCATATTTTACCATCAAGACGATGGTAGGGTGCATCTCCTAGAGTTTTTGTTTGACTGGTTTTACATTACTATCTAGAGTGAGGTTTTGAACTATCAATGAGGGGTCAAATCCAACATATCAGTATATGACCAGACAAATACTTATTTATACTTTATTAGGATTTCAATGAATTTAATGAGATCCTCAAAGGATAAACTTGTACCAAGCTTGAGAATGTAGCGATTATTAGGATTATCACTGATGTCAATATGATGGTGTATTCCACAAGCATATGAGAACCATATTAAAGATGATTTGGCATGGGAATGAGCTGTAGGTCATCAAATGCATTCTCTAGGTGGATTTCCTCTTCATGGGTGACCTCAACTTGGTGTATGGAGGGAGGAAGAGGAGGTGGGAGAGATAAAGTTTTGGAATGACAGATGACCTATCCGAAGGAGAGAAACTTGTGTCAGGATAGGTTTGGAAGAAAGTGATCAAAATTGATGAAGTCAAGATTGATGGAGAGGATTTTATCAATATGAGCTATGTAGTGAAGGGGGAAAATAAATCAATGGAGATCATTTTGATCATGTGATGTGTGTTTGTTGCATGAAGTGTGATATTAGCAATTGTAGCAGGTGTCATTGGATCTTGTGGGTGTGGTAAGAGTTGACATAAAATTGGGGGATGATATGGTGGCCGAGGTAATGTTAGATATGGGTGTTTACATGGGAGGAGTAATGGAATAATGGGTAGTGGTATAGTGAACAGGTGAAGGAATTTAATGACATCATCGGGTTGTTCGATGATGGGAAATATGAGAGATGACATGTCCTCAAAATTATCTAAATTGACTAAGAGATTATCAAATTGTTGTTTGAGATCATCATTAGAGGTCTTAGGGGACTCTAGGTGAATCATGGAGACTTAGAAGAAGTATGAAGGGATGTCAATGGAGGATTGAGGATATTGGATTCTGCTAGGGGAATCACATTCTATATCAGTGGAGTCATGATGTTTGTCATTAGTAGACACAATATCTAGGTGTTGAAAATCATCTTCAAATGGTTCCTTAATTTCATGATGGTAGCTTAAGCTAGATTTGTCCTTTAGCTATTCAGAATGAGGTCACAATGACCCTGCTCATGATAGCCTAGGCTAAACCCATGCAAGTTATAACATTAGAAGTAACGTAAGGTGAATGATGGGTTGGATAAATAGTTGAGGTTTGAATAGAATGTAGGCTTAGGTTCTAGAGGCTCAGATGCTTCAGAAGAGGTGTCAACACCTTTGTATATGAATTTGGTTTGGTTTGTGGGAATCCCAATTGGGATTAAAACATTGATGGTTAGTGATATGTTTTGCTATCAATCAAAATCATGTGTCATCTAAATGTTAGATGGTGAGATACGATCATTATGCACAACATATTTCCTTGGTCCTATACTGGTCATGAGGATTGATACATGTGGTGTCTCAAGATAGGTTCATGAAAACAATATCTCGATGTTCTCCAATAGTAAATTTGAGGATGTAGATGCTTGGGATTCAACCAAAATATGGGTGGGTGGAGAAGAGATGAGTAGGGGTAGATTACTTGACCTAGGAGGGGGATAAGAAGTGGAATTATAGTATGACAGATGAGGAGGTATACATGTTGCATAAGAAGGTGGAGAAAAGTTTGTTTTCTATTGGGTGTTATGCCATGGGGTGGAAATGGATGTGTAATGGGTGGTGTTGTTGGAGCGATGAGTGTCATTGCTAAGTGAGTGATTGTTGGAGGAGTGATGGGAGTGGTGGTTGTTGGCAATTTTGGGTACCTTGGGTACATTGCCTTTGCTCAAGTGTAGATGTTGTCATTGATGTCAAGAAGTTCTTGAAGCAATTTGTTTTGATGTCAAAGAATTTGTTTTGATGAAGGTTTCAGCATGGACAGTGAGTTTCCAAGAAGATCAGAGTAGCCCAGTTGCAAAATATCAAGAAAAAGACAAGTAAGAAAAAGTATGCAGGCGGCTGGAAAAATTGTCACGATTTCGTGACATGTTTGAGGAGAGAGAAAGTGTTGGCAAAACTGTCACGATTTCATGACATGTTTGAGGAGAGAGAAAGTTTTGGCAAAACTGTCATGATTTCGCGACATGTTGGAAGAAAGAGAAGAAGTTGGCAAAACTGTCACGATTTCGTGACATGTTGGCAGAGAAGGAGAGCAAGATGGAAAGTGTCACGATTTCGTGACATGTCGCATTTTCGCGACTCAAAAAGTGCAGGAAGGCAGAGAAGGAAAAGTGTCACGATTTCGCGACATTCTGCAAAGAAGGTTGTACGGACGAAAAAGTGTCACGATTTCGTGACATGATGCTGAAGAGAGAGTCCATAGTGTGAACTGTCACGATTTCATGACAAGTTCGAAGAGAGAGAAAGTTTCATGAAAAATGTCACGATTTCATGACATGCTACAGAGGTCGAGTTGAGGACTATCACGATTTCGCGACATGCTAAAAAGCTCGAAGTGAGAACTATCATGATTTCGTGACATGCAGCAAAGGGAAGAGTTTGAAATGAGAAGCGTCACGATTTCGTGACAGGCTACAAAGAAGTCGTACGGATGCAAAAAGTGTCACGATTTCATGATAGGTTGAAGAGAAAGCTTATGAATGCAGAAAGTGTCATGATTTCATGACAGGTTGAGATGGCAGCATTCAGTTGGAGAAAGTGTCACGATTTCATGATAGAAATAGTTAGCAAGTCTTCAACAGAAGAAGCGTCACGATTTCATGACGAATTCAAGAAGGAAGAGCTCGAAGGCGAAAGCGTCATGATTTCGTGACATGTTCCAGTTTCATGGGTGTAAGGCAGAGAGAAGCTCAAGGCAGCGAAAGTGTCACGATTTCATGACATGTTCTATTTTTGCTAGTGCAAGCAGAGAAGAAGGCCATGAAGTCAAAAGGGTCACGATTTCATGATAGAGTTGAAGATGACGTCAATAGAAGCAGATGTGTCACGATTTCATGACAAAAGTAGAGAAGAAGGCAATGAAGACTAAAGTGTCACGATTTCACGATAGGAGTGAAGATGACGTCAGCAAAGACAAAAGTGTCACGATTTCATGACAAGGACGTAGTCAAGGTAGACAAAAGCAAAAGTGTCACGATATCACGACAATAGCCAAACGAAAGTGTACGACTGCAAAGGTGTCATGATATCATGACATGTTGTAGTTTCATGGTAGAAGCTACTAAAGCATAGAGGCGGTTGAAGCCGACAGAGTTAAATTTGGGTCGACGTAGCTTAGGGTTTTGCAGCCGACGTAGTTTAAGGGTAACATATGACTAAGACCAAGGTTTAGATCTTGATTTTGTTAGTATAAAAGGAGGGCTGTTTGAAGAGATTGGGCATCGATCGAAGTGTGCGTTCGAAGTGCGATATTCATAGATAGAGTGCGGGGGAGAAGTTCGATCGTCGAGAAGCAGAGTGTGTGAAGACTGTGCTTGTGTTTGTGCAGAGGTGCATAAGTTGATGTTCGATCGAGTGCTGCTATGTTTGTGCAGAGGTGCATAAGTTGATATTCGATCGAGTGCTGCTGTGTTTGTGCATGTTCAGTGCAAAAGTTGGTTTCGACCAAGTGCGGCTATAATAGAATAGAAAGAGATTTGAGGACAGACTTGTGCCAGATCGAAGGACTGTGTTTGGTGCAGATCAGAGAAAAAGATAGAGGACATTTGTGCTAGACCGAAGGACTGTGTTTAGTGCATATTCGAGGACCAGCTTTGCGGTGATAGAGTTGAGGACAGAGATCTCCAGCCAGAGCAGGGAAGACAGGTGTCTTCTGTGGATAGAGTTCCACTTGCTAAGGCAAGAGGAGGTAGAGGTCTTCTAGAGGATCACCACTAAAGAGCAGAGCTAGGGGAAGGTATCTCCTTTGGGTTGATGCCCATAAATATTGTAATCGGGAAAGGTATTCCCAGATTGTGAGTTGATAAAATTTAGAGAGAAATTTTATCCGTGGAGTAGCCCGCATTGGGTGAACCACGTAAATTGTTGTGTCTCTTTTGTGGATGGTGTTTTGTGCATTGCTTTGATTACTTGCTATTAATACTGCTATCTATACACTGCATAATACTGATTTGAAAGTTGTTTTGAAGCAAAAGTAAAAAGTGGTCTTATAATGTTCACCCCCCCTCTCAATATAAGCTTGTGTTCTTCAATTGGTATCAGAGCGAGTTCCTTCGAAAAGTTTAACAACTTGAAGGAAAAGCTTGCAAAGAACACAATGGACTATTCAAGTGGCAATGCAACACCTATTCTTGATGGATCAGATTTTGGTCTATGGAGTGCAAGAATGAAAGTTTATCTAATGGCACTTGGTAATGAGGTATGGGAAGTGATTGAAGATGAGTACACTATTCCTGAACATGGTCCTTATACTAAAGAAGACAGGCTCATGCTTCACAGCAATTCAAAAGCCATGAATGCAATCTTGAAGGGTTTACGAAGGCTGATCTTACCAAAGTGATTCACCGCAAGACAGCTAGTGAAATGTGGAAACAGTTGCAGGTGGTTCATACAGGTGATGCAAATGTCCGAAAGGCCAAGTTGAGACACTTTAAAGGTATGTTTGAACAACTCAAAATGAATGATGATGAAAATATTAGTGACTACATGCTTCGTATGGATGAGGTTGTTAACTCCATGAAAGACTTAGGTCTTGAACTTGCTGAAAATGATGTGTGTGATAAGATTTTAAGATCTCTTCCTAATAGATTTAGTGAAAATATTTCTGCCATTGAGGAAGCTAAAGATTTAGATAAATTGAAAAAGGATGAGCTCCATAGTATACTTGCAGCATTTGAGTTGAGAACTCAAGTGAAAGTTGATGTCAAGAAAGAGGCAGCTTTCAAAGCTACCAAGAAATCAAAGGGCAAACAGATTCAAGAGAGTGATGAGTCTTCTAGTGATGAAGAGGCATATTACAGCAAGAAAGGCAAGTTTTCTAGAAAGCACAAGAGCATGAAAAATATAAGATGTTTCAACTATGGGAAGTTTGGTCATTATGCTACTGACTGTATTGTTTCCAAGAATGAAAGTGATGAAGATATACAGGATTCTAAGAGCAAGGATTCTGAAAAGCACAAGCATTACAGAAAGAACAAAGATGAGCACAACAATCAAGGAAAGAGGCATTCTCACAAGCACAAGAAGAGCTTCTACCTAGACAAAGCAAGTAAGTGTTCTAGCAGTGATAGTGAAAGTTCTTCTAGTGATAATGAAAATGAGATGTTGTTCATTTCAGAAAAGGAGGAAGAACCGAAACATAAATTCATTATCATGAAATGTTTTAGATGTGGAAATTTTGGGCACCTTGAGGATGATTGCACAAATAATGAATTGGTTGCTAGTATGTATGAGGATGCTTCAAAAAATGATAAGGAAGATGCATGTATGGTTTTTGAAAAGGGTAGCACCTCTAGTGATAAGAAATCTGAAAAAGGCCTTGATAATTCAAAATGCAATCAAATAGAGGATCTTGAATGTGAACTTACTAATGCTCTTAGTGTTTTGAAAAAGGAAAGAAAGAAGAATGCTAGACTCAAGGATAAGTTAGATGAATGTTGTATGGAGAGAGATGATCTTATAGAAAGTCTTGAAGTCTCTATGGCTAAGACACAAGAACTCAAGAATGAGTTAGAATCTAAGGTGCTTGAGTATAGTGAATTAGAACAGAAAATGGCTTCCTTGAAAGAGGAAACTAAAGAGTACAAGGATAAGTTGTACAGGTTTCAAGAAAGCTCCAAAAAGGTTAAATCTCTCATCAAAGGTCAAAGAAAGACAACAGATAAAACAGGTCTTGGTTTTGTTAAACCACACAAGGAACAGGTTGGGGAATCCAGTAAGAGATTTCAAAAAGAAGAGAGTTCTGATGAAGAGAGTATCTCAGAGAAAGAGTCCGTGAGTGATAAATGCGCAGAAACAGAAAACAGAATTCTGAATGCGAAGAAGAAGTTTTCGGGACCCAAGAGGTCGATTAAAAGAATATTTCATGGCAGATGTTTTGCGTGTCACAGGTTTGGTCACACGGCTGCACATTGCATGTCTCAAATGAAGAAGGTTAACAACAATTTCAGAAGTGTTAATTTCTTCCAAGGGTATTGCTACTCTTGTAATCAGTTTGGGCATAAGGCAATTTTCTGCATGACAAATAACAGATTCACGGTTAGTCAGAACAGGTGGATTCAAAGAACAAGTATGCCTAAAAGAAATAACATTGTTACTTGTTATAAATGCAACAATGCAGGTCACACAACTAGACAGTGCAGAGCTGAACTGCCAAGGTACAGGAATAGGAAAAGTGGTATGAACAGGTCCATGGATCAAGGCATGGATAAGAACAAGAATGAGAACAAGAACAAAAACAGTGACAAGAACAGAAATACGGACAAAGAATTCAAGAGAAGGCCCGGCAAGGAAATTGTAGACACTGATGATGATGAGTGCCTAATGGGAGTTTTACTCCCACCCCTGTTTTAATCACCTCATCAGGAGGTGGGGGAGGGACTAAGCTAAGAAGCTCATTCTTAGTCCCAAGCCCCAAAGGTGACCCTTTGCCATTGATGACAAAGGGGGAGAGATATGAGTAAGGGGGAGAGATATGAGTAAGGGGGAGAGCTTCAAGTGAAGAAGAGAGCTTCAAGTCAGGGGGAGAAAAAACTTCAAAGACAGATTCTCAGCATAGTTGGTTTCAATTTTGGCTCTTAAGAAGTGTTTTCGGTAAAGGTTTGCCATCAATGACAAAGGGGGAGATTGTTGGCAATTTTGGGTACCTTGGGTACATTGCCTTTGCTCAAGTGTAGATGTTGTCATTGATGTCAAGAAGTTCTTGAAGCAATTTGATTTGATGTCAAAGAATTTGTTTTGATGAAGGTTTCAACATGGACAGTGAGTTTCCAAGAAGATCAGAGTAGCCCATTTGCAAAAGATCAAGAAAAAGACAAGTAAGAAAAAGTATGCAGCCAGCTGGAAAAACTGTCATGATTTCGCGACATGTTTGAGGAGAGAGAAAGTGTTGGCAAAACTATCACGATTTCGTGACATGTTTGAGGAGAGAGAAAGTTCTAGCAAAACTGTCACGATTTCGTGACATGTTGGAAGAAAGAGAAGAAGCTGGCAAAACTGTCACGATTTCGTGACATGTTGGCAAAGAAGAAGAGCAAGATGGAAAGTGTCACGATTTCGTGACATGTCGCATTTTCGTGACTCAAAAAGTGCAGGAAGGCAGAGAAGGAAAAGTGTCACGATTTCGTGACATTCTGCAAAGAAGGTTGTACGGACAAGAAAGTGTCACGATTTCATGACATGATGCTAAAGAGAGAGTCCATAGTGTGAACTGTCACGATTTCATGACAAGTTCGAAGAGAGAGAAAGTTTCATGAAAAATGTCATGATTTCGTGACATGCTGCAGAGGTCAAGTTGAGGACTGTCACGATTTCGTGACATGCTAAAAAGCTCGAAGTGAGAACTATCATGATTTCGTGACATGCAGCAAAGGGAAGAGTTTGAAAGGAGAAGCATCACGATTTCGTGACAAGCTACAAAGAAGGCGTACGGATGCAAAAAGTGTCACGATTTCGTGACAGGTTGAAGAGAACAGCTTATGAATGCAGAAAGTGTCACGATTTCGCGACAGGTTGAGATGGCAACATTCAGTTGGAGAAAGTGTCACGATTTCATGACAAAAATAGTTAGCAAGTCTTCAACAGAAGAAGCATCACGATTTCATGATGAATTCAAGAAGGAAGAGCTCGAAGGCGAAAGCATCATGATTTCGTGACATGTTCCAGTTTCACGGGTGTAAGGCAGAGAGAAGCTCAAGGCAGTGAAAGTGTCATGATTTCGTGACATGTTCCATTTTCACTAGTGCAAGCAGAGAAGAAGGCCATGAAGTCAAAAGGGTCACGATTTCGTGACAGAGTTGAAGATGATGTCAGCAGAAGCAGATGTGTCACGATTTCACGACAAAAGCAGAGAAGAAGGCAATGAAGACTAAAGTGTCACGATTTCATGACAGGAGTGAAGATGACGTCAGCAAAGACAAAAGTGTCACGATTTCGTGACAAGGACGTAGTCAAGGCAGACAAAAGCAAAAGTGTCACGATATCGCGACAATAGCCAAAAGAAAGTGTATGACTACAAAAGGTGTCATGATATCATGACATGTTGTAGTTTCATGACAGAAGCTACTATAGCACAGAGGCGGTTGAAGTCGACAGAGTTAAATCTGGGCCGACGATAGCTTAGGGTTTTGTAGCCAATGTAGTTTAAGGGTAATAGCCGACTAAGACCAAGGTTTAGATCTTGATTTTGTTAGTATAAAAGGAGGGCTATTTGAAGAGTTTATGTATCGATCGAAGTGTGCGTTCGAAGTGTGATATTCGTAGATAGAGTGCGGGGAGAAGTTTGATCGTCGAGAATCAGAGTGTGTGAAGACTGTGCTACTGTGATTGCATAGAGGTGCATAAGTTGATGTTCGATCGAGTGCTACTGTGTTTGCGTAGAGGTGCATAAGTTGATGTTCGATCGAGTGTTGTTGTGTTTGCGTAGAGGTGCATAAGTTGATATTCGATCGAGTGCTGTTGTGTTTGTGCATTCAGTGCAAAAGTTGGTTTCGACCAAGTGCAGTTGTAACAAAATAGAAAGAGATTCGAGGACAGACTTGTGCCAGACCGAAGGACTGTGTTTGGTGCAGATCAGAGAAAAAGATAGAGGACATTTGTGCTAGACCGAAGGACTGTGTTTAGTGCATATTCGAGGACCAGCTTTGCGGTGATAGAGTTGAGGACAGAGATCTCCAGCCAGAGCAGGGAAGACAGGTGTCTTCTGTGGATAGAGTTCCACTTGCTAAGGCAAGAGGAGGTAGAGGTCTTCTAGAGGATCACCACTAAAGAGCAGAGCTAGGGGAAGGTATCTCCTTTGGGTTGATGCCCATAAATATTGTAATCGGGAAAGGTATTCCCAGATTGTGAGTTGATAAAATTTAGAGAGAAATTTTATCCATGGAGTAGCCCGCATTGGGTGAACCACGTAAATTGTTGTGTCTCTTTTGTGGATGGTGTTTTGTGCATTGCTTTGATTATTGCTATTAATACTGCTATCTATACACTACATAATACTGATTTGAAAGCTGTTTTGAAGCAAAAGTAAAAAGTGGTCTTATACTGTTCACCCCCCCCTCTCAGTATAAGCTTGTGTTATTCAGTGGCCAATTGAGTGGAGGGAAGGGTGGGAGCTTGCGGTAGTGTGACCAAATTGTAGAATTTGAATCAACTTAGATGCGATGCACTTGTCCATCATGTAGATATTTTATGCAATGATGAAGGGTTGAAGGAACACATTGCATATCATAGATCCAAGGTCTCCATAAAAGGATATTATACTACATTTCCCCTTCAATTATATGATAGAGGGTGGGTATTATTTTAATTCCTACTTTGATAGATAGGACTATTGTACCCAAGGTGGAACATAAAGTGAAATTAAGGCTTGTAAGTCCATGGAAGGGGTGGCACAATGAATAGGTGGATGTTGAGATTCTTGAGGGCTAGTGTTGTGGTGATGTTTATGGAGGAACCACTGTCAATAAAGATGCATTTATAAGTAATGTCGTTTAAACATACCATTATGTGCATAGGGGGATCATAAAATTCTCCCATAAGTTTAGTTATTTCATGGTAATAGAAGACTATGGAAGGTTACATGTAGGTACACATATTACCTAAAAAATTAGCTAAAACATTATTGTCCTATGTTCATAGATCTATGGACCTCAAGATGTTATTTAGAGCCTTGCAATGAGGCTAAGACTATTGTAAGAGGTCATAGATAGATAACCTTACAAGCATAATTTGTAACTGATGTCTGAGACTATTCCTGATGATGATGACCAATCATAGAGATAGAGTGGGGCTTGTGTTGGTGGGGCTATGGAGGATGATGGTGTCTAAATGGGTGCTAGTTATTGGGTAGGGTGAGCCAAGTATCTTTGGATTCTCGTGACTATGTTGATCATTCCAATAAAACCATGATGTTCAAGCGTGTAGTTAACCAATTTGACCTATTGATGTGTTTTTTGTGAGGTTAATGCTTTAGCCTATGTGTGTGGTGCATCATGGTGGGGTTTGAAAGATGCCCAAATTTTTATTAGGAGCCAAGTTATTTTCAACCCGAATGGTTGCCATGATTGATTCGGTATTGGACAATGTGTCAAAATTATTGATAACCATTAATATCATGTCCCTTGCTGTGATGAAAGTTATAGAAGGTGTGTTACTTGTAGCCTTTTGGTTTTGGATTCAATGGTATAGTTTTGGACAAAGTGATGTATCTTACATCATAAAGCTTTTGGAATATATTGATCAAATGCTTAGTTAGAGGAGTCCAAACGCAAGGTGGAAAATTGGGAGGACATGGGTAGGTATGTTACTGGTTAGGTAGAGGTGGAGGAAATGCTTACCCAAAGTTTTGGTAACCTTGGGGTTGCAACTGGGTGTTGGAGGGGGACGATGCGACGATCACACTAAGCACTAGGTTGGTTGTTTGAGGTGGCCTAGGCTAGGCGAGGTTAGGATTTCTCTTGATAAAATTATATAATCTAGATTCTTATGGGGTTTAATCTTCTCCTTTTGGATTTTGACATCCTCTATTATTTTGGTATGTGCAGTTGCCTCCTCAAAGGAGCCATGTTATTGCATTTGCAAATTACCTAAGATGGCTTTAATGCAACTCCTTGCAAATACCTTAACTAGCTCAGGTTAGGGGATGGAAAAGGATAGCTCATTAGTAATTTTTTTCCATCTTGCAACATAATCATGGATAGGCTCGACATCAAATTATTATAGACTATATAGGTCTGGCAATGATGTCTTTTTATTTATGTTGATTGAAAAGTGCTCCAAGAAGGCATTGGCTAGTTGTTCAAATGTGTATAGACTATGCCTAGGCAAGTTATTATATGAACTTAGGGTTGGTCCCCCAAGAGACTAAGGGAAGGTCTTGAGAATTAGGGCATCACTACTCCAGATTCGATAACAAGTGAATCAATAGTTTCTCTAATGTTCTCGAGGGTCCTTTTAAATTTGTGAAACTTAGGGTATCCAAATTTGGAGGGGTATGACAATATGACCATAGAGGGGTGAATGGATTCTAAGCACAACTTACTATAAGTGGTTTTATCATATCCATAGCATATTGAGCATATTTTTAGTGCTTTGATTTGTTCTTGCATGATCTACATTATATGAGGTATGGCTAGCATTACCAAATTTTGTGCCACAGGGGCATCCATTAGAGAGTGGTAAGGGTAGTATGGGGTGGGGATGTGGTATTTGGAAGGTGTCATAGGGTGTTGGTTATGGATGTAAGGGGATGTAACATCCATTTGGGTGAAGTTTTTTAGGGTGGAGGGTTAGATTATAAGGAGCTTGGGTGTGATTGAGTCTTGCATACTAGTTTTTGTATTGTGTATTGACTGCAGGGATGAATTTTTTATAAGATGTTTGGTCATGTACCTCATTATATGGTACCTGCATAGGTCCTTATTGTTGTGATACTTGGTTGTACCATTCATGATTGGGAACTTGTGGGGCACTTGAGTGTGCATGTGTTGCTAGGGTTCTTGAGTTTACTAACCTTGGTCTTACACTTGATGATTGTGTGTTTTATTAAGTGGTGTTTGGATAGGCACTTGCTAAAGGGGTATTTGGGTGTACCCTTGTTGAGGTAGTCCTTGGATAACCAATTTTTGTGGAGGTACTTGGGTGTATGTCATTGTTGACGTATTTATTAGTGTTTGCTTGATAAAATGATACTTGAGTGTGAAATTGCTGAGAATGCACCTAACTATGCATTTGTTGTTGAGATGAAAGCACTTGATTGTAGAATTATTGTTATTTAGAAAAAACACTTGATTTTGGATTTCTTGTTGTTGAGAAGGGAGCACTTGATTGGGGAATTGTTATTGTTGAGAAGGGAGAACTTGATTATACTACAATTATTATTGTTGATAATGGAGCACTTGATTTTATTGTAATTATTATTGTTGAGAAGGAAGCACTTGATTGTTGAATTGTTGTTGAGAAGGTAGTACTTGATTATGTTAAAATGGTTGGTGCTGAGAAGGAAGTACTTGATTGTGCAATTGTTGTTGATAAGAGAGCACTTGATTATGTTGTGATTGTTGTTGTTGAGAAGAAAGCACTTGATTGGGTAATTATTGTTGTTGTTGAGAAGGAAGCACTTGATTGTGCAACTGTAGTTGTTGTTGAGAAGGAAGCACATAATTATGCAATTGTTGTTGTTGAGAAAGTAGCACTTGATTGTCTTGTAATTGTTGTTGAGAAGGGAGCACTTGATTGTGCTAAAATTGTTGTTGTTAAGAAGGTAGCACTTGATTGTGTAGCAATTATTGTTGAGAAGGGAGCACTTAATTGTGCTACAGTTATTTTTGAGGTACTTGGATGTACCCTTGTTTTTGTTGTAGATGCACTTGATTGTTGTGCAATTATTATTGAGATAATATTTTATTCCCTGAAGGTCCTTCAGATGAGGAATATAAGGGTCATCCGAGAGGCAGAATGGTAGGTGGCATTGAGGCCCATGAAGGTGGAGAAGTGAAAAATCTTGTTAGATTTTGTTGGATCAACGCAGATGATTGTTGATATGTTTGATTTTGATTGGTGGAAAAAAATATGAATGTATTGAGTTTGTGGCTGAGGGTGAGAGGGGATGATGTGACCTTGTGTAGGCGACTAATATGGAAATAAAATTTGTTGTTGTTGGTTATAAGTGGACAGGAGTGGGTATGTAAATACTTGACTTGATGAGGGGGGTAATAAGGAGAGGTTAATGGATTGAAGGATGGAAGTGGGGTTACAAAAAGGAGTGTCTTCTATTTTTGTGGGTGGATTTCTTGCACCCACTTACTCCTCAAGGTGAGCAAGCTAGAAGTTTGCCTAAAAAATAGCCAAGTATGAAAGACGACGGTGAATTAGGTTCCTACCTAGCCCTCGAAGGATCCCAAAGTTCCATCATAAAGAAATGTGAAAAGAAGCACTAAGTAGAGGATCAAGTCATGTGCATTTTTGGATGCTCCAAAAGGTCCACCCTTAGGAAGTATCATAACAGGTGAAAGAATGGGTGCATAGCAAGCTATGGGTTATCCTGAAGCCTTGCCCTCAAGGTGAGCAGATAATTGGGTAACCAAAAAGTGGTGGGAAAGTCTCAAAATAATACCCAAAGTAGAGAGAGTGATGAGCCTCGATGGATGGAGAAGTGGGATGATATGAGCTCTCTTCTAGGTCCTAAAACCCCACCATAAGGGAAGTAGAAGCAAAATCAAGTGTAATAATGGGATGAAGTTAGACTCCATGTGTAACCCAAATGTCCACCCTATGCAAGAGCTAATGCCTAACAAGAAAGTAGGATGCAACCAAGATTCAAGAGGAGCCTAAAAGCCCACCACACCAAAAATCATAGTTTTGTAGGGGTCCCAAGAGGTCAATTTTTTTCCAATGACAGTAGAGCATTGTATCCAAGATAAAGTTATGAATGTATTGAGTTTGTGGCTGAGGGTGAGAGGGGTTGGTAAGCAAATTTAATGACTAGTTGAGAAGAACTCCATGTGTATCTAGCTTATAGAAAATTAAAGTTATGGCCTCTAAGATAGGTTGCAGGTGATATAATTGCCCCAACTACCTAGCCTCCCAAGTAGGCATGGATATTTAAGGTATATGTTTTGTCAAATTCAATGATGAAGAAGGAAATTGAAAATATCTAGCTAGTGCATCCAACCTAAGTGTCATAGAAATGTTCCATCTCTAGCAGCAAGGTGGTAGGGGAAGTATAAAGTCTAGTTGCCCTCTAACACAACCACCCTCCATTAATGAGGCTTTAATTTTCTTGTAGCAATAGTCTCTTTCAGAGGGCTATATATGTATGTTTGTAATGCATTTCAAAGAGTAAACTCTTTAGCCATTTCAACTTGCATGTAAAATTTGAAGCACTCATAATACAAGTAAATCATTGTCTAGCCTAAAAAAATATCTCATGTATGTATGGTTGTTTAATTGTTTATTTATCTTAAAATAATTTAAATGAATGTGATGTAATTTTACATTATAGATTTCATGCTTTTTATTTTCTAATTATGGAATTATTAATTGAACTCTATGTGGTGAATTTTAATGGGAAATATATTATGGTATATTAGATGATCTATGAGTATTTTGTTGAGTATTTAGATTATACATATATTTTGATACATCTAAATCCATTCTATAAGTTCTAGCTTCAACTTTATTTCTTTCATTTTAGCTCCCTTTTACCTAGGAATTAGCTAGGACCCCTAGGAACCAACCTTCTTCAGGGATTGGTCTCAAAGCTTACAATTTTGAGACCATTCAAAGCTGGCCAAGGTTTATGGGTACACAATCCTTACCATTAGATAAAAGTTTGACCAACGGTTTATGGCACACCCGATGGGACATGGTCCCATATATTGGGTAAACTAGAGGGTGGTGATACTCTATTTTGTTTAGTTTTCTTGAATCACTTGATGACTTCATCAAAGATATACCTAGAAAGTCATATCAATCCTCCAATCCTTTCATGTTTACAAGACATAGGTCTAGCCTCTTTGAAGAGCCAGTCAATTTCTTGGAACTATCACTTGGAAGAAAGAAACCCATACTAGTTAGTAAGTCAAACAAATCCCCATATTTCACTAAGAATCAAGAAGAAGATCAGGTTGATATTTAATTAATACTTGAAGTATTTGTTGTTCCTCAAAAATCAATGGCTTAGAATCAGAACCCAAGAGTCCCTAATTGGAATCACATGAGCCCTCTTGAATATGCGAATCAACATGTTATTCCTTAAGAAACCTTGAAAGCCCTACCAATGTATGCTGATAACGAAAAAATAACATATGAACATTGCTAGGATGTAGCATCATTGGCTGTTGTGCATAATATCCAAGAGGATGATGTGATGATAATATTGTTGGTCATCTCTCTAAAAATAAAAATTTTATATTGGTATAGAACTTTACCTAACAGGAGTATAAGATCTTGGGTTTACCTAACAAGAAAACTAATAGAAGAGTTCAATGAGCAGGTAGAACCATTTTCCTTGATCACCTAGTTCACAGTGATACATAAGCACCCATAAGAAGAAATAGTAGACTTCAACATCAGATTAAATCACACTTGGAAAAGAGTGTCTGATGGTATTAGGTCAACCAATGAGCAGGTTGTGTATTATTACCTAAGATACTTTAGTTCAGACTTGGGATTGATGATAAGGTAATCAAATGTCCTCATTTTTTCCTAAATATTTCAATAATATATAAAGGTAGAGAAGGTTCTAATCACCATAGGCCGACTACCTCCCAAACCTCTTATGGGTATCTTCCATGAGCTCCCTCAAAGTTAGCCACAACCAACTATCTCAACTCCTACCTATCCTGTAATTCCACCTCCTATAAATTTTTCTCAATGGTCCAAACCCTCTACAGTTATAGCACTACCAACTCCACCAAATATCCTAGCCTTACTTGCCTCTCTTATGATACCTGCATTGCCCACCCTAGATCCATAAACTACTATCATACAATAAATACAAAATATGGTGAAGGATCTGACTAATGAGATCACTCTGATAAAAAGAAGGGAGGCTAAAAGAAACTTTCAGCCAAGGAGGTTTCCATATGTGACCAAAGATTAGTCTACCTCCACCAACAAGAATCCTGAAAGAGCCAATACAATCCTCATAAAATAAGAGGGAGAAGCCTCAACTTTTGTATCTAAATGATATTAGCGGTGTTCTGCATGTAATGACCCCCATGGAAAAGTACTTGTATGATGCATCAACAGTACATGCAAAGGATGGCCATTGAGAAGGTTGAAAGATCCCAGAAAAGGTAGATCAATATTAATAGAGAGGGTGGTAACAATTTCATGATGTCGTTCATTGAGCAAGTCTTAATTATAACCAGGTCTAAGAAGAAACCTCTATAGGTGAATATTGAGGAGTTAAACCCCTTAAAGGTGCCCACCGATGCTAAAGAAAAAAATGAAGCTGAAAAGGAAGTCTTGCAAGAGGTTCATATTCATAAGCCTTTTCAAAAATAGAGGAGGGAGGTCAAATCTAATAAAGCTCAAGAAAAGGGGGGGAAACTCAAGAGAAGTCTAGAGATAAGTTGAAATATCATTCTCTAAAAAAGCACCAATAAATTGAGGCCACCCTTAAGTATAGGAATAAATTTGAACACCCTCTAAGATATAACGATAGACAGTCTAAAATTCCTGCCTTTAACATTGTTGAGGAATTAAAGAAAACACCCTCAAGGACCAGGATGTATGATGCTTTACTGACCCCTGGATAGATTGATTTGATCCAAGCTTCCCTAAATTTGATCAAAAGCCAAAATAGGGCTCATATGGAGTGAAATCTAGCCCAAGGGATTTCTATTATGGAAGAGAGAAATAATATACATTTTCCATTTTATTTATCCCTAGAAATGGAAGGGTGGGTGGTACAAAACTGCATGATTGATTTGGGAGATGCTACTACAGTAATTCCCAAGGCAGTGTGTGATGTTATGGGCATGGAATATACTAGAAATTATCCTAGTGTTTTGTAGTTGGGTGGTACTCTAGTAAAGACTATTAGGGTGATAAAATATGTACACATGGTACTTCACAGACTATCTCACATGACTATTATTTGGGAGATTGTAGTGGTGTAACTAGAACCTTATTTTGGGATGTGCCTCTCAAGGGAGTTTACTATCAAGCTAGGCAGTTACCTTTCCCTTGATTATTCTCATATGGAAATACCATACAAGGGAAGAAGGGTAAAAATTTATTCAAAAAATCCATCCTCATTCCATGTAGAGAAATTGAAAGAGGTAGATAAACAGGTAGCCATAGTGAGCATGTTGACTGAAGAGGACCTAATGGAAGAAGTCTTGAAGGAACTACAAATAGAGGATTAGTTTTATCTAAAAGAATTTAATGCTATGATAGAGATATGAGTGGGCACATATACCATTCAATTTCCAAAGACAAAAGAACCAGATTCTCAAGAAGAATTTATCCCCTCACCTCATCAGTTATGAAGCTCTATTTTGATGAGAGAAGATGCAAAAATGGTTCAGGGGCTATAGTAGTCCTAATTTCACCTGTGGGAGCCCAAAAGGCTTTCTCATATATAATAACATGGAGATGCACTAACAATGTGATAGAATATGAAGCCCTATGTCTGGTTCTAAATAAGGTAGAGAAGCTTGGAGTCAAACAACTGCAAATATTTGGAGATTTAGAATTGGTAATCAACCATATTATTGGAAAGTGCATCAGTAAGCAACACTATCTCAAAGCTTATAGAAACAAAGTATGGGATCTATTGGAAGCATTCGATGCCCATAATATAAAGGTGATCCCAAGAGATGAAAATAGATACACTAATATATTGGTATCTATGGGAGCAAACTTTTTCCCAATATCTAATATCATTCACAAGGTAAAGATAGTTAGGCTGGTATATAAGCTTTCTATTCTAGACAAGAACATCTTCTCGCAGGTGTTTGAGAGTGACAAGAAATAGTGGACTTTTTGGTCCATGAAATGAATTGTTTAGGTGATGGACCTCTAGAAAATGAAGATGAAGAAGAGGAAGGGTTCATCCAGTTAAAAAATAACCACATACCAAAGGTATTGATAACCCTTGAAAGCTTGTTCGATAATAACGACCAACCAATGGGCAGCATGATTAAAGTAGATACTAAAGGCTATAAGGAAGTCTAGGTTACACCCAAAAAAAAACTAAACATAGGAGTGGATTTTTTGGATGAAGAAGTATGCTAGATAAAAGAATTATGCAAGAAGCATGATGACATCATTGCATGGACCTATGATGATCTCAAAGTATACAACAAGGATGTTATCCAATATACCATTGAACTATAACTCGATGCAAAGCCCCTTTGGCAAAAATAAAGGTTAGTTAACCCAAATATATAAGATTTAATAAATAAAGAGATACTGAAGCTACTAAATGCCAAAATAAAATATCCCATTAAGTATTCTATCTGTATGGAAAAATTTGTTCCAATTAGAAAGAAGAATGGAGATATTAGGCTCTATGTTGATTTTCAAAACCTAAACAAGGTTTCTTTGAAGATTAATTATCCTTTATCCCAAATAGACAAAATATTACACATGGTGGTGAGAGTAGAAATATTCTCTTTGCTAGACGGTTCTTTTGAATTCAATCAAGTTTAGGTTTGGGATGAAGACTAGTACAAGATGATATTCACCATTAAGTGGGGAACCTTTGCATATCAACAAATGCTATTTAGGCTATCCAATGCAAGTGCCACATTCTAGAGGTCAATGGAATTGGCCTTTGGTGAGTTGGTGAAAAAGGTGATTGTTACCTATCTAGATGATATGACCATATTATCTCACAAGAAGGAATACCATGTGGAGCACCTTAGGAAAGTATTTGAAAAATATAGAGAGTTCAAGATATCATTGAATCCAAAGATATCCATTTTTGTTGTGCAAGAAGGTAAATTCCAAGGACATGTAGTGTCAAAAGTAGGGCTCACCATAGACCCAAATAGGGTAAAGGCCATCTTGGATCTGCCATTACCTATGAACAATAAGGGACTTCAATCGTTCTTTGGGTAAATCAACTTTGTATAGAAATTTGTATCTCTCCTTGCTCAGATAGTCAAGCCTATGATAGAAATGTTGAAGGATGTGGAGTTCAAATGGATATATGCTTGAATGGATGCTTTCAAAAGCATCAAAGAAGTCATTTCATGAGATTTGATTCTCACCAATCCAAACTACTCCAAGGATTTCATTTGGTATTCTTTTAGAGCAGAGGAAAGCTATGTGACAGTCCTTACACAAAGGGGAGAAGATGGAAATTAAAGACCAATCACATTTCTTTGCCAGACACTACATGACCATGAAGAGAGATATAATTTCATTAAGAGATAGGTCTATTTTGTCTGAAGTCTTTGAATAAATTCATATATTTTATCTCTCAGAGTGAAACACTTGTGTATGTTGTGCACCCAAATATCAAAAGCTTTGTCATTCAAGGAGAATTGGGTGATAGAAGAGAAGGTTGGACAACAAATATTCATGAGTTTGATATAGAGATCTAGTTTACAAAGCTAATGAGAGTTTGAGCACTTTATCAACAACTCGTGGAGTCAATGGTTGTTAACTATATTTTATGCATAGAAGAAGTAGACACTGTGGAACCAAAATAAGGGCAGGTATCATCTAACACTTGGATCACCAAATTGACTCATTATTTCAACTCTGATATATGTCTAGAGGGGCTAAAAACATCTCAAAGAAGGAGGTATAGGTTGTAAGCCAATAAATATGCATTAATCAACAAATCCTCTACCAGAAGAATATCAAAGAAGTATTACTATGGTGCATACCTCCAAAGAAGGTCTAGAATACCCTTAAGAAATTTCACTCCAGATTTTTAGGACATTACTCAACTTAAACCGCATAGCAAAAATTCTAAGGGTAGGATTCTATTGGCCATCCATAATTTTAAAATGCATTCAAACTAGTCAAAGCATGTGACAAATGCTAAAGTTTTTTTTGGTAAAGGTAAATATCCTAACATACCTCTATAGCCAATAGTTGTAGAGGAACCATTCTAATAATGGGGTTTAGAATTTAATGGTGTGATTAACCCAAATTCATCAACTGGTCATAAGTACATCCTGACAGTGAAAAACTACTTCACAAAGTAGATAGAAGCTGAGGCTACCAAGCAGGACCAACAAATGGTAATTGATTTTTTGAAAAGGTTGATCACTAGATTTGGAGTGCCCACCACTATCATTTAGACAATGGTAGATCCTTCATAGGTTCATGTTGGTCATGAATCTACCACAGGAAAGGATTTTCTAAAACTATGCACCCTAGACCCGGCCAACATTGAAAGGTTGAGAGAAAGAAATGTCTCCCAAACCAATCTCCAGAGAGGGCTGGTTCCCTTACTAATCTAAGCTTGGTTTTAGATAAAAGTTAGAGGAAAGAAATTATAAAAATACAGAAAGAGATGGGAAATATGGCCACAGGCTGAATTTGTAAAATTGGGGACAGACAGAACAACAACAGGAATCTATTTCAAGCATATAAACAACATATAACAAGAGATAGTAACATAGTCCACTTACAACCTTGTGCAGACAACTTCCCAGGATCACATTCCAGAATTCACTTTCTCATCAGCAACATTTAAACTCAGATGCAGAATTTAAATCTCACAGCAGATGAGAAACATGAGCATAATGAGAAATGCACAATAGAGAAGGAAATCACACATAAAATTCCTTGCAAACTCTGCAGTCAAATCTCTTATTCATGCAGAATACTTGATAAGTTTTTCTCGCGACCTGTCTCCCATTTTTCTTGAGATATACAATATTATTTATAGAGGACTTGCCTCTCTGCAGTATTTTAGAATATTAAACAGACTTTAATGGGATCCAGCCAACAAGCACTAAAAGACATGAAGCAGACCTTCATGGAATCCTAGCAAACAAGCACTGGAAAAAAAAACAATCTCGTGAAATCTACCTATTTGTAGCATTTAAAATATAAAACAGGCTGTAATGGAATCCAGAAAATAAGCATTTAAAACAAAAAGCAGACTTTCCCGGGACCCACCAAATGAGTGCTTAAAAAAAAAACAATTCCCAAAATTTGCCTCGGAGAAATCGCAGACCGAACTGGGACCCACGTGTCTTCATTAGTCGTGAAAACGACAAAAGTCGCAAAAATGTGACATGTCATGATTTCGCGACGTTTTTCTGCCTTCTGCTTTCCTACCACCACTGGATCGCAAAAATGTGACAAGTCGTGAAAATGTGACATGTCACGATTTCGCTACATCTTCCTTTCGTTGGGCCTCTTCGCTGCTTTTTGTCACAAAAATGCGACAGGTCGCGATTTCGTGACGTCCTATATTTGTCTGCATGTTTTTTGCTTCTTCTCCATGAAAACACGACAAGTCACGAAATCGCTACATGTTCGGCTTCTTTATCTCCTTCGCTACCCTAAATCGCAAAAACGCGACGCTGCATAATTTCGCGATGTTTTCTATCTTTACCTTTGTTGCTGCTTCCAGGTTACAAAAACTCAACATGTCTTGAAATCGCGCTACTCCGTGCCATTCTGCTTCTTTCCTGCTCCACTGCTGCAAAAATCCAACAAGTCACGAAATCGCTACATGTCACGATTTCGCGACAATGTTCATCCACCTTGTACAGTCCAGCTTCCAACCTGCAAAAATGCAACACTTTCTTGCTTTTTCTTTCGTAGCCACTTTTGTTGCGATTTCGCTACATTTTTCTGCACTTAGTCTTTCTTCAACAATGTGTCACGAAATCGCTACCATTTCTTGCACTTGGCGCTTCCACCTCAAGTTGTCGCGTTTTCGCGACGTTTTCTTCCTACTGGGCTTCATCGCAACAAATGTCGTGAAAGTGCGACATATTTCATGCCTCATGCTTTCTGCCTTAACTTTGCCGTGACCACGCAACATGTAGCGATTTTGCTACAACTTTTGCCTTTTGTGCCTCATTCACCTTTCTGTCGCGATATCGCTACCTTTTCTCTGCTCCGCTTCATCTTCTCTTCTAAGTCGTGAAAACGTGACATGTCGCGATTTCGCTACGTATTTTATGCACGCTGTACGGTCCTGCTTCTAAGTCGTAAAAACGCGACACTTTTGCCTCTGTGTTTCTTCAACTTCCACCATGTCGCGATTTTGCTACAAGTTCTGCCTCCTTGGACTTTGCTATTCGCCAACCGCAAAAATGGAACACTGCACGATTTCGCTACAATTCTCTGCACTTTGTCTTTCTTCAACAATGTGTCATGAAATCGCTACCATTTCTTGCCTTCTTCACTGTTCCCACTTTCTGTCATGATTTCGTGACGTCTTTGTCTTGCTTGGACTCATTCTCAAAAGTGTCGCGATATCGCTACGGTTTTCTGCCTTAGACTCTTTTCATTCACTTGAACCGTGACCACGCAACATGTAGCGATTTCGCTACAATTATTTGCTTAGCTTGGCTTCATCATTCAACTGGCATGAAATCATGACCATTTTACAACTTGAGCCTTACTATCCACCCACGACGTGAAAATGCGACGCGTCACGATTTCACGACGTCTTTTGCCTTATGTGCCTTGTGCCATATTCTATCGCGATATCACTACAATTTCTTGCCTTTTGTCTCATTTTCACTTCTTGTCATGATTTCTTATTTTTTTTCCGAGTCTCAAACCGACATGTCACGATTTTGTGACAATTTCTGGACTTAGCTGTTTTCTTTGTCGGGCATTGCGAAAACATGACATATTATTTCATCTGCCTTCTTCATTTCTCCAAGTCACGAAGATGATACCACATCGTGAAAATGACGATGATCTCTCTGCTGCTGCTCAATGTTCTCTTTCATGTCGTGAAAATGTGACATTTTTTATCTCCTTAGATTTGACTGGTCCTGACCACAAAACTTTATCATGTCACAAAATCGTGACGTTTCATACAACTTGGCTTTCTTCTTGCTTCCTTCTCACGAAACGAGACGAGGCACGAAATCACTACCATTTTTTGCACTAAGTCCTTCTTGCCCCATGAGTCATGAAAGCGTGACATATTCATGCCTTAAGACTTTTGGTTTCCACCTTGTCGTAACCATGCAACATATAGCGATTTCGCTACATCTTCTATCATCCGTACTGTGTGCAATATTATATTGCGATTTCATGACAAAATTGATTCTCATTGCCTACCGCTTGGTTATGTCGCGATTTCATGACCCTTTCACTGTGCTGCCCCCCGTTGACTGTTTTGACCGCGAAACTGTGACAGTCACGATTTCGTGACACCTTTGGCTTTCTCTTCTCTCTCCTCGAAAGACCCGCGATAACGCGACATGTCGCGATATCGCGACGGTTTTGCTACAGTGCCCTCCATGCTGCTTTTTGTCGCGATTTCGTGACAACTTTTGGACTTAGGCATTTTTTGCATCAAAACCTGTAGAGGAGTTAGAATTTCAACAGCTTATGCATGAATAATCAACAATCAAAATAAATGTGGCAAAAATGCCAACATTCTTGGCGGCTCACGGGGTATACAGTTTTGTTGTATGCACGATCCTAGGCCTTAATCCATTGGGCAACAGAGTCATGAAAAATTAGAACAGAAAGGTAGGCTGCGGGGTACATCTCGACGGATCGCTGCAACATCTCTTGCTAAATGATGAAACTCAAAGAATCGCATTTGGCTCAACCGATCGGTCTGTAAAATAATCTCCATGAAAGCACCTGGGATACAAAAATGGAAATGAATGGAATGAGATCCTGCGGATGCGCAGGTGATGGAATGCAAATGGAATAGTGATATGATGGAATGGTGGAGTGGAGGAGTGATGCGGTAGATACAATGAATGAATGCCATGTGTGCTACCAAGCGGCTATGTAAGGGGAATGGAAGTGAATGGAATAGGGGAATGTGAAATATGATGAAAAGGTGTGAACCCGTGGATAAGCTGTGAGAAATGCTAAAATGACAGAAAACTTAGAAGAAAAGGATAAGAAGAAGCAGGAATATCAGGAAGGGAAAAAGAAACAACAGTAGTGGCTTATTTTATGCGAGAAGAAAAAGAAGTAGAAGAAGAAGGAAAATGAAGAAGGGAAGGGAAGAAAAAGGAAGGGAAGGAAGAAATTGATAGGAAGCCACTAACTGTTGGGAAAGAAGAAGAAAAAAAAACGAGCACCTACGGCTCGCATGCAAAAGAGCCGAAGTGAACAAAGGAAAACAATATTTTCTCTTTTTTTTTTTTTTTTGTTTTGCTATATACAAGGTGATACTGGACTCACAGTTCATGAAGTGTAGGCTTTCAGATGAAAGCCGTTCACTGAAATAGGAAGTGGGCTGCCATCCAAATCTTCTAGATAAAACGAATTTGCTGCACCAGCACTGACAATGCGGAAGGGACCCTCCCACAGAGCATCAAACTTCTTGTGATTCCCAGGCTTGGCTTTGTTTTCATTCCATTTCAGGACCAAATCACCCACCTTAAGTGGACGATCTACAGAATTTTTATGGAACCATTTTGAAATAACCTGTGTGTGTTTAGCAAACTCCTCATATGCCAAAGAACGTTGCTCTTCCAACTGTAACAACTGAGCCAACCGCATATCCATGGAATCTACAGCTGTTTCATCATCCTGAAATTCCTGCAACTGCTGCAGTACTGGCAATTCTAAATGAACAGGCAGCCTTGCCTCTTTTCCATATACCAGGGCATATGGTGAAGTCTTGATAGACTTCTTGATTGAAATCCTATCTGCCCATAAAGCTTGATTCAGTAGAAGGTGCCATGATCTCTTGTTATCCCCCAAAGACCTCTTTAAAATCCGGAGCAAATTTTTATTTGTGGACTCTGCCAAGCCATTTCCCTGAGGATAATAGTTAGAGGATGTCTTCAGGAAAACACCATATTTATTTGCAAATTCAGCTAGCTCAGCTCCAATGAATGGAGTTCCATTATCTGTAATAATAGCATCAGGAATGCCAAAGCGTGTAATTAATCCTTCAATGAAAGAAATCACCACATTCTGATTTGCAACCTTGGTTGGAATAGCTTCAGACCATCTTGTAAAATAATCTGTAGCAGTTAAAATATACTTGTGACCAGCTGAAGAATTTGGATCAATAATCCCAATAAAGTCCAACCCCCACTGCTGAAAAGGTGCTTCAACCTGAATTGGATGCAAGGGCAATGATGCATTTCTAACCCTTCTTGTATACCTCTGACATTTGTCACATGCTTGGGCAATCCTGAAAGCATCTGTGAACAAGGTTGGCCAATAATACCCAGCCCGAATGATTTTTAAAGCCATGGGTCTACCTGCATAGTGTCCTCCTGATATGCCAGAATGAAACTCCTCCAGGAGTCTAGCCTTCTCTGATTCCTTGACACACCTTAAAAGAATGCCATCAATGTTCTTAAAAAACAATCCTTCTGGCAGCAACACATACCTGAGAGCTTGCAGACGAAACCTCCTCCGTTGTGAGGCATTTAACTGTGAAGGGCATTTACCAGTTGTGAAGTAATCAATGAGGTTATCTGCCCAATCTTGTTCCTGTACTAAGAGGTTCATCAGACTGTTATCTCTAGCAGAATTGTCTACTTGATAATCAACCATTCCAGATGCTGCAGTTTTTGCTAAATGCTGGCATAAGGCTTTACCCCGCACTAGCTTAGCCGGATGAATCTCAACATCAAATTCTTGAATTTTGGTGACCCAACCTGCGCGTTTATCACCCATCTCACCCTGAATAATAAAATTCCTTACATCTGGATGAATAACATATATGACTGTCCTACTTTGAGATATGAAATGCTTGAATTTTTTTAGAGACTTCATAACAGCATACACCTATTTTTCAATGAAATTATACTTTGCCTCATGAGGTAAAATAACCTGACTAAGGAAAGCAATGGGCCTTTCATTCCCATCATCCCCTTTCTGTGTGAGTACTGCGACATAGCTTTCATCTTCACCAACTGCATACAGAATGAAATCTTTTGAATAATCTGGATTAATTAATACAGGAGCCTGCCCTATTCTTTCCTTAATTTCTTGGAATGCCTCCTTCCTCTGAGTTGTCCATTTAAAGTCTGCATCCTTCTTCAATAACTCAGTCATGGGCTTGACAACCTGGGCAAAATCAGAAATGAACTTCTTGATAAAATTAATCTGTCCAAAGAAAGACTGCAGCTCCTTTTTATTAGCAGGGAGTGATAGTTTTTTCAATGCTTCAACTCGAGCTGGATCTATTGCCAAACCATCTTCTGAAATGACATGCCCCAAGAGTTTACCTTCCTTCACTGCAAAAATTGACTTCTTTGGATTAATGGAAATACCAAACTCTCTACATTTTCCAAAGATTTGCCTCAGATGAGAACAGTGATCTTCCCGTTTATGTGAAAAGACAGTCATATCATCAAGATAAATAACAATAATCTTGTTCAAAAACTCCTCAAATGCAATGTCCATGGCTCTCTGGAATGTTGCCCCAGCATTTGATAATCCGAAAGGCATTCGCTGATAAGCAAAAGTACCCCACTTAGTTGTAAATGTTGTTTTGTACTGGTCTTCATCTCTAACCCAAATCTGGTTATATCCAGAGAATCCATCCAACAGTGAAAAATGCTGAGCCCCAGCAACAACATGCAGTATCTGATCAATGCGAGGCAAGGGATAATGATCTTTCAGAGATGCACGGTTCAGATTTCAAAAATCTACACACAGTCATATGTCTCCATTTTTCTTTCGAACTGGAACCAGATTAGCAACCCAAGTCGAGTGCTTAACTGGGTATATAATCTTGGCTTGCAGCATTTTCACAAGCTCGGCCCTCATTAGAGTCTCAATATTTGGATTCACTGGTCACTGCTTCTGCCTGAAGGGTCTGACTCCTTCTTCCAACTCAATAGTATGCTGCACAATCCGTTTATCATATCCTTTCAGATCTTCATAACTCCAAGCCACAATATCAAAAAATTCTTGACACAGTTGCCTGATTTCTTGCAGTTCATCAGGAGTAGAATCAGTCCCAATCTTAATGACCTTATCTGGTTCTAATTGCACCTCCATATACTCTTTCTTGTCAATCTCAATTCGATGTTTCTTGGACCGATCATGCTGATCAAACAAACTTTCTAGAGTGATAAGACCCTTCGGAATATGATTATTCCATAACTGAATCAGACCATCAGTCTCTTCGTGCTCCAAAGTTCTTCCTTTGATAGTGGCAGCTTCTTGAATTAAAAAATTAACAATTTGCTCATCATCCTCGAAGACTTGCCAGAAAGTATCCTTGTCTGGGACACTTGGTCTGTACACCATCCTTACTATCTTTGGTTTCTTCACTACCTGCTCAATGGGAGAAAAATTGGCTCCAAGAGATGCTAGAAGATCTGCATGCTTGTTCAACTCTCGAGAAATAGCTTGAATATTCAGAGCTGTGAAAGACTCAAACAGATCCCAAACTTGGTTGTGGTATGCTTTAAGATAATGTTGTTTGGAAATACACCTGTTTGTTACTTGGTTTACAATAAGCTCAGAATCACCAAAAATCTGTAACTGTTCGATTCCCAACTTTTTTGCCTTTTTCAAGCCTAGGCATAATGCTTCATACTCAGCAGCATTGTTAGTACAATTCCAAGTAAGACGGTATGAATATGTTCTTTGTAAACCAGAAGGAGAAATCAAAACAATACCTGCTCCTGCACCATTTTTGCATCTTGCCCCATCAAAATATAGCTTCCATAGTTGATCCGTGACAGAACTCTGATCATCTTGGTTAGGAAAAACCTGCATTGCACCATCCTCGGGCTTTGTGATGGAATAACAACCGATTTCAGTCTCCAGCATGGCATTGAAATTAAGCATTGAAAACTCATCCTCCAACTGAAGCTCATACAGAACTTCATCCCTCAAATCAGAACCTTCTAACTCTTCGGTTAGCATGTTGACAGACTGCCTGGTTTTTCCTGCTTCATCCAACTTTTCAATATGAAAGGAGGAAGGTTTTTCATTATAAATCCGAAGTCTCTTTCCTTTGAAAGGGATCTCCAAGTGGGAATAATCCAGTGCAAGGTAACCCCCCAATTTTGCAGTAAATTCTCTGGATAAGCACATACTGAAATACGGTTCTAGATCAACCACAACTATTTCCTGAATGACTGTAATCTGAGGCATAGTATGTAAAACAATCGGAACATCCTTGATTACCCCCACTATTTTCATAGGAGTCCCATCCAACTGCAAGACACCAGGGCTACTTCGTGTGTATTCCATACCCATGACTTCGCAAACTGCCTTTGGCATGACAGTCGTTGCAGCACCGGAGTCAATCATGCAGTTATGCACAATCCAACCCTCCATCCTAAGTGACAGATAAAATGGGGGTGGTCTATTTTTGCCAGTGGCTGAAGTGGTTAATGCTTGAGAAAAAATTGTTTGGGTAGGACTGCTCCCACTATCTTTCATAGATTTCAAGGATTCTTGCAATAAATCTACCTGTCCAGGTAATTGTAATGCATCGAAAAGACTAACCTTAGCTGGAGTCTTCTTCAATTCTTCAACAATATTATATGCAACTACAGTAGGTTCCTTCTTTTCAACAGGAGGTTCATATTTGCTCTGATATTGCTGAGTAGCTTCTACCCTCAATATTTTAGTCAATGATGGGTATTTAAGCTTTTCTCTGGCTTGTTCTTCTGTTTCAGTTCTTGCCTGTGAGGTTGAAGCCCTTTCTTGTACTCTGTCCTTCACTTGTAATGGAACAAGATCTTTCAGTAGAACAGGCACATCTGGCTCTGGCATTAACATAGGAGCTTTCATCTATTTCTTTGGATCAGCTGGTACTTTTAACGGTTCTATCTCAGAAGGATTTACTGAGACAGGCTTCTTTCCAGTTCTAGTAAGAACTGAGACTTGTTCTTCAGATGGAACCATAAAGTTATGATCTATTTCTGAGATCATGTTAATCTGCCCCCCAGAAGAACTTGCAGACAATGTCTGCACATAATTCAAATGAACCATACAGGTCTCTTCACTGTGTGGATCATTGCATGTCGAGCACCAATATGTTCTTTCAGCAAGAACTGCATCTTCATTAGCCAAAACAGTCAGGTTCTTCTCGGGTGTTTTGCTTGTTGAAGCAGCTTGTTCTCTAGTAATTGGCGGGGGTTGAAATATCCTAGGCTGGAAATCTCGCTCAGCTTGCTTTCTTTCAATAAGTGTGATTTTATTACCCATTGCTCTTATTGCAGAATTGGCAGATTTTACCTCTTGCAAAAGTGTTGTATAAGGATCAGGGTTTACAGGTGCAGGAGGTGCTGGTAAGAGCAAAGGTGCTGGTGGTGCCGATAATGCTGGAAATGAAGAGGAAGCAGGGAATGATGGAATGCTAGGTGCAGGCAACTAGGGAACAGTTGGAATGGGTGCGATCTGAGGTGCACTTGAGTTCCAGGAAGGAACAGGGTACATAGAAGACATAGATTGCGAAAATGAACTAGGATATAAATGCTGTGGAATATCAGGTAAAATGGGCATTGGTACCTTTGGAGGAAGTCTACCAATTGCAATCAAGTCTGCCTCCGCCTTGTGTGCTTGCTCGAACAACTCTGGGAATGTCATCACGTTGGACTGCCTGATTGCCAAGCCAATATCTGTGTTGAAGGCTCGAAGATAATAGAACGTAGCTTGCTCATGGGTGGGCCGAAGTCCTTCGGGCACTCGCTACCAGCTTCTGGAAAACCGAATATTAAAATCTGCTATAGCCTCCTGCGGGTGCCTCTGAATTACATTAAACTGATGCAACAACGAAAATGGATCAGCCTGTTCATGAAAATTCTTAATTAACAGCTCTCCTAACTGATCCCACGACGCAATAGTGCCTGGTTGCAGAGATCTATACCAATACAACAATTTTCCTCTCAGGGACAAGACTAATAATTTCACCATCACATCTTCGGCTGTTATATCATGAATGGCTGCCAAAGAGGCTACATCATGAATATGTTCGTATGCAGTTTTACCAGTACCATCATAAGTTGGCAAGGCTTTCAAAGCAGCTTGAGGGACTGGATTTTGAGCCTGTAAATTTAAAGCTCCTGAACTATTCCATGCTGAGAACTGCCTGGGTGGAGGGTTCTGGGCCATTGGGATTTGGATCTGTTGTTGAGGAGATGGAAAACTAGTAGCAACACCAGGACGTTGTGAGGATTTTGTAGAGGATGCAGGTGATGGGGAAACCAACCTGGGGTGTTCACCTATTTTTGTGTTGTCAAGTTCAAAAAACTCAACAAGGTTTTCAACTTTCTTGGATTTTGATCTCGTGATCATGAAGTACAACTCTCACTGTATCCACGTTCAGAGATTTTTGGGTAATGCAGAGTCACCAAATATTTTAACTATACAGCATGAAGACTTTTAATAAAGAGTGCCTACGATCAAGAAATCTGGATCTTAAGCTCAACAGAGTCACCAGATGAACTTACAATCTCCGCTTTGAAGTCAAGACAGTTCATCAGAATCTTGATTCTTTCGGGTGTGAAAATATGGGACTTTAAATCAGTCCCACCGGGCGTGCCAAAAACTATTGGTCACGAATCTGCCACAGGAAAGGATTTTCTAAAACTATGCACCCTAGACCCGGCCAACATTGAAAGGTTGAGAGAAAGAAATGTCTCCCAAGCCAATCTCCAGAGAGGGCTGGTTCCCTTACTAATCTAAGCTTAGTTTTAGATAAAAGTTGCAGGAAAGAAATTATAAAAATATAGAAAGAGATGGGAAATATGGCCACAGGCCGAATTTGTAAAATTGGGGACAGACAGAACAACAGCAGGAATCTATTTCAAGCATATAAACAACATATAACAAGAGATAGTAACATAGTCCACTTACAACCTTGTGCAGACAACTTCCCAGGATCACATTCCAGAATTCACTTTCTCACCAGCAACATTCAAACTCAGATGCAGAATTTAAATCTCACAGCAGATGAGAAACATGAGCATAATGAGAAATGCATAAAAGAGAAGGAAATCACACAAAATTCCTTGCAAAATCTGAAGCCAAATCTCTTATTCATGCAGAGAACTTGAAAAGTTTTCTCGCGGCCTGTCCCCCCTTTTTCTTGAGATATACAATAATATTTATAGAGGACTTGCCTCTCTGCAGTATTTTAGAATATTAAACAGACTTTTATGGGATCCAGCAAACAAGCACTGAAAGACATGAAGCAGACCTTCATGGAATCCAGCAAACAAGCACTGGGAAAAAGAACAATCCCGTGAAATCTGCCTATTTGTAGCATTTAAAATATAAAACAGGCTGTCATGGAATCCAACAAATAAGCATTTAAAACAAAAAGCAGACTTTCCCGGGACCCACCAAATGAGTGCTTAAAAAAAAAACAATTCCCAAAATTTGCCTCGGAGAAATCGCAGACCGAACTGGGACCCACGTGTCTTCATTAGTCGTGAAAATGACAAAAGTCGTGAAAATGCGACATGTCACGATTTCGCGACGTTTTTCTGCCTTCTGCTTTCCTACCACCACCGGATCGCGAAAACGTGACAAGTCGCGAAAATGCGACATGTCACGATTTCGCGACATCTTTCTGTTGCCTTGTCCTTTTGCTGCCTTGAACCGCGAAAACGTGACATGTCACGATTTCGCTACATCCTCCTTTCGTTGGGCCTCTTCGCTGCTCTTTGTCATGAAAATGCGATAGGTCGCGATTTCGTGACGTCCTGTATTTGTCTGCATGTTTTCTGCTTCTTCTCCACGAAAACGCGACAAGTCGCGAAATCGCTACATGTTTGGCTTCTTTATCTCCTTCGCTACCCTAAACCGCGAAAACGCGATGCTACGTGATTTTGTAATGTTTTCTGTCTTTACCTTTGTTGCTGCTTTTAGGTCATGAAAACTCAACATGTCTTGAAATCGTGCTACTCCGTACCATTCTGCTTCTTTCCTGCTCTGCTGCTGCAAAAATCCAACAAGTCACGAAATCGCTACATGTCACGATTTCGTGACAATGTTCATCCACCTTGTACGGTCCAGCTTCCAACCTGCGAAAATGCAACACTTTCTTGCTTTTTCTTTCGTAGCCACTTCTGTTGTGATTTCGCTACATTTTTTTGCACTTAGTCTTTCTTCAACAATGTGTCGTGAAATCGCTACCATTTTTTGCACTTGGTGCTTCCGCCTCAAGTTGTCGCGTTTTCGCGATGTTTTCTTCCTACTGGGCTTCATCACAACAAATGTCATGAAAGCATGACATATTTCATGCCTCATGCTTTCTGCATTAACTTTTTCGTGACCACGCAACATGTAGTGATTTCGCTACAACCTTTTCCTTTTGTGCCTCATTCACCTTTTTGTCGTGATATCGCTACCTTTTCTCTACTCTGCTTCATATTCACTTCTAAGTCGCGAAAACGCGACATGTCACGATTTTGCTACGTATTTTATGCACGCTATACGGTCCTGCTTCTAAGCCGTGAAAACGTGACACTTTTGCCTCTGTGTTTCTTCAACTTCCACCATGTCACGATTTCGCTACAAGTTCTACCTCCTTGGATTTTGCTGTTCGCCAACCGCAAAAATGGAACACTGCACGATTTCGCTACAATTCTTTGCACTTTGTCTTTATTCAACAATGTGTCACAAAATCGCTACCATTTCTTGCCTTCTTCACTGTTCCCACTTTTTGTCATGATTTTAGGACGTCTTTGTCTTGCTTGGACTCATTCTCAAAAGCGTCATGATATCGCTACGGTTTTCTGCCTTAGACTCTTTTCATTCACCTGAACCGCGACCACACAACATGTAGCAATTTTGCTACAATTCTTTGCTTAGCTTGGCTTCATCATTAAACTAGCATGAAATCACAACCATTTTACAACTTGAGCCTTACTGTCCACCCACGTCGCAAAAACGCGACGTGTCGCGATTTCATGACGTCTTTTGCCTTATGTGCCTTGTGCCATATTCTATCACGATATCGTTACAATTTCTTGCCTTCTGTCTCATTTTCGCTTCCTATCACGATTTCACTACGCCTACTTTGTGCTTGGTATTATTTTCAAAAGTGTCGTGAAATCGCTACCTTTTCTTTGCTCTGTGCCAAGGTCATTGCGAGTCGCAAAAATGCGACATGTCGCGATTTCGTGACAATTTTTGGACTTAGCTGTTTTCTTTGTCGGGCATCGCGAAAACATGACATGTTCTTTCATCTGCCTTCTTCATTTCTCCAAGTCACGAAGATGATACCACGTCACGAAAATGACGATGATCTCTCTACTGCTGCTCAATGTTCTCTTTCATGTCGCGAAAATGTGACAATTTTTATCTCCTTAGATTTGACTGGTCCTGACCACAAAACTTTATCATGTCACAAAATCACGACGTTCCATACAACTTGGCTTTCTTCTTGCTTCCTTCTCATGAAAACGAGATGAGGCACGAAATCGCTACCATTTTCTGCACTAAATCCTTCTTGCCCCATGAGTCATGAAAGCACGACATATTCATGCCTTAAGACTTTCGGTTTCCACCTTACCGTGACCATGCAACATGTAGCGATTTCGCTACATCTTCTGTCATTCGTACTGTGTGCAATATTATGTCACGATTTCACGACAAAATTGATTCTCATCGCCTATCGCTTGGTTATGTCACGATTTCGTGACCTTTTCACTGTGCTGCCCCCCGTTGACTGTTTTGACTGCGAAACTTCAACACGTCATGATTTCGCGACAACCTTGCTGCTTTTGCTACCATTGACTGTGTTGACCGTGATTTTGGAACACTTCATGAAATCGTCACAACTTTTGACTTTGGCTTCTCTCTCCTCCACGAACCCGTGAAAACACGACATGCGCGATATCGTGACAATTTTGAACCCGAGCTCTCCATGCTGATTTTGGTCACAATTTCATGACGATTTTGTCGCTCTGGCTCCGTTGACTACGCTGACCATGATTTTGAAACACGTTGTGATATTGCAACGGTTTCTGACTTTGCTCTTCTCTACCCTTTTGCATCGCGAAACTGTGATAGGTCGCGATTTCATGACACATTTGGCTTTCTCTTCTCTCTCCTCGAAAGACCCGCGATAACGTGACATGTCACGATATCGTGATGGTTTTGCTATAGTGCCCTCCATGCTTCTTTTTGTCGTGATTTCGCGACAACTTTCGAACTTAGGCATTTTTTGAATCAAAACCTGTAGAGGAGTTAGAATTTCAACAACCTAAGCATGAATAATCAGCAATGAAAATAAATGTGGCAAAAATGCCAACGGTTATAGAACAATAGAATTTACCAGAAAGTAATATATCTACTGGAATGAGACCTCAAACTACTATCCATAGGGGAATGGTCTATTCAAGTCTATAAATAAGAATATGCTCAGGATAATAAAGAGAAACATTTAGCATAACCCTAGAAGCTGGCACCTCCTGCTCGATCAAGCACTATGGGAAAATAGGATAAACCCTAAGAAGACCTTGAAAACATCCCAATATGCTCTAGTCTATGAAAAAAGATGATCCTTCCAATAAATCTGGAGCTCCTAGTACTAAAAGTCATGAGTGAAATAGAGGTATAATATTTCCCAACAATGGAGAAAATATTGGCATAGTTGATTCAATTGTAGAAGTGAGAATAGGTGTACAACAATTTATACCAACATCAGAGTATGGTTAAGTGCTATTTCAACAAAAGGATGGTACCAAAGGAATTTTCTAAAGGTGATATAGTCCTGAAATGGGATGCAAATCGAGTAAATCCAGGTGCACATGACAAGTTTAATTTCTTGTGGTCAGGTCCATACCTCATTAATAGTTGTAGGGACACAAATTATTATCAACTACGTGACCTTAAAGGATGACTGCTCCCAATTTCAATGAATGGCCAACATTTGAAAAACTATGCTCAGCCTTGCTCATGGTAATACTGTATATATATGTACATAGCTTGTTTTTTATTTTTCTCTAAATTTTGCCAATTATACAAGTTTGAATATAGAAGTAGTAAGCATCCATTTTTGTTAAATCTTAGGCTCAATTCGCTACTCATCCATCAAACCATTAAATTGGCTAAGTTTAAGTTGGGCGGTGATACGGGTCAGCATTCAGATTCTATTTGAACTCAAAAGTCTACCATAGAATGATTATCCATTGGGTGAGAAAATGGGAAGTCATCCAACTTCAGGGAGTCCTAGATATCCATCCTCCTTGGGTAGGAAATTGTGAAGCCTTCAATATTCAAGAAAAACTAAAAAAGACCACCACACAACGACAAAGCCATATTTGGTGGTAAAATGAGAGCCTAAAGAGAGATGTGAACACCCTAGAGGCCCTCCCTCATGGACCCAACCGATGGTTTACAAGAAAAATTGAATGCAAACAGACAAATGGGATTCAACTTCCTCAAATGTAATCCCAAAGTCCCACCTTGAAATAATGAAAAAAAAAATTATGGTTGCCAACTTTTGGCCACCAGGTGTAAGCATACAGATAAAGCATATCAGTTATTGATTTCCCTAATGTTTGACAATAAATTTATTAGCCAAATTGGTTCGTATGCATAGCATTGGAATTACTATAACACACGAAAGCCACCAATTCCAAAACTAATGGAATAATAGATGAATGATTTTTATTGATAAAAATGGGGGTTACAACATAAACTTCTCCCAAGAGGGTTTTCCTCTTTTTCTCAATGTGAATCTGACACATTTGTTGATCTCTTCTAGTGCTCTCAATGTATATGGACTTCTTGCATGTGTGCCATCACTTGGGTGCTTGAAAATATCTTTTGTACCTATTTGGGCCTACAAAAATGGGTTAGTACATTTGGAAACCTATCATTGATCAGATCTCATATTTATGAAGACAAAAATGACCTTGAAATGAAATAAAACATGATGAAAACTAGAAATGAAGTTGTAGAAACTATAAAAAAGTGATATTTACCTGATTTGTAGTTGCAGGGTTGTTGTAAATCAGGTTTGCATGGCAGTGTGCAAACCTCTGTGTCGAGTTCACACAGTGGTGTACAAATATTGTTGTTATTGACTGGTTCTGTAGATTTATATTTAGATGAACTCCTGATGCTATTTCTTTATGTATGATGGATGTGGAAGTGATGGAGAATGTTTTGGAGTTAAATCTGCAGAGTTTTGGTAAGTAAAACAAAAGGGCAAGAGTTATTTCATGGTGAAAATAGCCATCTATTTATAGAGTGGGCTAAGGCTAGGGAGGGTGAGGTGTACCTTGTGATGTGGCATAAACCTTAGGTCAGATTCCAACCATGGTGAGATTAAAAGGATGAAGTGGAAGGTGAGTCATTCCTTCATATGCCTTGAAGAGGAATCTAGAAATATCTTAGGTGCAGACATGTGTGAGCAAGGGTTGAGATTAACCCTGATTAGGTAAATCCTAGGTTAGATTATGATTATGTTAAGCATGTTTTAAATATCTTAACCAAGTGATGGTTGCACACATGTGTGAGGATAAATTTAGGGTTAATCTTGATTATTCTTAATTAATCATGTTTAAGTCATAAAGTTCACTTTAATGATAAAGTCACTTTAAAAATAGAATTAGGGTTACCATGATTAGGGTTTTTGGAGGTGGTTGCATGGGGACGATGATTAAGTGTAGGGCTTAGATGGTCTAAAGGGGCTTAGGGATAGCCCTTATATGAATGTAAGGTGTTTTAGGATCAATTAGTGTAATTTTATAATGTTTTGTGACTTAATTAATCGTGAAGGATGAACTTGCAACCAAATGCAACTTTTAGGTCTCTATATTTACCTCTTTTTTTTGTACTATGCTATATAAAACATAGTTTAGTACAAAAAATGATGGAGGAATATGGGGAAATGATTGGGAAGAGAAAGGATTTGTGGGTGTATGAATGCCAATGATTACAAAATAACACGATGAGAAAATAAATGATTTACGATTTAGTGCAACACTTTGTAGTATTGTATAGGTTGTTTTTAGGGAAAACTTAATATTACTTTGTTCTTGTTATCAATGCAAGATGTTCCAATTGTAAATAGAACAAATGCCCTTTAAATTTTTTTCTTTTGATTGATTGATGAGTGCGTGATGACATTTGTTAAATCATTAAAGCCGTGAGGCAAGGGCATATCAGGTGCAACATTTAAAAAGTGGTCTTATGTATGCCACAATAAGAATGGAATCAAGATGTGTTTGTTAGGCTCATGGCATTCATGGTTTAGAAAATGATTTATTGGGATTGGATTTATGTTGAGATAATCTTCAAAAAAAAAATTCTTAGACAAATGTAATATTTGTGATTGGATGTTTAGTTGTTTTATTGTGTGCAAAGCATATTTTTTATTTTATTATATGAATACCCCCTCAAACGATGAATCAGAAATGAAGTGGATGATAAGTGGTGATGAATCGATTGAAAGAAGATGATGATGAAAAAAAAAGTGGAAAAATGAATAAAATAGGGATAGGAGCTGAAATAGATGTGGAAAATTAAAAAAATAATGATGATGATGTGGTGGGGTTTGGCTCGTGTAGTACTGTGTGAACCAAGTTTGTACATGTGGGTGCAAATCAGGTTTGCATGTGTGGGTGCGAACCTACAAAATTTGATGAATAAAATCCATTTTCATGCGCACGAGCATCTTTTGTGTTGTGTGAACTTTGGAGGAGAGGAGTGAGAGAGAAGTTGTAAAGTGGATCACTACCGAGATATTGAGCCAAAGAAAAGAGGTGGTGAGTAGATGTACTAGATTGAGTGGCAGGGGAAGTATACCACCAGTAAGTGCATGAACCCAAGCTATTTGATTTGCATAAATTTTTGAAAAGTATGAAAATACATGTCTGAGGGTGAATGTATGATTGTGTGTAATATTTGATTGAAATGAGTGCACAAAGTGTGAAAACGGCCAAATGGGTATCCAGTTGTGGTGTTTAATTTTTGTTTTTACTGTAGGATTGTGATGTTTGACTTGTGTGTCGGATTACATGTTTGCAAGATTTGACTTTATTTTTTTGCATTATTGATGTGTTGTTTTTGTCATCTGAACAAATTTTCATTGTCAAAAGGCATAATGGGTATCAAAAAATACCATTTGTTTATAATTTTGATGGTTTGATTGTGATGTTGATGTATACCTCATATTACGTGAATGTGAGGGTTTTATTGTGTGTTTATGCATGTTAGATGAACTATTTTTGGATGTTGAGAAAAGTTTCACCATTAAAGGAGATAATGGGTATCCAAAAATATCTTTGATGGAAGGTTTGCGCAGTAGTGTATGAATCAGGTTCGCACATGTGGGCACAAACTAGTTTTTTTTTTAACAAATTTTACGTGATGTGATAAATGTTTTCATGTAAACATGATGATGAATTTGTATACAAGTGAAACTGATGATAAATTTATGTGATGTGTTGGGATGAATGCAGGTGAGAAATATTGAGTCACAAAATCGCATGCAAACATTGGTGAGAAATATTGAGTCACAAAATCGCATGCAAACATTGAGAGGTACCTTAGGGAATGTGTGGACTAAGGAAGATGGGAAGTGGATGGACGTTGTGGGCTTTAAAGGTTTGTGGCAGTTACGGAGTGTGCATGCCAATAGGGCTTATATATCAACTTTGTGCAAGAGATGAAATCTAGGTAAGAACACCTTCCATATTCCAATAGGGGAGATAAAAATTACACTAGAGGACACATACCAGATTTATCGATTGTCAATAGATGACATTACAGTGAGAGTAGTAGTAGTGAGTGCACGGGTTGAGATATTACAATGGATATTTGGTAATAGGTAGGGAGAGGTACAACATGAGAAGGGAGTAGATTATGAGCATTATTAGAAGGACAAGATGTTAAACTGACACTGCATGGTGATGCTCATAATAGCGAGCTATGCTCTTCCAAATAGTTCAAGGGTGAAATTTTGCTGGACTATGATGGGCATTATTTATGATATGATGGAGCAGGAGGTAGTGTTTGCATGGGAATCTATGTTATTGGTATATGTGTATAGAGATCTATACGATATTCTTAGGGAACGATGATCTGGCATGATCTTTAGCCTATTGTTGTAGGTGTGGGTATGGGAGCACATCATGATAGAGAAGCCCACAAGATTGCCTTACAAGGTGAATGCATTGATGGTATATTTTGTACCATATGCCTTGAAGTGGCACATGGATATGGAGATGTGAGTGAAGCAGGAGCATGAGCGAGATGGTCTATTTTAAGAGGGATGCTAGATAGGTTATGTCCTGAGCATATTATATGGAGACCCTAGAGGGGCGGTGTTATATAGGATGAGGATGAGTAGCAATTAGAGAAGATCCATTGAGTAATATGGTTATTCAAGTGGTATCAACGATTGGTTGAGTATTTACTATTCAGCAGAGTGATACACCAGTTTGGATTATGACAAGGGCAACCATATTTTCCCATCATGATACGAATGAGGGATGGAGATCAAGGAGTATGACCTATAGTGCCTCCCTTGGATGTGTCGAGGGATCCACCGATGGTTATCCATGATGTGGATTATGTGAGCATGACTCTAGAGTATGATATATGGTGGGTGATACAAATATGGAAGTCATGATTCAAGGTAGTATATGGATGGGTAGATCTAGTAGGAGGATTGCCTCTAGTTGGTGTACAAGCACCAAGAGAACCTGTACCTATTCCAAATGTAGAATCATATGAGGAGGTGGAGAAGCCTCTCTAATGATAAAGGCAAAATCAGGATGATGTGGGAGGATCTCCTATGGATGGATCATCTAATTGATAGGAGGGTGGTGGAGGTCAACCATTGGATGAGGTTGTGCCAATGGAGGAGGAGATGGAAGAATTAAAACTAGAGTTAGGTCACCAGAGTGATAGGAGGGTGGTGAGGACCAACCATTGGATGAAGCCATGGCAATGGAGGAGGAGAGAGGGGGATGTATGCTATATGTGATGTTCAAATTCCAAGATGTGTTAGATGCTCAAGATGAGCTAGCACTACTATGAGAGATAGTGTAGGATCTAGAGGGGAGGTTGATGGAGTGCAATATGGATTAGGCTACAAACTAAGCAGGATTGGTGGAGAGGTAGAATATAGAGGATAGATTGGTGGTAGCCATGAGGGAGGTAGGGGAGCTAGCCATAGAGATATATGTATTGAGGATAGAGTGGGATGACATAAGGGCATAACTTGCGATCGAGAAGGTGAGTCACATAGAGAGTGTTTGGTAGCTATAGTGTCAAGTACATGAGACTATTATTGTAGAGGAGAGGATGATAGCTAATATTGCATTGATACAAGAGAGTGTGTATTGAGCACATGATATGCAGGTAGATGTTAGTGCGATGTGAGCTATAGAGGTGGAGGTAGTGCACCTACACAAGGAGATAGAGAGATATCGACAGACTTAGGAAGAGGAAGATTGAGTTAGGATAGAAGGCAAGCATGCCATGATTGAGGTGATAGACTTATAAGTTGAGGTGGATTTTTTATGATGAGCAAATGTAGATTTTTCTAGGAGGTATGCAGGGGAGGCATCAATGCAGGCACAATGTGAGGCTCAGTTGATATCGTATGGCCTTGAGATCCTAGAGTATACAAGGTTGCAATCAAGATCAATATCGTGATCTCATACACACTCACTATAGATTCAATGGATTGCCCCTTTTGTGTTACTGATAGAGCAGAGGATGTTGGCATGAGTAGCCTCAAAATCATTGAGAGGTGCCCTACAGTCGAGTAGGGTAGCTGAGGAGCAGAGAGCAGATGTGATACCAATGGTACAAGAGAAGAGTGGAGAGACTCCTAGTGGGTAGTAGGGATGAAATAGTGCTATTAAGTGAGATGGTGGCTATATAGTCATCTACATATGTATATTATGTACATTTTATTTTGTAGCCCGAGGGTATGGACGACATGATATATATACATATATGTTTTTTTTTGTAGTTTTATTTACATGTGTTGTGATTTGTGTGGATGAATGAATAGCTTAGGATTATGTGTATGTATAAAGTAATATATGGTAGAGGTAGGTGAATGTAATATAAAAAAATATGTAGCCATGTAGTAGTATGTATGAATGCATATGAGAATTGAATTGTTGTAGATTTAGAGTAACAAAAAATGATGCAGATGTAGATGTATGAATCTGAGTAGATGTAGAGTAGAGAATGCATGGGGGTCAAATGAAATGACCAATATGCATAAGGAATTTATAATATGGATGCAATACACGTATGTGTATGATGAAATGCATGTAGGAAGCACTTGTATCACTAAAATACTAGTGGTAATGTGATCCGTTCTATTATATCAGAGATGTAGGATGGCAAAGGAGAGTTTTGTAGTAAATTTAACTATCATAGTTGTATCAATCAAACCTCATGAAAAATTGAACAAGGTTCAATAATAACTCATAACTATCCTATTTGAATGGAAGTCTATCATGGACCAGTGTGTGTGATGAGTGATGTTAATTTATCCATTTTGATGAAGGTGGGACTAATCTATTACAAACTTAGCCAAAATAGCTAGATCATCCATAAGTGCCTAGTGATTTGTACAAGAGAGGGTTGCTAATATGATAGATGTGTCACCACTTGTAAGACTATTCCACTGCCAAGCAAGCTCTTGGAGCCTATTTTTGGTGATGAAAATTACCTCGTGATGTTATGTTAAATCGAAGGACCAAAGAGATTGAAGCAAATGTGGTAGTACTTTTGGAGGCATTTCCTTTTGTTTTATGCCCCTATTTCTTTTGATTATCTTTTTGTGGTGCTTTTTTCTCTTGTTTTTTTTGTGGGTGTTAGCTTTTGTTTTTTGCTCGTTTTTTGTTTATTGCTTATGCTTGTCCCTTTTTTTATCCTCGGGTTTTATTTTGATCATGTAAATCATAGGATGAACAAGGGAAACCGTTTGCTAATTGGTAGTGTCTACACAAGTTGTTGTCTACCTTAAACTCAAAATGTGTTTAAAATGTGACATGTGTGAGTGGTCCATGAAAGAAATCAAACCAACCAAGGGAAACTATGAGAAGCATGAGAAATTAAAAACTAGAGGTGATGTTTGATTGAATTAACTTGTGAGTGGTAAAATCACACAAAACTTTGTACAATATTTGAAAAGGGGAGTGGACATCCAAATGGTGATGCTAAAATGTGTATGTTTAAATCCATCATGAGTGCATTTCTAGAATTGAGAATATACAAGTATGGATGTGGATGTAATGGATATACATGTGGATGTGCAATGGAGCATCTCAAAAGAAATGTGCATGGAGGAAAATATATAAAATGGGAATTCATGGAACTAAAGGATGATGAGGTTGGAAAATGTATTGAACGAGGTAAATAGATAAAAATATGGTGATAGGGAAGGAGGAACATTAAAAGTAGTTGCCCCATCATAGGGAGGATGTGTAAGAAGTGTAAATAATGGATGCCAAAAAGGAGAATGTGTATGATTGAACATATCAAGAAGAGTGACATACAAGAGATAATGGAAAAAATCAAAATTATATGAAGCATATTGGAAGGAAGGAAATAAACAAAGAAGGGAGGAAGAAGAAGTGAAAGGGGAAGAAGAGAAATTTAGCACAGGTATGTAGCCTCTCAAAGCATGACCATACAATAGTGCAAAATAACAAGAAGAAGAAGAATAAATTAAGAGAGTAGGGGGATGGACTAAGAATGGGGATAATGACGATGCTCAGGTTGTGAATGACTAGACGTAGTGGTAACATGACTAGTGTCTTAAGAGGTTGTGCGACTATGTAGCTACTAGAAGTAGTGGGATGTGGAAGTGAATGATGTACGGTATGGAGTGGAGCAGGGAATGGGAAGAGGTGGGATGCTTTGAACTCCTATAGGAGAGGTGACATGCTCTAAATGTGATGGATATTTCTCATCCACCATGTTGTGAATGAGGCATTCCAAAATACATCACTTGTTGATGTCATGCCCCTACTAATGGTGGTAGACACATAACTGATTTTCATTGTATCCCATTGGTTTAGGGTGATGTGTATCATTTGGTTTGATCATAGGGAGAATGAGGAGCCCTATGTGAAGTAGTTGGTGAAAGGTGTGAGAGAGAGGATCTGAGAGGATAGGGATGCGGTAGATGTAAGGTGTGGGAGGTGATGATCACAAGAGAGGTGGATTAGGCGGTGGTGGGATGACTACAAACCTCAGTGTTGGTGAGTATTGCATGTGAGGATGAGGGATATGTGTGAAATGGGGCAATGAAGGATTAGCCATAAAAGAGTGATGAGTAGGTGAAATACATTGACAATGACTTAAGTGTAACTCAAGGTTGACAAGTCAAGCGAGAATGTGTTGGATGTCAGTGGGTGAAGGAGATGGTATTGAAGTGGGAGGAGAATGATAACTCAGTGGGATGGGGAAAGTTGGATATGGGCCTAGGTATGGGGATGAATGAGGCAAGGAAGGTGAATATAGGTGATGGTTTTGTGGTGGTGGTGGCTGTTGAAGGTAAGTATTGTAGAATGGGCTTGGAGGTGTCCTGAGAAGAGGTGGGGCTCACAATGCTATGGATAGTGATAATGCCAAGATGGGTATGTATGCGAAGGGGTAGAATGAGAAAGATACTGGTGAAGGTCATGGTTGTAAGGTGACATACCATTTTCCAGAGGTAAAGGTAACCTCGAGGAGTGGGAGAAAGTAGGTGGATTCCCCTTGTTGGGAGGAAAGAAGACAACAAAAGAGCATCGAGCCAATGAAGCGAGCATGTATGAATTTCTCTCATCAATGAAGGTTGGAGGAGATGGATTTCTTGTGTTTGGGTAAGAGGAGGGGAATGATCCCTCACATATACAAAGGAGAATATGATGGCATTACTATCATCAAAGTGAGGAGAGATAGGTGAATCTTTGTGATTGAAAGGAGGGAGGATTGGAGTGTCATGGTCTATGTTGGAAGAGAAAAATGAACTATGAACATGAATAGATTTAGGTGTCTCTGCATGGTTGGGAAGGGTGTTTGATTATGGGGGGAGAATCGAGAAGCCCTGCATGATAGGCTAAAGATATACCATGATGTAAATCTAATGTGATATTTCTTGGTAAAGGTAGTGCGACTAGCGATAATGAACCTACAAGACAAAAGACATAAAAAACATAAAAATGACATAAAAGAAAAATTATATGTTGTGTAAAATAAAGTGAAGGATGTGTGTTTGGTGTAATGTGCATTATGAGTGTACTAGTGATATGATATATACAACATAACAACGATGGTATGTACAATGACTAGTGAATTATATGTAATACAGTTAGGCATTGAATGCATGGAGATGAATTATTTTGATGGGTTTGGGTTTCAAAAGACCTTCAATATTAGCCAATTTATAGACCCCAAAAACAAATTTATGGGTGGTAATGAAAGGGCTTAGCCAATTGTACATGCATTTACCATGCAGTTGTCAAGGTTGACTAGTGATCTATTGGTTCTCCTTAAGAATCAAGTTGCCGATTTGGAATTATCATTGGTGGACCTTAATATTGTATGCACGATGAAGATAATATTGGTAAACATGAGTGTGTTCAATGGCATAAATTCATCATTTGTCCAAGAGGGTCAATTGGTCAAATCTAGCTTGATGAGTAGTATCGTCATTGATGAAGTCTTGCATGGATATGCATAAGGAAGGTATCTCTAGTTCGAGAGGCATAATGGTTTCAACACCATAAACCAATGAAAATGGTGTTACCCTAGTGGGGATACAAATGCTCATTTGATAGGCCCACAAAGCCACTAGTATTTGATTATGCCAATCATGATGAGACTCTTCAACAATTTTATTGAAGATGGTGAAGATGGTTTTTCTTGATAGCTTCTACTTGGTCATTACCTTGAGGGTAGTATGGTGTAGAGAAGCTATGATGGATGTTTAACTTGGCACATAATGCATAGATATTCTTATTTTTACATAGTGTACCATGTAGAAATGATATGTGAGGGGATTCCAAAGCAACATATGATGTCTTCAGTAGTGAATACCATGATTTTGGCTCCCATGGTTTGAACAAGTGGGATCGCTTTGACCCACTTTGTGAAATATTCGATAGCGATTATGATGAAATTATGGTTTCTAGATGAAGTAGGTGAAATTTATCCAATGAGATATAAACCCCATTATGAGAAAGGCCACATGGATTGGATAGGTTGCAATTCTTGTAAAGGCAAGTGTGTGATATTAGTGTGTTGCTGATATTTGATGCAACTCTTAACATACTCACAATAATTATGATTCATTTTGGGCCAATAGTATCCCATGTGTAAGATGTGCTTGGTAATGTCCATACCACTAACTCCACAAATTCCATCGTGGATTTCTTGAAACACTAGTTGAGCTTCCTATGGTTTAAGGCAATACAAAATGATGACATCATAACTATGGTAGTAGAGGATGTCTCCTAGCAGCGTGTAATGGATGGCACTTTGCTTGAATGTTTATAGATGAGTGTGAGGTAGATCACAAGGGAGAAAACTTAACTTGATGTAATCCTTAATATAAGAAAACCAAGTATCATGTCACTCAGTGTGGATGACATGGATGTTGTCATCGTTGGCAAGGAGTTAAGGTGAAATGGCAGATTGGAATAAGGTATGAATAGACACATACATCATGCTAGAGAGTGGTTTATGTGGTACTAAAGATCCTAGAGAAGCCATGGTATTCACAAAATGGTTAGAAAAGCGTAGGGTGGTCTCAATATCGTACCACTCAATCTGGGTGAGTAGTTGCTAAGCGATATAGGAAAATAGCATTTCCATAGTTTCTTGACTTGATTTATGAAAATAAGAGAATCATCGAAGATATAAATACATCTAATATGCATAGAAAGTGCTTGCTTTAGGCCGATAATGAGAGATTCATATTCAATATTATTATTTGTATAGGGAAAACCTAATTTAAAGGATAAGGGGAGTGGTTCCCCATTAGGAGTGAAAAATACTATCCCAAAACCTCCAGCATGTGTGCAATGGGAGCCATCGAATAATAATGTCAAATTAATTGGTGCTTTTGATTATACATAATCCTCAACTTCAGTCATGTGAAATATAGAATCATTGAGAAGCTGAATGAGAAGCGGTTGGTCACCAGGTAATGGAGCCTCAGTGAGTTGGTCAATGATCACTTAACCCTTAATGGAATTTTGAGAAATGAATTGAATATTGAATTTAGTAAGGAGCATGATACATTTTGTGGTGTGATAGTTATGATAACTCTTATTCATCATGTACTTTAAGGGGTTGTCATGAGTGATTACAAAGGTTGTATAGTTGAGCATGTAATGGAATAAATTTTGTGTGGCAAAGACTACAACCAGACATAGCTTTTCCATGTAAGCATATCACATTTCATAACTAACCAAAGTATGGCTAATATAGTATATATCTTGCTCATGGTTGAGCACATTCTTCTATACTAATAGTAATCCTAGTGCAAAATTTATGGTAAAAATATATAGGAAGAATGACAATTGCTGATGTGGTGGAGATAAAACTGGTGGAGAGGTAAGATAAGATTTAATTGCATGAAAATATTGTTAGCAGTGAGAATCCCATTTGATGGTGATCCATTTTTGCAAAATGTGGTTAAATAGCTCACACTTGTTTGAAAATTGGGTGATGAAGTGATGAATAGCTTATATTTTTCCCTGCAAGCTATGTAGTTGTTTGAGATTCATAGGAGGAGGTATCTCGATAATAGCTTTGAATTTATTGGGATCAACATCAATGCCTTGTTGAGAGATTATGAATCCTAAAATATTGCCTAAAGTAACACCAAAGACACACTTCTTTGTATTTAATTGCACATTGTGTTCAAGGAGGCGATCAAAGATCTTACGAAGGTTTACAAGATGTGAGTGATATTTGGATTTGGCAATAAGATAATCAACGTAATATTCTACAATATTGTGCATGTAGTCATGGAATATGTATGTCCTAGCACACTAGTAGGTTTTCCCAACATTCTTAAGGTCAAAAGGCATGACCTTATAACAAAAATTCCTCTAGGGGGTTGTAAAGGAAGTCTTGTGCTAATCAATAGGGTTAATATTGATTTGGTTATAGCTGAAAAAGCCATCCATGAGAGATGTCATTTCATGGCATACTATAGAATCAACCAACGTATTGATATTGGGGAGTGGGAAATTTCCTTGGGATAGGCTTTGTTTAGATTCCAAAAATCAATGCATACATAGACATCCTCAGTGGGCTTTAGTACTAGGACCATGTTGGACAACCATTTTGGATAATAAATTGGTTGTATGAACCCTAAATCAAGAAGCTTTTGGAGTTTAGTTTTTACCATTAATGCAATTATAGGATGCATGCATTGTAATTTTTGCTTGATGGGCTTGGTACCTTCATCAAGTGTAAGGTTGTGAGCGACTAAGGATGGGTCAAATCTGAGCATGTCCACGTAAGACCATGCAAAGACTTTAATATAATCCTTAATAAAGGAGGTAAACAAGGCACGCTCATCTAATGAGATGGTGGTGAGTTTAAGGATGTGGGGGTTGGTAGTATCATCACCAATGTCAACATCGATAGTGTCTTCCACAAGCATGTGGGAAGCATATTGGAGTTGAGCAGGAGTGGGGATTAGATAGAGGTCATCGATAGCCTCAGGTAAGTAAAACTCATAATATAGATATATATTTGTATGGTTAATCCAAGGTATATAAGGCAGATCAAATTATGAAGGAGCATTTATAGCATATATCATGGGTGGCAATAGTAAAAAATCTTGCGATAAGGGCATAGGTGATATGTGAGTGAAGTCAATAAAGTTTGGATTGGTGTATCCGTGTGATCTAGATGAGATGTAAATTGAAGCGGGGTGAACAAGTCAACAGAAACCATATTAATGGAGGTAGCCAATATTGTGGGAGATGAAGAGCATGGGGATGAAGCCTCAGAAGGATGTGAACGACATGTTAGATTCAATAGAGGATGTAAAACCATGGGTGAAGAGCATTTTAGAGCCATAGAATGGAGGATCTATCGATGACTATGCAAAAGTATGTATGAATAAATAGGTAATGAAGAGGAAGGTGAAGGGGCATGATATAAGTGAGGAGAAGTGAGGGAGAAGGTAGCAAATATATCAACTAGATCATCAATGATATAGGTAGATGTGGCATCAGGAATGAGTGATTTCTAAAATAATATATATAGTATGTTGATGGTGGAATGGGGGGAAAGACAATCATTGAGGACATAAATTTCAATTTCATATTCTAACAAGTGGGTGGAAACTACTAAAGGATGAAGAGTGAGGTTTTTTAAGTTCATCTTCTAGTGAGTGAATGGCTATAAGGTGATAACCCAAACTAGATTTGTTCATAGGAATTTGAACGTAGGGGTTAATAGGCATCCGTAAACCCTTTTCATAATGTCTTAACCCAGAACCACACCAATGAAAATGTTGAAGGTAACATAAAGTAAAGTTTGGATTGGACATATGGTCTAAGGTGCTACAAAAGCTAGATTGTGGTGGCAGGGGTACAATTGCTAGGAGCAATGAATCAAGACCTACATAAATAAAATTTATATAATTTTCAAGTAGACCAGGTTGAAAAATAGTACCTATGGTTAGTAATGAGGTAGAAAGACAAAAAAAGTTATAGACATATTGGATCATGGGAGGATGCATAAGAGCATCATGAATATTGTGTTCACCAGGACCAGAATTGGTTATGAAAATGGATACCTACAGTGAAGTATGAGGTGGTGAACAAGGTTGTGAGTCTGAATCATAAGAAGAAGAAGAAGTTGGGAGTCATGCATGGTGGTGTGAGGAGATTGGAATATTTGAACAACCAAATAAGAGGCTCGTTGTTCCTAATCATGACATTCAGTTGTGGTGGAAGGAATAGGATGAGCAACATATCAAAACTACGATGCAAGGTGAGTAGAAGTCATGTTGTGATATGAAGTGAAATATCGAGATCAAGGATAAAATGGGAGTGGGGGTGTATGAGGAGTAGGGAGGATAGGAGGATTTGTAGATGAATGTGGGTGAGAAGGAATAGGAGGTCATACAAAAGGTGGCAAGAAAGGTATGGAATAGATAGGGGTATCCATAGAATAAGATGAGTGAGAGGGAGTAGGAGACCACTAAGTTGTCAAGAAAAGTACATAAGTAGGAGGGAAATCTGTAGAATAAGATGATGGCATGTGGGAAGTAGATGTAAATAAAATATGCGCATGTACCATATAGGAGATGTGAGGATGGGGTAAGTGGTGGAGTGGAAGTGGATGTATCTACCTGAAAATGTGAATAATTAGGGATGACTCAAGTAGAGGATAATGAAGGTCCTAGTGGAAGGTTTGTGTAGACACCAAAACATCACCAATCCAATTATGCTATCAAGGCATTGACAAAATTGATGCACAAAGCCCTTAGGGCAGCCCTCAGAGGTCAAGCAATGGTTCTAACCACTCCCAAAATAGTTTTGGAAGTTTATTGTGCCAATTAGGGATTTTTTGAGGCTTAGTTCCTATTCATACCACCCCAAGATGAATAAAGTTTTCTATTCATCCCACCTTGGTACAAATAGCAGTTTCTATTTGTCCCACCCCGAAGCAAATACAGCATTCATCCCGAGATGGAGTGAATAGCAGGTTTGATTGGAAAAAATTCAAACCTAGACAAGCGATCACCAAAAATTACCACTTGCACTACTCCTCGAGACATGCAGGTCAGAACCCATGGCATGCCTATGACAGCCCCCATCAATGAGGCAATTTTGGGGAGATTCTCTCCCCCCACCAATGCGTGTCGCCCTGATGGAAAAATGGCCCCTTTGGCCTTGCATGACCTTGCATGCCTTTTACACATTTGACCTCCTAGGTCTATAAATTGGATGACATTCTCATCCATGCAGATGAGGTCATTGCTAGGAATCGCAATGAAGTGCTACCGAGTTATTGCCTCACATATATTGTGTCCTTTTCATCCATAATTTCTCCTTAGTGAGAGAGGTTATCGGGTGGCAAAATAAGGTGCAATTTGACTCCAAAACCCAAATTGATTATTCGAATACCTCATATAATTTACCTAAAATACTTCTCCCCTAGTTTTGCATCAACCCACATTAGATTGGCATAGAAATTTGGGAGATTTTTGCAGACGTCCTACCCGTGCCCCCCAATTTGTGACAGTCGAATTCGTCCCACCCCCATATGAATAAAAATATATGCATAATTTTAAGACTATTTAATTAGCTATTTTGAATATGTCTCTAGGATACTACATTTCAAATTTCACTGCATTCTAACTTGTATCGGCTGAGATATCGCATTTTACGATTTACATGTATGTGGGCCCCACTTTTGCATGCAGGATAATTTGAGTAGGATATCTAGAATATGATCACATGGATCTCTTTATAATTTAATTTTATGCTTACTGACCAAATATTATAGGTTTTTGACATGTCTAGGTAGAGAAATTGCTCATTTTCCTTTTGCAGGTTCACAAAGTGCGATGGGATCGAACGCAATGACCAGGATTCCAAAACTTATAAAATCAGGTGATATAAAATAACATATTTCATATCACTCTTGAGTTTCCTTTGTTTAGATCTCATTTGATACCTCTACCTTATGTGCACCTTTTTCAGGATGTGGGGATTGCATATTTTAGAATCATATATAGATGCTTTTGAACTTATTTTGTTTTCTTGTGTGTAGATATAGGTGCAAAAATGTGATAGGAGATATCGGAGAACAAGGATTAAATTTATGTAAGTGGCGGTGACATTGAGCCCACCCACCTCGAGTGTGGGCATGCAGAATAACAGTGGATGTGCACCACGTTCTTTGGTAGATTGATATATCTTGGAACTATTTTTGTAACATATTGTATCAAGTGATTCAAGTCCTCAAAGGGAGGCATTGTATTGAATTTGATATTATTTGATAAGGAGAACGCCCCATTTCACTTTATTGTGTGTCATACATTGTCATTTACTTTGCATGCTTAGTTATTTGCTTTCATTGGACTTAACACGCATTTAAAAATTATGTTTCTTTGGTTGGGGTGCACCATTTTTTCATTTATATAGTGGAAATAATGGTGGGACCCAGTCCCTTTTTGTTTAGGTGATTTGTTCACTCAATTTTCACCTTTTTTTGTTGCAGGTTTTAGTCGCTCTAGACCCAGGTGAACTTGGGACTGCTATTCCTACCACCCTAGGACGGATTCAAATCTGTACCTCCCTAGGATGAATGTAGACCTGCAATTCATACCACCCTAGAGTGAATAGAAAACACCAATTTTCTTGAGCTAGGTTTCAAAACCAATAGACAATGGCAGAGAAGAGGTAGAATCTAAAACACTTTATTCATGTTTTACATTTACATAACTCTATTTTCTGTTCATTTTCACTTTATGTGCTTAAGTACGAAGCTAGAAAACTATCACAACTTCATTATGAAAAATGTAAAATTTACAAAAAATGCATATATTAGAAAATCATAATTAGGATTGCATCTCCTTTAGCCTGATTGCTTGTCACTCATCCAATGGTGGGTCTTCATTTACGGTTGATTTCCTATGCTTAGTGTAGTGACTTCCATATTTCATATTTCCATCTTCTGAAAGTAAAATGTTACCTTTAAGCTTGCATTTAGTAAAAAAAAAACCATTGAATGCTCTCTTGTTTACTTTATTTTGGATTAAAAGGAATCACACACACCACAATCCACTTAAACACTAACGAGTTGGACTTCATCCCCAACCGTTGGTAGAGTGCAAGTGACAGTGGGTTTCATCTCCATCCACTTGGCTCAAATCCCATGAACCTGATCCATATTGCCAAGGCCAATTCCAAGATCCATCATAGCTCATGGGTTATAGCATGCATCACCCTTCGGGGAGGTGTATCATAGACTATGGGTGAACTGGGTGAGGAACTAGTAGGACCTGTGCTCCCTGGTCATGTGTGGGCTTCATTACCACACATCATAGGTAGGATAACGCAACCTAGAGTTCATAGCTAGGTTGTAGAGCTACGATTATATAGGTGAAATCCATTTTAACTTGATAATATCATTCAACAACTATCAAACATGGGACACAAGGTCTCTTTACAAAAAACTTGAAACACACTAAAACCAGTTTTTAGGATACACCTTTAATCTATTAACAAATATAAACATCTATTTGATTGTGTTTTTCCCTATAGGTATACTTTTTCATAAAATTTGTAAGGACAATAAAAATTAAAATGTTTGATAGACATTCTTATGATGGTTTTCACCCTTATCTAAGCCCAATCAAGGGTAGACACTATGAAGAGTGTACATGGAGATACAAGTTGTCTCAATTATAGTCTCTGAGATCTGGTCATACCACCTTGGAGGGCTGACACTCACCCCAGTCCATGAAGAACTAGGAAAAAGTAGGGTCTCCAAGAGACCCCTAGATGGGATACCCCTGTGCACCAAGAGCTAACCCAGGGATATTTCTCCCATTATATGGATACATCAAACACTCATTTTTATGATGACTAGCTAGTGCGTGAAGAGGCACATAGAGATAGGGAAATACCATGCATTCACATTCCTGTCAGAGCAGAGGTGCCCAATCAAGGGCTGAATTCCCACAATGATCATTGGGAGGGGCATGATGACCACATCTTACCCCCGTGCCGTCTAATTAGGGCTAGAGAGCCTAGATATCAGGATGAGTATGAGGTTCATCATGCAGGGTGAGCTAATTCAGCCCTGCATTTCCTTTTTCATGAGGGAAGATATGAGGAAATCCATGACATTCCTCAAGATTAAGTCACTATGCAGGGCCATTGCGCCTCCTTACTACCTAAGTATCAAGAGCACCTACCTCAACCAAAGCCGTAGGTCAATGCTACCAACCTCGATAGAGGGAAGTGCATTATAGAGGTCTCAAATCACCATGACCAAGATAAATATTGAGGGGAACCATCTAGGACACCTAGACCCCGAATTATTGAACAAGTCCAATAGGTGGTTGCCATATAAGCAAAATTCCAAGCTCGATTCAAACAACTTCAGTGTGATAAAGAGCAACTAGACTGCCTACATCAACTCAAGAAAGAACGTATTCAACATCAAACCAATGAGCTATTCCAAAAGACCCTACATGAGCAGGTTTTTACCCCAAGCACTCATAGGGTAGAGACCTATCAGAGGCAACAACCCGTAGTTAGAGAGAGGTTGCCTAGACCTTATAGAGGATTACTTCCTAGACCTCCCTGGTCTGATCAGGATTTGATTCCTAGGACTCATGTAGGGCACCCTCCATGGGTAGTTGCATAGGTTTATAGACCATCTCTAGAGATGCCTTATGAGGAGTATGATGGATATGAGCTAGAAGAAGAGCATGCAAAAGCACCATATCAAGGCAGGGGGGTTGTTTCGCAACCACCTCGTAATAGGCATCACATTCCTCGTAACCCATCACAAGAACATGATAAAGAGGAGGAGATAAAGTACTTCAATGCCTACAAGGCACTGCAAGAGCATCTCGAGTCAATCGATAATAGAACCTCTGGGCCCCAAAAGCCTATGTTACGTCAGCTCCATAGTCACCCTATGCATCCATCGATTCCTATGCCTCCCTACCCTAAACAATTCAAGATGCCTCAGTTGGCTATATTCAATGGGGAAGAGGATGTGGAGGAGCATGTTACCCATTTCCTGAGCCAATGTTTTGGTATTCAGGACCATGATGCCTTACTTATAAGAACATTTATGACCACCCTCATAGGTCCCACCTATGATTGGTTCACACAGCTCCCAAAGAATAGCATCCACAACTTGGACCAGCTCATGGATGCGTTCCTAGAATGTTTCACCTTCAATACGAAGAGGAAGGCAACACTTGCTGACTTTGCCAGTCTCAAGCAGTATGACGATGAGTCAGTTAACAACTATGGAAACAGATGGAGTTCTATGCTTTCAAAAGTGCCCTATCAACTCCCTACGTTGGAGTTAACCCAAATCTTTACTAAGAGCTACTTGAGATCCATCTCCTTGCTTTTATAACTCCAAAAATATGCTACTCTTGAGGATGCCTTAGTGCAAGCTAGGACCATCAAAGAAATCAAGATCCAAGATGATGAGATTGCAAAACCTTGCAAGAAGGAGTGGACCAAGACCATCGAAACCAACACAGTGCAATCAAAACCCACCACGATCAATCAGGTTGCCATCAGTTTTCTAGGTCCAACACAAACACAACAACCTCAAAATGTAGAGTATCATGCCACACCCCCTATGAACTATGAGAAAGAAAACTAGAAACAAGGGCAGAATCAACAACACCACCCCAAGCAATAATTTACACCCATAACATAATCTATGGATTCCTTGTTTGATCGCCTCTACGCGACTAGTTTGGTCCACCTACCTGAGAGTAGACCTATGGATCCTAATGCACCAAAGCCCAAAGGCTATTGGGAAGACTTGTATTGCAAGTACCACTAGTAGAAGGGTCATGACATCTTCGGATGCTACAAGTTCAAGAACTTGGTGCAGGACCTGATCGACAATAAGTCTCTCATGGTAGATAACCTCGTGGCACAAAAAACCAATAGATAGAGGGCTTCAAAGATCCCTTGCTAGCCCATGGATTCTGGCTAAGTACATATCCCAAGTAAACGAGGTCCATAAGGCCTATCCCAAGCAGGTATTTGTGCGCATGGCGAGCATTGTGACACAAAACAAGAAGTACCCAAGTCCAGCCGCAACCCCTATGACTTCGAGTGACATTACTCAACTTCACAAGCTACACCACCATCAGTGTAGACTCCCCCACCTAGGCCTGTGGCCATGATTCAGACCAAAATCACTCAAATTTTGAGGACCACATCAGCTAGGCTCTCCATATATGAGCTCATCCAGTAGTCGTAGCCTCACAGGGAGGCCCTGATGGAGATTTTGAAAGCCATTGAGCTACAGCCCTAGGAAGCTAATTCTTTCAATAATTTCATGGGGTATGTACACCAATGCACCAAGCCAGTCTTCACATTCAAGGAATATGAGCTTAGGAAAGTCCCCATTGACATGGTGGATCCACCTTTACACATCATCACATGTGTGAATGGAACCCCATTCAAGAGGGTTCTGATAGACACTAGTTCATATAGTAATATCATTACTACAACAACACTAGAGCACCTCAATCTGCCTACAGTGCACATCATTGCATCCACCTACACCCTTTGAGCATTCAATGATGCTATATGCTTGACATTTGGCATGATTTTCTTGCCCATTCAATTTGGGTAAAAGTCAATTCTGGCATTATGCCACATAATAGAGGGTGAGATGGCATATAACATCTTGCTAGGTAGACCCTAGATCAGTAATAGTAAGTGTGTCCCATCAATCATGCACCAGTTTTTGAAGTACACATATGAAGGGTAGGTTCACATCATTTTGGTAGACCTCAAGCCCTTCAAATACTACAACCTGGTGTAGTAGTTACCCGAGTCAACCCTACCATCATCTCATCTGGACTTCTAGTTGAATAAGTTTTATATGGATCTAATTCCAGCATCACCCCCTCTCGTAGAGCTGCCTTCATCATAGTCCATACCATGTTCATCATCAGTTCCTTCATAGGAATCACCATCATCTATGGCCCCATTGCCAAAGGACACCAGGAAAAGGCTCATCAAAGAGGTTATCCCAAAAATTTCCTTCATCTCCTCTAAAGAAGTACCTAGCATGATGGAGGAACGGGCAACCGATGAGCCCATCATGGAATGGGACCAAGAAGCACTCTCGTTTCCCCCTTAACCATGATCATTGATCACATTTGAGATGGCTAGTATGGGTCTAGGGAAGTACATGATTCAAAATGTCATGGCAACACCTACAGTTGAGTCCATGCAAGACATGGGCAGACCTCTCCTTTCGAGAGGCACCCTCATGCCTTTAGGCCTCCCTCCTAATCAGAAAAACTTTGTGTATGGAGGCCTTGATTATGGCATAGGTCCTTAGTATCAGGAGGAGGAAGACGAGGAGCCTTTTGGGGAGTATATTGATTACTTGTCTAACCTAGACTTTGTGCTGAAGTATTACATGACATCCACTTGATCCCTACTCCACATTAGTTGGAGGATGGATCACATATGTCAGTCGAGCCAACGATTGACCGAGACATAGGCTCAGATCTAGATAATCCATAGTTTATCAAGCTAGGGGAAGGCTTATCCCCTGAAGAGCAAGCCATATACATTCATATTCTCATAGAGAGAAAGCAAGATTTTGCATGGTCATACAAGGATATGCCAGGACTAGACCCAAATCTGGTCACGCATAATTTAACACTCAACCCGATAGTCAAACCGATAAAGCAAAAGCTATGGAAGATGCATCCAATAGTAGCCTTGATGGTGAAGGATGAGATACAAAAGCTCTTGGATGCCCGATTCGTTATCCCCATAGATTACCCGCCATGGTTGTCCAACATGGTTCCCATCAAGAAGCTTGATGGGAGGATTCGCATATGCACAGACTTTCGAGATCTAAACAAAGCGAGTCCTAAGGATGATTTTCCTTTGCCTAGCATCGATGCACTGGTAGATGCAATAGTAGGCCATGAAATGCTTTCCCTCATGGATGGTTTTTTTGGATATAATCAGATTCGTATCAACCCAGAAGACCAGATCAAAATGGCGTTTACGATGCCTTGGGGAACGTTTTGTTATAGGGTCATGCCCTTCGGTCTCAAGAATGCTGGCGCCACCTATCAGCGAGCCATGACATACATCTTCCATGATTACATGCACAAGATATTGGAAGATTACATGGATGACTTATTGGCTAAGTCTCTATTACGTCATGAGCATCCCGATGTCTTACGCAAAGTCCTCGATCGCCTCATTGAGCACAATGTCAGGCTTAACCCCAAGAAGTGCGTCTTTGGCATCACATCTAGAAAACTCTTGGGTTTCATAGTCTCCAAGTGAGGCATCGAGGTGGACCCTAATAAAGTCAAGGCTATCCTAGAAATGCCTCCCCCGACCACCGTCAAGCAAGTGCGAAGCCTGCAAGGCAAAATCATATCTATTAAATGCTTCATAGCACAGTTGTCGGATAAGTGTCGGCCAATGAATAGACTCTTGCATAAGGGAGTTGCATTCCACTGGGATGATGAGTGCCAAGAAGCCTTTGATGAGATAAAGCAATACCTAGTTTTACCACCAGTCTTGGCACCTCCTCGACTAGGAGTACCATTCTATTTATACATCTCAACCACTGAGATCGCACTGGGGGCCATGCTGGCCTAGAAGAATGAGTTTTTCAAAGAGCAGGCTACTTACTATCTTAGCCACACCCTAGTCAGTTATGAGGTTCGATACGCATATGTCGAGAAGTTGTGCTTAGCAGTGGTTTTCACCACTAGAAAGCTATGCCATTATATGTTGGGGCATACCATGCATGTTGTGTCGAAAGAGAATCCATTGCGATACATGATGAGTCATACTTATCATAGTAGTCACACAATGAAATGGATCATGTTGTTAATGGAATTCGACCTAGAATTCATCGGATAAAAATCTATCAAAGGTCAGGTCATCGCCGATCAGCTCGTGGAGGCTCCTCTTGAGGATGATCAACCTCTTAGCATGGAGCTACCCGATGATGGGGTCTTCCATATCTCAGAATCACCAGATCTTGACGAGCCTAAGGCCCAGGCCGATATGACCCTGTTCTTCGATGGCTCCAAATGTGAGCGAGGGGGTGGCATGGGAGTCATGTTATTTACACCATAGGGAGCTCCATTGCCTCTATCATTTAAACTCGATTTCCCATGCACAAACAACAACGCAGAATATGAAGCCTTGCTCATAGGTCTTCAAGCAACCGTCACCATGAAAATCAAAAGGCTCAACATTTTTGGTGATTCCTTGCTAATTGTTAACCAGGTCAAAGGGATCTTTCAATGCAGATGTCCAGTGCTGCAAGCTTATAAAGCCCTTGTGGATGTTTTCCTAGCAAATTTTGAGTGGTACGATATCGAGGCACTCCCTCGATCATCGAATCATTTTGTGGATACTATGGCCTCCTTGGGGTCACTTATCCCATAGAACCCTTCAGATGACATCACCACCATTCATGTTAAAATGCTATCACAACCTGTGATGAAGTGCGAGAGCTCTGAAGCCATGCTAGGCATCCACATGATTCAAATTGAACCATCTCATGATAGGTTCTCACAAATTCATGATCACCTGAATCATGCCGATTGGGGGTCCTTATTCCCCCAAACCCCTTTTAATAGTAGTACCATGCTATTCTTATAGGTTCTCCCCCAATCAAATTTTTCTAGGGATGAACTTTTAAAGGGCCAGGTCATTCATGCCATCGAAGCTTCTATGCAACAGGACTGGTATACTCCCATTCGAGACTACCTCAAGCTTGGTAGCCTCCCACCTAGATTGTCGCATGCCACCAAAAGGACACTCAAATAGAAAGTGGCAAAGCATGTCTTGTTAGGAGACATTTTGTATCATCGAAGCTATGAGGGAATCCTCCTTCATTGCTTGGAACAACAGGAAGCTACTTGGGCCATTGCCCAAGCACACGATGGTACATGCGGTGGCCACTTTAGCGGCATGGCCATCGCAAAGCGCATCCTTCGCATGGGCTATTACTGGCCATATTTAGAGTGATATTGTTGTGCATATGTTAGGAAGTGCATGAAGTGTCAGCATCATGCTAACTTGACACACGTACCTTCCCAGGCCTTGCAACCGATCCAATCGGTTTGGCCATTTTCATAGTGGGGACTAGATCTAATCGGGAAGATCTCCCCCGCATCCTCGGGCCATCACATGTTCATCATCATGACAACCGAGTACTTCACCAAGTGGGTGGAAGCGATTCCCCTTACCTCAATGATTGGACCCCACATAGTGGAGTTCATAACGAATCATATCATTTGTCATTTTGGTATTCCATCCAAAATCATTTTGGATAATGGGACATCATTCAAAAACAAGGTTGTGCATGCTTTAATGAATAAGTACAAAATCAAACATAGCTTCTCGACACCATACTATCCACAAGCAAATGGGCAAGCAGAGGCCTCAAACAAAATGCTAGTTGCCATCCTTAAGAAGATAGTCAATGGAAGTCATAAATATTGGCACACACAAATCCCTCTTGCCCTATGGGCTTATCGCACTAGTATTCGGATGCCCACTGGGGCAACCCCGTTCTCACTAGTGTATGGTGCAGAGGTAGTCATGCCTCTAGAGCTAGAAATCCCCTCACTACGCATATCCATGCAAGAATTCATCGATGATGATACTGCGTGGTAGGCTCGACTGGACCAACTTACGCTGCTCGATGAACGATGCATCCATGCCCTGGAGCATTTGTGCATTTATCAAGAGTGACTAAAGAGAGCCTACAATATGAAAGTCCATCTCAGGGACTTCCAGGTTGGTGACCTCATCCTAAAAGAGAACCAACAAAATTCTAACTTGCCATCCCACCTGAGGGATAAGTTCATGGTAAACTGGTTAGGTCCTTTTGTCATCACCAGTCAAATAGGACCTGGAACATATCGACTCACCTCTCTTGAAGGAGTCAAAGATCCCGAACCCTTGAACATCATCCATTTGAGGTTTTTCCATGCTTAGAGCACCACAGTGCCCCAAAATGCTCCAAGGGTGCCTTAACCCGCTTGGTCAACCCAAAAATGCTCCTAGGTGGTCTAGAACCATCTAGGTCACCCCAAAATTCTCCAAAGGTGCCTTAACCCACTTGGTCAACCCAAAAATGCTCCTAGGTGGTCTAGAACCATCTAGGTCACCCCAAAATGCTCCTAGGTGGTCTAAAACCATCTAGGTCAACCAAAAAGTCCCAACGGCACCCATAAGCCCTTTGGTCACCACAAAAATCCCCAAAGGCACCCATAAGCCCTTTGGTCACCCCAAATGCCCCAATGGCCCCCAATAAGCCCGTTGGTCACATATACATACAGATATATCAATCAAAAATTCAAAAACATCATCAAAATATCGAAATACAAAAAACATTGCATCGCATGCATATACATACATATATATCAATCAAAAATCCAAAAACATTATCAAAATATCAAAAATCCAAAAACATTATCAAAACATCAAAAATACAAAAATATTGCATTCTCATCAAGCTGCATATCATTGCATTATCGCCTGCATTAGGCATGTCCTTCATCGCACATTGCATTTTTTTAGAGTGGCTCATACATGGCTAGCATTAAAATAGTACACTAAGTATAATGCACAATCAATGTTGTCGAGGTCATCACTCACCTCATTCCATATTCTACCTATCATTTCCATCTATATTTCCTACATTTCCATAGTCGTGTCTATTCCCTTCACTTAGCCATTTGTTTTAGAATGTCAGTAGGGTTTTCGGTCACTCAGCCATATCCAGTCTCTACTCAGATTTTGTAGAAGGCTAGCGAGATTTTTAGGAGGTAGAGTCTTGCTTAGATTGTGCCTCGTATACATCAAATCCCAACACATTTCACACTAATAAATCCAAGTTTTGTGAAAGGAAAGATGAAACCCACAAAGTGGTCTAGGGTACCTTGAGCGAAAAGTTTTTCCTGCTCATCCCCCTGTGCGAATGGTTCAAAGATGCTGAGAATTGGCAAAAGGACAAGCTCTTCCCTACCCAATTCCCCAAAATAAATAGTGGTTTTCACCACTATCAAAAATTTTCAACAACCCTTGATCCCTAAAGTCATAAGGATTCATACTACACGTCCCTGAGAAGGATGGGTAGTCATCCCCAAGGCCTAAAAGATCAATCCCGTTCCAAAGCAAATTCCCCAAAAGTTCAAAATTCAAAATCAAAATCCTCAAAAAGCAACAATCAAAGATAACAATGGTTATCACCACTCCCCAAATCCCTTGCTCAAAGAAAATCAAATACAAAATAAATAGTGATTATCATCACTACATATGAGCAAGTATCCCAATAAAATTGAATAAAAGCAGGGCGCTTGAGCTTGAATCCTTGGAATTCTCAGCATTTGAAAAACCATCTAGGTGATCCTCATTACGGGTTTGGTGGATAGCCTATCCAGCAATGGTGGTATCCTAAATGCATGATGATATGTCTACCACATTAGCTTTGCGTGTGTGTAGACCAATGTTTGCATGTGGACGAGCTAGCTTTTGGTCCCCTATACTACCTAGTGGTCTAATCCAACTGAGTACAGAACTATGGATTGTGGCATTCATAGAGTGATCCTCATTACAGGTTTGGTGGATAGCCTATCTAGCAATGGCGGTATCTTTATGCATCTCACAGGAATGAACTCACTTGCACACATAGGGATATTGAGTATCTTGGTCATCCTAACAGATTCATACCTTGTCAAAAAGTCCTGCATGGTTAATATCCAACTTTTGAGCAATTGACTAGAATGTTTGAGTCTCGTGAAAACCTCATAGACATCTTATAAACATCATGTCATTCATATCATTTCACCACATCCATTTCAATTCCACTATGCACAAATCCATTACATAATCTCATAGCAAAAGTACATATGAATTAATGCATTCTATATCGTCTATGGTGATAGCATAATATGTCATATAGTCTACACATTTTATCATCTAGATCAATAAATCATCCATCTCATCATACATCCATGCATGTACAAAATCAGATCAAATCACATTACAACATATGCATACATGATAGACATCCATCATCATATCATAGATCAATAAACATATTGCACATCATCAATAAATCCATACACCACATTGCATTCATACAAAACAACAATAAGCGAAACACATGATGACAAATAACAAAATCTCATATATATATGGGGTAAAATAGTACATCATAGTTTCCAAAATACTCGAAGGCTACAATAAGGTGGGTCCTCAAACCTCACCCATACCAAAAATAAGGCCCTATCCATGTCGGCCACCATGATCATGCAGGATCGATGCTACGACTAGTACTACCACCCATAGTATGTGACCACTGCGACCTCTCTAGTTGGCTGCCACCCACCCGACTCCCACCAACCACCTCGATCCTCCACCTCGATGAGATAGACCACTCTATCTCACTCCATCGGGTTTGGTGAGAGGTGCTACCCTCACCCAACTCTGACAACCATCCCTCAAGCCGGATCACCTCCCACTCTAGCTCACTCCTGTAGGTCTACGCCCGAGCCTCCCATGCCTGATATGTCTCTGCCACCCATAGTACCTAGTCTCATAGTGACCCCACCTTAGTCTCCAGCTCCTGCACTCATACCCATAGAGTCGTAACCTCTATCGGGTCACCCTACCCCTACACCTATACCCATAGGAGATCCCTCTCCTACCGAACCCTGGCTAGCTCTACCTGCAGCTCGATGTACTGATCTACTGGTGCATCCTACTACTCAGGCACCCCTTGATCCTCCATATCCACATCCTCATCCTCACCCTGATCATCCATGATCAGGAGGTCCACCTGCTCATCCATCTGGTAGGGTGACTCCACCCGATCTTCCTCAGGTGCATCCTGAGGCATATCCTCACCTACCACCATTGCATCTTCCCCAAGGGCCTCCTCGCCCCACCACCACCGCATAACCCACCATGTGTCATACTCAGCTATCATCCCGACATCATCCACATCGGGAACCACTATAGCTAGGTCAGCCACCTCATCAGTCTCCACAACCATGGGCCAAGTCAGGGTCTGCTCATCCCCACGATGCTTGTAGATCATGGGCACCCAGGGAAACCCCTAGTGTACCCTAAACTACCATGTCACTTTCTCATAGAGGAATAACTCCTTCTTTGTGCCATGCCACCCTATCAACCATCTCCCTCACCTGCTCCTCTATAGCCACTCCCCAGCCTCAGGCCATGTTGGGCAGTCTCTGTAAGGTCACCAACTAACATCACCCACCATCAGCTCAACAAAAGCCTTGGCATAGTGACCCACGTCACCCACCCAATGCCTACTCTGACCCACCTCCTATACCTTCTACCAAAATATGGCATACCCAATCTCCAAGTCCTCCAACTCACCTCGAGTCATCCATGATAGCCCTGATGGCCGCTCCACAACTATGTGCTGCCATGCCCAACACTGTAGTAGGTAACTGCACCCTATCCCCTTCTGATTTTGGTAGTGGATCTCGTACAACTCATCATAGAGTTGTGCCAGTAGTGTAGTACCCCATGCCATCACCAATGGTCTCTTCTTAGTGCTTGCCACCAAGGCAAACACTAGCTCCAGCAGGTTCCATGGGAACCTCGCTCCAGAGGAGTCGGGTAGAAGCATATTGGAGATGAGGGTCATGAGTAATGCATGCCTCACCTTCAATACCTTCTCCCCAAACTAGTAACCAACCAATATACCACCCCTCAGGCAGTCATCCTCTGCATCCTCCACCCGATCACCAAAGTAGCGAGTCAGCACTACACCTCTCAGGTCACGGTGCATCATCCTGATGGGTCACCCCTCTATCGAAATCCTCAAAATCTGATAAACATCATCCAAAGTCACCATCATCTCCCCTGTCGAGAGGTGAAAGGTATTGGTGTGGGGGTCCCATAAGTTAATTAGGGCCATCAAGTAGGCACGGTCACCTATCACAGGCTCCAACCGCATCACTTGCTTAAGCCCCAACTGATCCAGCCACTCCCAATCCGCCTCACTCAAGGCAGCCCGGGTGGTCTCAAATAGCTTTGGCTTATGATACCGCCCCCTCACCTAATAAAACATAGCACAAAAAAAGTTAGTAAGCATTCTTATGCTTCACAAAAATGGCCTTTCTAAAGGCCTCAACAATCAAAGCAAAATAAAAATAAAATAACAAAGCAAAAAACACAAAATTCAAAAATAGCACTAAAGCGCGATCGAGGAGTCACTACATACCCACATCGCACCAGCTCCTCTATTGGATGCTCCGGTCTACTGGCTCATGGTGTCCTAGACCGAGTTCGACAACACTTCACTGCACACAATCGCTCTCCTCCTCCTCACCACTCGAATCGCCAAAAGAAACTTGCAATAATGGACCCCACATTGGGTTTTTTTGTTTCCGGGGGGTGATTAATTTGCACTCATCCCACCCTAGGATGAATACAAAATTTGCATTCGCCCCACCCTGGGATGAATACAACTCCCAACTTTTAAAATAACACAAAACAACCCCAAAAAGGCTCCAAAACAACATAAAATTGCCTAAACTTGGTCAATTTCATACCCAAGCATAAAGGCATAATATACCACCACCGGGGTCATAGAGAGACTCGAATTTACTCCCCAAGAAGGCTAGTATATCCGGACCACTCCACGGGAACAAGGTTTATCTCTCTCTCTCTTACTCCAAAAAGCACCAAAAATGGGTTAAAACCCACCAATAACAGGTCAAATTTGATACGGTTCATTCAAACTCAAGGTACAATTCAAGAGCACCATGGAAGTGTGAGAACCACTCCTTTAATCCCTAAGAAATCCATAATGGCTGGACCACTCCACGGGAATGAAGTTGGTGACCCTCTCTCCCCCATGAGACATCTATCGGATCGGTAATATCCTTCCAAAATTGCCATAATCTTCATGAGTACACCTGAAGGCAACCCAAAAAAAGTCATCTAGGTCAAGTGACTCATCACTTTTCTCGCTAAGTCCTTCCCTCATCGACTCATCGCTTGAGGGGGTAGTCATACTCATAATCATAATCAACAACTAAACACTCAATCATGCAAATTGCGTTCGTCCAACGAATCTTTGACAAAGACAATCACACTCCTGCTTGGGGCAGCAAACAAGCACAAAAATGATTAAATCAAAATGCTTGGCATCTAGTAAGCATGTGTAATGTCAGGGAGCACCCGTTTCATGATTGAATGACATCCAAGATAAAGCAGACTCCTTAGCTCGTCAAAAGCAAGGATTCAAGAATGCATGCTCTTTCCATGATTGGGGCATCCAAAGTTGGTTAGGTTACTGAATAACCATAATCATTGAGCACTTTGGTCATCTATTTTTGCTCAGCATTGTGCTGCACATAATGCTTCTCAAAAAGGGGCATCTGTAGACACCAAAACAGCACCAATCCGATTATGCTACCAAGGCATTGATAAAATTGATGCACAAAGCCCTTAGGGCAGCCCTCAGAGGTCAAGCAGTGGTTCTAACCACTCCCAAAATAGTTTTGGAAGGTTCCTAGGCCAATTAGGGACTTTTTGAGGCTCAGTTCCTATTCGTCCCACCCCGGGATGAATAGCAGTTTCTATTCGTCCCACCCCGGAGCGAATACAACATTCATCCCGGGGTGGAGCGAATAGCAGGTTTGACTGGCAAAAAGTCAAACCTGGACAAGCGACCACCAAAAATTACCACTTGCCCTACTCCTCGAGACATGCAGGTCAGAACCCAGGGCATGCCTATGACAGCCCCCATCAATGAGGCCATTTTGGGGAGATTCTCTTCCCCCACCAATGCATGTCGCCCTGATGGACAAATGGCCCCTTTGGCCTTGCATGCCCTTGCATGCCTTTTGCACATTTGACCTCCTAGGTCTATAAATTGGATGGCATTCTCATCCACATAGAGGAGGTCATTTCTAGGAATCACAACGAAGTGCTACCGAGTTATTGCCTCACATCTATTGTGTCCTTTTCATCCATAATTTCTCCTTAGTGAGAGAGGTTATCGGGTGGCAAAAGAAGGTGCAATTTGACTCCAAAACCCGAATTGATTGTTCGAATACCTCATATAATTTGCCTAAAATACTTCTCCCCTAGTTTTGCATCAACCCACATTGGATTGGCATAGAAATTTGGGAGATTTTGGCGGGCATCCTGCCCCCGGGCGCCCCCTAATTTGTGACAGTCGAATTCGTCCCACCCCTGGATGAATAGAAATATATGCATAATTTTAAGACTATTTTTAATTATCTATTTTTAATATGTCTCTAGGATACTACATTTCAAATTTCACTGCATTCTGACTTGTATCGACCGAGATATCGCCATTTTACGATTTACATGTATGCGGGCCCCACTTTTGCATGCAGGAGAATTTGAGTAGGATATCTAGAATATGATCACATGGGTCTCTGTAGGATGTCATTTTATGCTTACTGACCAAATATTGCAGGTTTCTGACATGTCTAGGTAGAGAAATTGCTCGTTTGCCTTTTGTAGGTTCACAAAGTGCGATGGGATCGAACGCAGTGACCAGGCTTCCAAAACTTACAAAATCAGGTGATATCATCCCAAAATCACATATTTCATATCACTCTTGAGTTTTTTTTTGTTTAGAGCTCATTTGATACCTCTACCTTATGTGCGCCTTTTTCAGGCTGTGGGGATTGCATGTTTTAGAATCATACATAGATGCTTTTGATCTTCTTTTGTTTTCCTGTGTGTAGATATAGGTGCCAAAATATGATAGGAGACATCGAAGGACAAGGATTACATTGACGTAAGTGGCGGTGACATTGAGCCCGCCCACCTCGAGTGTGGGCATGCGAAAGAACAGTGGATGTGCACCACGTTCTTTGGGAGATTGATATCTCTTGGCACTATTTTTGTAATAGATTGTATCAAGTGATTCAAGTCCTCAAAGGGAGGCATTGTAATTGAATTTGATATTATTTGATAAGGAGAACGCCCCATTTCACTTTATTGCTTGTCATACATTGTCATTTACTTTGCATGCTTCGTTATTTGCTTTCATAGGACTTAACACGCATTTACAAATTTTGTTGCTTCGGTTGGGGTGCACCATTTTTCTGTTGCTATAGTTTGTAATGTTTTAAAATTTGAAAGAGCCATTTTTTGCAGGAATGTAATGGACTAGTTTGTTATGCATGTATTTGATACAATGGTGTAAGGTATATGGAACACATTGCATATCATAGATCCATGAACGACCAAGCAAGATATTGTATTGCATCTCACCTTGAATGACATGAAATAAGGTATACATGGTGCTTACACCTACTCGAATGGGCAGAACAATGGAACCTATTGTGGAACACATAGAACCATCAAAATATCGAAGGTCTAGTGAAGGTGTAGTGACATGAGTAGGTGGAATGTGAAGGTGATGAAGGGCAATGGTAGATATGATGTTAATGGAATAACCAATATCAACGAGGACACACTTGTAAGTGATGTCATTGATGGTTGCTTGGATATGTAATGGAGGATCAGCTCCTTCACCCATAAGCTTGGTAATGTTTGTGGTCATGGAAGCTAATTGAAGGTTTTATGCATTAAGGAATGTTCCCAATGAAATTTACAAATGCATTGGTATTGTGGGTTTTGAGTTAATTTGAGCAAATAATATCATTTAAAGCTTTGTAATGAGGGTGAGATTGTTGTAAAAGGTCAAAAATAGAGAATATAGCTAGGGCATTATGCAACTAATGGGTGAGACTACCACAAATAGTGATGATATTACATGGTAGAAGTGGTGAAACATTTGAGATTAATGGTAAGTGAGGAGACATGAATGGTGGTGGAGGTGAAGTTATGGGTACATCTTGGTGTGGTGAATAATTCTGATTACGAGTAGTGAGATTAATCATGTCGACCACTCTGCATGAGGGAGGATCATTGTGGACATGATTGACTTACCTGAATTGGGCTTATTGTGTGGGTTGAGCACCTTAAGGATTAGTCCTCCTGTTCTCAGGTAATGGATTCTGATAAATACTTATATTTTGATTTTATGGTGCAAGGTTTTCAAAAATTTGATAGTACCACAATCGATAAGATCTTGTACCAAGCCACAAAAAGAGCGATAATACCCAACATCATGGTCATGTTGTCGATGGTAAGCACAAAAGGCCTATTCATTGTATCCATGAGGTTTGGGTTGATTCGGGTCTATGGGTTGAATGTCGGGTAATGTAACATGACCAGAGTTAAAAAATCTCTAGAATAAAGTTGGCAGAGGCTCAAAAAGTGGAGTCCAAGTGTGCTATGGGTGTTTACGACGAACACCATGAGCTTATTGTGGATTATATGGAGGAGGTGCATTAGTAAGAAATAACTATTGTGGAGGGAGAGGTCATGAAATCAATAAAGAGGCTAGAGAGGCCACTTCTACTTGATTTTTTTGTGGTTGTTTGGATAAGGGTGGATTAGGATCATTGTTATTGAAGTAGAAATTTGAGGTGTAAGGTGTTTTCTGTAGAAGTTTGATTTTTCCAAATTGGACCTTGATATCCTCAATGACTTTTGCCTAAGCAATGGCCTCATCAAATGTGTGGCTTTGATGTAATTGCAAAGGGATAGAAATACATTTGTAATAAATTTTAGCAAATAGTGTGATGAGTTCGATAGAAGGGAGGTTATAACCTAGGTCATGAATGACCAATCTCCACTAAGAAATGAAATCAGTGATAGGTTCATCATCATCCTGTCGTAAGGTATACACATCAGAAAAGATCATATTTTTCTTAATGTTAATGGAAAAGTGTTCAAGAAATAAATTAGCCAACTTCTCAAATGTGAACAGGCTATGGCACGAAAGCATGTTGTACCAATCAAGGGCTTGTTCCCCAAGCAAAAGAGTGAAAGTACGAAACATGAGGGGATTGCTACTATGCAACTGGTAGCATGTGAAGCAATAATTATTGATATGTTCTCAAGGATCCTCCTTACCATTTTATTTATTTAATTTTGGAATCTCGAAATGGTAAGGATAAGGAGGAATGGGAATTGAGGGATGAATGGGTTCATTGTACAACTCTTTATATGTAGGTTTTTGGGGCCCGTAACTAGTCATGTGTAGATCCAACATTATGATTTGTTTTTTTATAAGTTGAATTTTAGTTGATTAGGCTTAAATGAATTGTGATGAAATGGTGGTAGCATGAGAATGAGGAGGATATTTTAGTTGTTCCTCCTCCTATAGTGAAAGGGGAGTATATTGAAATTTTTTCTTTGGGTGCTATTTTTAGAAAGTGTGAGACAGAGAAGTGGATGTGAGAATCTGCTATGGGGTAGACATATGCTATGAATGGAAAATATGTGGATAAGAAGCCTTTATCTGGTGTACAAGAATCTACTATGATGGTTATGTGGTTGGTGTGGAATATCTGGAAGGAGGTGATGTGAAGAATGTAGGAAAAATAGATTTTGGTGGGAGAAGTGGTGTTTTAAGATATAGGAAGAAGGCAAAGTGCAAGATGACATGCTGAAAGATGTGAGCTATTCCAGACCAGATGAGCGATGAATAGAAAACTCGGGTTCGACAGAATAGCATGGGAGATTAGCGAGATAATATGGATAAAGTGGATTATAAGAATAAAGAGGAATGGAAGGGGGAGACTAAAAAGGATGAGGTTGAGGAAGGAGAAATATGGAAGTAGAAGAAGGCAACAATGGGGTGGAATATGGCATATCGTACATCCTAGATGAGGGGAATGTAGGTGGTGGAAGTGACGAAGAAGGAGTAGAAGTGTCAAAGGTGGAAGACTAAAATTAAGGGGTGGTGAATGTATCCACAAATATTTTTGAAGATCGAATTGGTTGATGTTGTGATGAAATGAATTTTTGTGATTGGGATGGTGGTTGCATTGTTGGTACAGAAGATGGAAAATACGATTGTTGTGAAGGTGGTTGTTGTGGTGCATGTGAGGTGTATTTATGAGATGAAAAAGGTGGATTGTGCTATTGTTTCAATGATGATTATTATGGGGTTAATTGTGATGAAGGTACATGAGTTCCAAGAGTGGAGGATTGAGGATCTAAAATCATCCCTACTATGGGGGTAGATGATGTAGTCTTGGGGTGAGGATGATTAAGAAAAGAGGGATCATCCTTGAGAATAAATTGAGATGGATCTTGAAGAAATGAATGAATGGATGTGGGTGAGGTAGGTGGGGTATCCTCAATAATAATGAATAACAGATATGGATCTCCTAGAGTTTTATAGATAACATGATCATAAAATGTGGAAGGTGGATTGGGTGGGGGTGAATGAGGAATAATTGAATGATCCTTGCCAAAATATGTGGTAAGCATATTACTAGAAATGGAAGTCTCACCTTGGATCATGGTGTGCATGGGAGATGGCTCAAAACTAGTGTGGAGATCAAGTTTGAGAGTGGAAGGTTCCCTCATGAACTGAGAGGGAGTGTTATACTAGTTGGAGGTGGCACGTGCAGCCTCTTCAGTAAGATGTACTTACTCGCATGCTTGGCTATGAGTAACAATATGCATGGCAATATGTACTATGAATGGAGTATTCAAAACTATTTAGAAATGGAAATTTGAATTGGTGTATGTGTTCTGTGTAGAAATCTATGTATTTCTATGTGTTTCTATGTATTTCTGTGTACTGAAACAAAGTTTGCATACTATTGTGTGAACCTGTGCTATGAGAACTTGGTTCACACACCATTGTACGAACATTTAATAGAGGGTAAATCTAATAGAAAAATTATAGTAATAGAATGTGAATATCTAACAAGTAGGTTTGCTAATAAGTGAATGTGTTGAAACTAGTTTTTGTGAGAGTTCAATATAAGAACACAGATGGAATCAATTCTAAGCAAATAAAAGCAAATATTTTTGTTTTTTGGTGTATTTTTATGATAGTACCTACTCTAGAACATGAAACTGGAAATGAAGTAAAAACTAAAAAGGAATATCATCGGCACAAAACCTCCTCCAAAACTCAAGGGTGCACATAATAGAACTATGTCTCAACAGGTGAGTGGCAACCTGAATGGAATAAGGTACAATAAAATGGTATCCAAAGGGGGGAGACTCAAAATGCTCTGATGAGTCAAAATCCTCTTATGAAAAGAGGTCACATTGCCTAAGACCTTCTACTAGCCTAGTCAAGTGGTCACTTCACCCTCCGGTGGGCTTAGTAAAGAACGATAGTTACCTGTTCATGAATTATGTAAGCCTTATGAACAAAGGCATCTAATCCTATCCTACTTCGAAGATCTCTTTTGAAGATGAATTTTGGAAAACCAGTCTCAAGAGTAGAGGATCTTCTGGTGATGAAGTTCAAAAAAACACTCCTAGGGGTACTATGGTGTCTAGGGGGAGATGTGGTGGAAGGAGATAAATTTCAATATCACCAGTCTCGAGTGGAGATTGGGGATGAAGTCCAATATTACCACTGTATATGAAACATGAGTGTGTGGTGGTGAGTTAACTATCGATGATATGAAAGCAAATATAGCTAAATGCCTTTTCAAAAGAAACTAAACCTAGATGCCTTTTGAAATTGAAATATATTCTAGAAAGCTTGAAAGCAATCAAGATAAGGAGGAAAGAGATTTGAAATCTAAGTGCTTTTGGAAAGAGATCTAAAATCTAGTTTAAGTGCTTTTGGAAAGATATTTGAAAGTGACTTGATGCTTTTGAAAGAGATTTAAAAGTGATTTGATGCTTTTGAAAGAGATTTGAAAGTGATTTGATGCTTTTAAAAGATATTGAAAACCTAATCTAGTGCTTTTTAAAGAGATTGGAAAGTGATTTGATGCTTTTGAAAGAGACTGAAAACCTAATCTAGTGATTTGTAAAGAAATTTGAAATGTACTCCAAGTGCTTCAAAAAAGAAATTTGAAATATAATCTAGTGATTTGAAAAGAGATTTAAAATTTAACCTAGTGATTTGAAACAAATTTGAAAATTTAATCTATTGATTTAAAAAGAGATTGAAAATTTAAACTAATGCTATGAAAAGAGATTTGAAAGTGATTTGATGCTTTTGAAAGAGATTGAAAACCTAATCTAGTGCTTTGTAAAGAAATTTGAAATGTACTCTAAGTGCTTTGAAAAAGAAATTTGAAATTTAATCTAGTGATTTGAAAAGAGATTTAAAATTCAACCTAGTTATTAGAAAGGATTTTGAAAATTTAATCTAGGTGCTTTGAAAGAAATTTGAAATTTAACCTAGTGATTTGAAAAGAGATTGAAAATTTAAACTAATTTTGTGAAAAGATATTTGATATTTAACCTAGGTTTTTGAAAATAAATTTGAAATATGATCTAGTGATTTGAAAAGATATTTAAAATTTAACCTACTGATTTGAAAAGAGATTTAAAATTTAAACTAGTGAGTTGAAAGAGATTTGGAAATCTAAGCTAGTGCACTGAAAAGAAATCTAAAATTTTATTTAATGCATTTGAAAAATGGTTGCTTTGAGTGGAATACCTGACACCAAATATATTGGATGATCTTGCTTATGTTTGGACTATCTTGTGAAGTAACAAAAATAAATATCCCACTATAAGGACCTTTTCTAAGGTAGTTTTGTAAGGTTCACACAGTAGTGTGCAAATCCCATTTGTAGGTTCGTGCGATGGTGTGCAAACTAGGTGTAGAAGGCTACAAATTCATAGAAAAAGGTTTGAAGTGTGTATTAGGGTTGTTATGGACTCTCCTCTAGATTTACAGTGCATGAAACATAGAAAAGTAGACCAAAAGGTGAATTAGACAACACTAGAGCTAATCTAAAATGATTTTTGGGGATCCCATCGGACATGCTAGAATGTAACACATGGAAGTCACCCATTTCAAAACTAATGGAATAATTGAATGTTATTTTATTGATAAAAAGGAGGGTTACAACATAAAATTCTCCCAAGAAGGGTTTTGCTCTTTTTATCAATGTGAATATGATGCATTTGTTGATGTCTTCTAGTGACCTCAATGTAGATGGGCTTCTTGCACGCGTGTCATCACTTGGTTGCTTGAAAATATCTTTTCTACCTATTTTGGACTACAAAAATGGGTTAGTACATTTTTCGACCTATCATTGATCAGATTCCATACTTATGAAGACAAAGATGACCTTGAAATGAAATAAAACATGATGATAACTTGAAATGAAGTTGTAGAAACTATAAACAAGTGATAATTACATGATCTGTAGGTGTAGGGTTACTGTAAACAAAGTTTGCATGGCAGTGTGTGAACATCTATATTGGGTTCACATGACGGTGTGCAAACCTTGCTACTGTTGATCGGTTCTATAGATTTATGTTTGGATGAACTGCTAATGCTATTGCTTGATGTATGATGGATGTGGAAGTGATGGAGAATGTTCTTGAGTGATTTATGTATATTTTTGGTAAGTAAACCAAAATGGCAAGAGTTATTTCATGGTGAAAATGGCCATCTATTTATAGATTGGGCCAAGGCTAGGGGGGTGAGGTGTCCCTTGTGAGGTGGCATAAACCTTAGGTTAGATTCCAACCATGGTGAGGTTAAAAGGATGAAGTGGAAGGTGAGTCATTCCTTCATATGCCCTAAAGAGGAATATAGAAATATCCTAGGTGCACATATGTGTGAGCAAGGGTTGAGATTAGCCCTGATTAGGTAAATCTTAGGTTAGGTTATGATTAGGTTAAGCATATTTTAAATATATTAACAAGTGATGGGTGCACACATGTGTGAGGATAAATTTAGGGTTAATATTAATTATCCTTAATTAATCATGTTTAAGTCATAAAGTGCACTTTAATGATAAAGTGACTTTCAAAATAGAATTAGGGTTACCATAATTAGGGTTTTTGGAGGTGGTCGCATGGGGACCATGATTAAGTGTAGGAAAGGGCTTAGATGACCTAAAGGGGCTTAGGGATAGCCCTTCTGTGAATGTAAGGTGTTTTGGGATCAATTAGTGCAATTTTTTAAGGTTTTGCAACTTAATTAATCGTGAAGGATGAAATTGCAACCAAATGTGACTTTTAGGGGTCTACAATTATACTTGTATAAAAGGACAAGCTCCATCCCAATAAAATCCAAATGAACTAATTATATTAGTTGGAGGAGGCACTCATATTAAGAGCATTTTAAGGGATAACAACCAAAGTGATGTGGCATGTTGGTTGGTAGTCCCTTAACTAGGCATGTTAGAAACCCACCACCAAAGTAGTGGTGGAGGTACACTTTCTAGAATAATTTAAAGTGTGCATCATAAATGGTAGAATGGAAAATCTTCGGAGCATGATCTACCTAGGAAAACTGAACCTTGAAAAATAATAGAACCATGACGGTGAAAAATGTTTAATGCAAGTGGTATGCAATGCACTCAACCAAAAAAAATAACTATTCGAGTAATCCCATTGGTTGATAGTTCACACCCTAAAAAAAATTGATGAAAGTTGTCTATAAGATGAAACCCATTTTAATGAGATCTCCTCATTTTGTGCAATATCCTCCTTAACATTTCTATCAGCTAACTCGACTACTTCCCTGGACATTATAAATAAGAAATGGGCAATGCCAATTTTTACTTTAGCCCCCTTAAAATTATTATTGTACTCGAGTTGATAGTGTTTGCACAATCAAAAGAAAGGTGTTAGTTGTTAGTGTTTGCACTCTTCCATAAAAAGAGTGGTGAGAACATAAGGATGGAGAATGTAGAATGAAAAATACTAAGCCCAAACAACAATTGGAGGACACATTCAAAGGAATTATAGACACACATCTAACTATCAAGGAAATAGCTAAACTTTTGTGAGATGGCATGGAACATAAGGTGATGTAGTTCCCATAAAATTCTATGAGAGTTGCTCCATGGCAATCTAATTAAGCAGGTTTATTCCAATTACCATTCACCTATACCTTGAGTTGATCAAGGCTATTGTAAAGTTCTATGATGCTAGCATAGGCATGATCTAGAACCAAAATCTACAACCTCTATTCCAAATAAGTGCACAAAATATTAGATGGTCATTTGCCACCCTAATGTGAACAGGAATTCAGGATTCAATCGAACAAATATTTCATTAACATATAGTTTTGAAACTATAGCCTTTAAATAGGTTACAAAATAGTATTGAAAACTGAATAATAGGAAATCACGCTAACTATTCTGTTGAGAGGAAGAAAATTCTGAATAGAACTCTTCCACCTAGGATATTTACCAAATCAACCATTAGATATTTAAGACAGTAAATATCTACATGGTAAAAGTAGAAAATTAAATGTAATAATCTACTCAACTATTGTAATGCAATATACTAGCTATTGTACCTATCAGAGTAAAAGGGTAAATATGCATAAGAATGGAATATTACTCTAACATCCCCCATATCACATTATTTGGGTAATGTATACCTATCCTCCTATACAATAATATTTAGGTAAAGTATATAATTACCCCAATACAGTGGAAGAAAATGTCGATCTACTGGTTCTTGCTTTATCATAGTACTTTGGCTACTCCTAAGCAAAAAGTGGGTCATTCCTCACTTTGTCTTCTCACCAATGAATATCCTTATAGTAATCTCATCATCCAAATGAATTGCATGGGTAACCAACCGCTATAATCACTAGGTGTAGTAGAATAGATCACTTCATATGAGCTTCATTCAGTTACAATATGAGTTTGCAAAAGGTAAGGTAGCTAAGATGTCGGTCGCTACCAAAAATGCAACCTTATAAGTTCCCCCCTTCTCATTGCAAAATATGGTGTAATTAATTTCTGAAAGAAGTATGACTAAGGTGTCGGTCGCTGTCGAAAATGCATCCTTATAAGTCTTCTTCCCTTTTTACAAAAAATTGTGAAGAAAAAGAAATGTAAATCCCCCTTTAATTGCAAAAAGATGTGCAACTCAAGATTTTTGTGAAGGATTTTTACAAAGATTGCCTCCTAGGCAATTTTACACCAGAAAATTCCCTCCTTTTGTTACAAGGACTTCAAACAATGAGAATTTTCTATTTATGAAGCCTAAAAAGAGGTACAATCACCCCTTTATTACAAGTACTTCAAACAAAAACTTATGCTATTTATGAAGCCTAAAAGAGGAGAGAGAGGAAATGGTGTTTGCTCAAGGTGACACAATGTGTTTTCCCTCTACAATACTATTTTAGCAATGAGCACTCCCTGTGCTGTCTTTGAACCAGAATCAGAATCAAAATCAGATATTTCACTAGAAACATGGCTTCTGTGATGTGCCTTTGCTGTTTTAGTTTTGCTTGTTTTGAAACCAACACTGAATGGTGTCTTGGTTGTCATTTTTAGAATTTGTGCAAAACTATGCTTTCTAGGCAATTTTATTAAAAAAAAAATCACTAAATCATCCTTCCTTATTGCAAGTACTTCAAGCATGGTTGCTATTATGAAGCCTAAAATAAAAGGTATAATTTTGATGACTTCCACTTTTATGATTGCCTTTACAAGTTTTATTTCCTTCTTGTCAAAATTTGTGTTTGAAGGAAGAAAGGAATTATCCCCCCTTAGTGCAAAGGATTGCAACTTTTAAGGTTCCTTATTTTCAAAAACTTGTTCTTTCTTTTGATATACCCTAAAAGAGTACCAAAAGATAATTCACTCAAACAGATATTTAATGGCACCTACCTGAAAATCCTCTTGAAGAGGAATAATCAGTTTGAGGAAATTAATCCAAACAAATAAGAGTGAATTAGGGGTTTTGTTTGTTTTAGGAGAGAATATCAAGTGAAATTGGCTTTTAAATTTGTGCAAGGATTTACACAAATTTGTGAAATTTTGGGGTTTAGTGTGTTCTTGATTCTATGACTTATAATTGCAAAATAAATAATGCAATAATCAAACAAGAATACCCACAAAATTCTTATCACCTAGGTGTCGGAGGCAACCAAAAATGCACCTAATTTGCCAAATGAAGGTGTCGAGTAAAATCGAAAATGCACCTTTTAATTTTTGCAACAAAATTTGAATTTGTGTTGTGCAAAAAAAATGATATATTTTGTCTCCTTGATTTTGTTTTACAATTTTGCAAAAGAAGTACAATGTTGTCTTCCCCCCTTTATTTTGCAAAATTAACAAATCAAGCACTCCTTCCAAGACAAGTCGACATACAACCCGCATTTTGAAAGGCTTCCAGACCAGTCGACACATGACTTGGTTTTTGTCTTCAACACTCGAAAATGGCTTTAAAAAAAAATGTTGAAGACGGCCTTTGTTTTTGAAATAAAACGAGTTGTTCCTATGTCTCTTTATCCCCAAGATTTGGAGAAAACAATAGAAATGGAGTGGAATTATTGCAAAAAAAATTGATTTTCTTTAAATATTTTCTAATTTTTAATGCTTAAAAATATTTTTAAAGATGAATAATTCATATAATAAAGCAATTGGGGAAAAAATCAACTTAAAAGGTTAAAAATTGATTAATTTATGCCAATTTGTGCTAAACTATATAAAAAAAATCTATAAATAATATTTAAAAAACATCAAAAAACTTTAGAAAATAAAAAATAATGAAAAATACCAAATGGCAAAATTTTTGGAGATGCCCTTTGCAAAAATGTTGGTGCACAGATTTGAACGCGAGACGTCACGTTTTTCAAGGCTATGCCTTGACCACTGCACTGCTGGGGCATCTTTGAAAGTCATCCCCACGTACTTTGTGTTAAGGCGGGCCTAGCCTTTGGAAAGGCTTTGTGGGATTTATCCCACATTCATCTCGTAAGGGATGAATAGGCTTTTAAAAGCCTAAGCATATTTAAAGAACATGTGATTTCCTTGGGCAATCGCTACTACTCCGAGTGTTGACCTTCCTCCACATCACTCTTCCCGATGAATGCTTGAATGCCACATGACTGCTCATTGCTGAAAACCTAAAATTTTCTCACACACATGTCAATGGCCAAATGGTACCACTTGTCAATAGGTTGTCTCGATCCCTCTGCTTGTTGTGCCATGTGTCACCTTCTGGTTGGTCCTCGCCATGTGTCTCGCCTAGTAGTTCCACCTTCTGGTTGGTCCTCACCATGTGTCTCATCCAGTAGGTCCACCTCAACTATTTAACCTCGATGTGTGTGCCATGTGTCAATCTGAGTCTGTCTAGAATTCCAGCTGCTGAGAGTAGGTGGCTCAATGTGATTCTACCATGTGTCCAAGGGAATCTCCTAGGTTTGTGAGGGTGCTCATGCCCTCGAAGCACACCCAGGTTGGAGAAGCCATGTGGGAGCATGAGGGTGCTCCTACCCTCGAAGAGCTCCTACTGGCTTGCCTAGGGTCACGAGCCCTATGGGCGAGAGCCGAAGAAAGGATCCTCCCAGCCCTTGGGCATGATCTCCTACGTGGGTTGGGCATGCTCAGACCGATAGCTTATATATATCCGGTACATAGGTGCAATCGCTGATAGTAAAGAGTTACCTAGTAGATCATCTATCTGGGCATGGCCTGGCCAAGGAAATGAACCTAGTCGATCAAAACACCTGCGGGCCCGGTCGTGACCTTGTCCTACCGAGGGGGGTGATGTGGCCCATAAAAAAATGGGTAATTTTGCCACCTCCTCTACCTTCGGCAATGGATTAATGAAATTCAATTAAAAACTATAGGAAAACTTAGGGAATCAGAGGAGGGAAAACATAATGAAATCACCAAATTGTGCTTTCTACACTCGATTTCTCCAGCAAGTTAAAAAAAATCAATTCCTCCTCCCAACTCCCTCCTCCAGCTTTCATGTAAATGTGAACAGGAATTCAGCATTCAATCAAATTGCAAATATTTCATTAACATATAGTTTTGAAACTATAGCCTTTAAATAGGTTACAAAAAAGTATTGAAAACTTAATAATAGGAAATCATGCTAATTATTCTGTTGAGATGAAGAGAATTTTGAATAGAACTCTTCCACCTAGGATATTTACCAAATCAACCATTAGATATTTAAGACAGTAAATATCTACATGGTAAAAGTAGAAAAGTAAATGTAATAATCTACTCAACTAGTGTAATGCAATATACTAGCTATTGTACCTATCAGAGTAAAAGGATAAATATGCCAAAGAATGGAATATTACTCTAACTCCTAAAGCCTTCTATAGAAGAGTTGCTAGGATGGTGACTAAAAATTATTAATCTGAGGGAGCAAAAAAATAGGTTAGGTGCTAACGGCCTAAAAATTTGGCTAAAGAAAATGTTGAAGGTCCAAACATTACCAGAGGACTACATGGAGAAAATATGGATATTGGCAGAATTCAAGGAAGAAGCTTAGTTGATATTATCCATGCTAGCTATATTACTTAGTCTGTAAATGGATAAGATAGTGTACCCATACAAAATGGTAATGGTGCATGTGATACTTTGACCTTACCAGGCTGTAAGACATGACTAGACATAATTCTTCGCTAGGAACATCCAAAAATAGATAGTAAAATATCAATCGAAGCAAAGCATGGAAATTCATTATCCACCCTACTTGGTGTGGCTATTTTTCTTTTGCATGCCTTGCACAAGGCACTCTATGCCAATTGATGATAATGATGGTAATGGGGAGATACGCCTTGTAGTAAACTGGATGCATATTCTCAGAAGGAGTAAGCCATATCTAGAGTTTAACAAGAACTTCTTGGGACCCATATTGGCATATATTTATGAGGTTTATCCTTGTTTGTTTAAAAAGGCCAAAAATTTCTTAATATAAAGTATGTTAGAGATAGGTGATTGGTATTTTTTGGAGGAATGCACATGCATTCATCTATATGATTTTTTGTGGATTCCCTTATATGCTCCTCTACTACATCATACACTGGGTCTTTGCAATGGAAGTATGTAGGCAAGACCTTGTGGTTGAAAAGAAGTATTGTTTGGGAGTAAAGAAAAGGATGATATTATAGCTTCCTATTTCACACGGGTCCATAGGTATACCAATAAGGGATACCCCCACGTATCAGAAGTTGAACAACAAATTTTTAGTCTCAAGTCTCCTTGTAGTGTCCCCCAAATGGCATTATGATCCAGATGATGTTCTCAGAGAAAACTCAGGGGTAATATCAAGCTGCGATAATTCAAGTTCTAAAAGAATGAAGCTAATGAAGTGGTCTTGTACTAAATAAATATACCAAATGATCAGGTGATGCCATTCACATGGTTCCAAATGCATCATTAGCCACCATAAAAATCTCCTTATTCATACAAGAGGGTCTTTGATCCTGAGAGAAATCCTAATAAAAATTGAGCTCAACATTTTCCCGGTTAGTCAAATGATAGAAAAAGTGGGATGATGATGACAAATTTGAGAAATGATGGGTAATGAAGTGTGATAAGAATTTTGAAGAGGAATATCATGCCAATACTGACACTTGGAAGCAAAGGCAAGATGAAAATCTCTCCTCGAGAGTGTTGAGGAAATTGGAGTAGTGGAGCCTTCAAAGGAAGTGGGAGATGAATAAGGAGGAGATGATTAAGAACAAGAAGTCTAGAGCCTGCTTCTGATACAAGAAGACCCAGCCATGGAAAAATTATTGAGTAAGAAGTTTCCCCTGTGCAAGCTTAATAAAGCACTAGAATAAGAAGGTCAACCAAACCTTTTAGAGGAGAAGCATAGAAGCAGCTTGGGCCTCTACCACAAAGATCAAAGTAGAGTGAGAAAATAAAAAATCATTCCAACCCTAATGTCTCCAAGGCATGAGAACCAAAGCCCAAACGTATATAGTCATAGGTGCATATTCTAAAAAAAATGAGACTAGACCTCTGGCCTAGGTGGATAGAGGAAAGGAGATAGTCAAAGAGCCCCTAGAGTAGATCCAAGAGCAAAGTACCATTATTATTTAGGCTCATTATCCCTCTCATGAGCAAAATCCTTCCCTTGATTCATTTGATAATTCTCCTAATTCACCCTCTCACATTGCCCAACATTTAAAAATAGTCCTAGCCATGGTTTTTGTGCTCAAGAGAGAGCATACCAAGTCCTCAATAGTCTCCCCATTACATCTTTCTTATATGACCAACCATCCTCAAAATATATTGGAATTTATCATGTCCCTACCCACATTTAATATGTAAATCACTCTGCTCCATCCACCTTAGCCTTCGACGCCATTCGTGACTTTGTCCATTCCTCTGCACTCAATGTAAACCTCAACCCAATAGCCCCCATTGTCGTCTCCATCATCAAAACAAAGACCCCAAAGTGGAACTACTAGCACAACCTTAGATTGAGCCATAATAACACATCCTTTAAGTCCACTACCAACTTTCCTAACTTTGCCCCTCATGCCTGAGGCAACTGAACAAGATGTATAAGAAATATTCAAGGTTGTTGGATTTGCATGAGATAACCAAAGAAAGTGGATAGAGGAGTAACTACAACAGTCGTATGAGGATGGGGTGGAAGTTTCTTCTGTTACTTTTCATGATCTTGATCCAATTGAAGAAAAAAGGCTTAAGATAATGGCTCATCCTAAGGAGAAGAAGACTATGGTAGATATGGGACCCAATAACTAGTGACTAGGTATCCAGACTAGAGATATTTCTCAAATTACTCTAAATAGGGTTTTAAAGGCCACCCATGTTGATGTCAATACTCTTTTTATGAAAATTAAAGATGTAGAGAAGAAGCTCAAGGCTATAGAAATGAGGGTTCAAACCTTGGATGCTCAACTCCATAGGGTAAAGCTATACAAGCAAGCTATTGAGAATAGGAACAAAGAATTGAGTCATTCCCTAGAGAAAATACTTTTCTAAAATATTTTACAGCAAAATGATGAGAATATTGTTAGTCTAGAAGGTTTTTTACAAGCATCGAGGAGTGCTCTTGAAAAGCAAAATGTAGAATTCTATGTTTTGCATCGAGGAGGATTCACTAAAAGAGTACAGGGTCAAGATGCAAAACAAGAAGACTCTTTGAATATTACATTGATAGAGCTATAGAAATAAAATTACAAGCCATATGGATCACTTATTTCAAAGGACTCTTTGAAGAATATCAGACTTGTCCATTTGATAAAATCAAAATATGTAACTCTAATAATCCTCACTCCTTTTGTGTTAGCAATAGAATAGAGCCTAGCAATATCCATGGAGGCAAAGGCTGATCTAGATAGAAAAAATCATGGTACGGGATATGGGTGCCCATGCAATAATATTGAAAATAAAATTTATGAACAAGGAGATTCAATCGTTCGTTTGCTCAATGAGATAAATTGAGCAATGTCGAATTATAATGTAGTAGATTTTCTATATTATAGATCTATATTATGAGGGGTAATAACTATAAGGAGTACTCCAAAAGGATTTATAAAATATGAACCAACTCAACACACAACTCAAGGTCCTTGGATCCTTGGAATTTTGGGATTTTCAACAAAAACTATATGCAAAGACATACCTCAAGAATCTATTTGAATATTTAAAGAAGGATGAGAGAGAGATTATGGCATTGTAAGAGCCCATAATAATGGATCAAGTGTTCAATATTACACTCAATCTCTTTGGTATTTTTATTAAATATGAACAAGTGATTGAAAGATATAGTGATACTCCTTGCGTAGTAAGTTTCAGATTGAAATACATCATTGACCAGATCAGAAGCACCTCCCTTCCTATTGTAGGAGCTTAGTAGAAAATGTGTCAAAAACTTCAAGTCCAAGTGACTTAGATGGTAGTCCCTCAAATTGAGTCTTTTAGAGCCCAAGAGTAGCAACATACAAAGTCAGTGGGTGATGCATAAGATGCAAGAGATGTATTTTTGGGTCCCATTTTTATTTTCTTTTTTACTCTATGGCCCAATGTATGTTGGTCAAAGGAAATAATTTTATTGAATACTGGTGTGGCAGATTCTTTTTTTGGGTAGGTTCATTGCATTTTAGTGAGTGAAAACCCCCTGTGAGTCACCAAGAGTGTGGGTGGCTATCTTGCACCCACTTACTCCCCAAAGTGAGCAAGCTAGAAGTTTGCCTAAAAAATAGCTAAGTATGAAAGAGGGTGACGAATCAGGTTCCTAACCAACCCTAGGTGGATCTCAAAATCCCATCATAAAAGAAAGGTGAATAGAAGCATCAGGTAGAGGAACCGATCATGTGCATTTTTTGGATGCTCCCAAAGGTCCACCCTTAGGAAGTATCAAGATGAGTGGAAGAATGGGGACATAGCAAGCTGTAGGTGATCCCAAAGCCCCACCCTCAAGGTGAGCGAAGAATTGGGTAACTAGCAAGCAATGGGGAAGTCCTAAAATCCTACTCAAATTATAGAGTGATGAGCCTAGTTAGAGAAGTGGGATGATACAAGCTCTCTCCTTGGTCCTAAAACCCTACCATAAGGGAATTAGAAGTACAATCAGATGAAATAATGAGATGAAGTCAGACTCCATGTGTGACCCAAATGTCCATCCTATGTAGGATATGATGCTCGATGGAAAAATAGGATGTGACAAATATTTAGGAGAAGCCTCAAATCCCACCACACCAAAAATTATAGTTTTTAATGGGGTCCTAAGAGGTCAATTTATTGCTAATGATAGCAAAGAGTTGTATCCAAGACGAGGGTTGGTACAAAAAATTAATGATTGGTCAAGAAGAACTTCATGTGCAGATTGAAATTATAGCCTCTAAGATAGGTTGCAAGAGATATAAGTGCCCCAACTACCTAGTCTCCTAAGTAGGCATGAATATTTAAGGCAGCAAGACTATCAGATTCAGTGATGAAGAAGGAAATTGAATAGATGTAGCTAATGTACCCAACCCAAATACTACAAAAATGTTCCATCATTGATAGCAAGATGGCAGGGGAAATATAAAGTCCAATTGCCTCTAAAACAACTTCCCTCCATTAATGAGGCTTTATTTTTCTTGTAGCAATAGTCTCTTTCGGAGAGCTATATATGTATGTTTGTAATGCATTTCAAAGGGTTGGCTATTTAGCCATTACAACTTGCATGTAAAATGTAAAGCACTCATAATATAAGTAAATCATTGTATGGCCTCCAAAAATATCTCATGTATGTATTGTTTTTTAATTGTTTATTTTTGTTAAAATTAGTTGAATGAATGTGCTATAATTCTGCATTTTGGATTTCATGTTTTTCATTCTCTAATTCTAGAATTCACAACTGAACTCTATGTGGTGAATTTTAATGGGAAATATATGATGGTATGTTATATTATCTATGAGTATTTTTCTAAGTATTTATATTATGCATGTATTTTTATGTGGTTGAATTTGTTCCATAAGTTATAGCTTTAGCTTTCTTTCTTTCCTTTTAGATCCCTTTTCCCCAGGAATAGTTAGCCAGGACCCCTAGGAATCAGGCTTCTCTAAATATTTACCTCAAAGCTTCCAATTTTGAGACCTTTCAAATCTGATCGAGGTCTACAGGTGCACAATATTTACCATTAGATAAAATTTTGACCAACAATTCCCGTTAGAAGGGGATTAGGAGCAAGGAAGGTGGAGAACTTGGGGGTGGAATTTGTTAGATCGCAATCTGAGTATATGGAAGATGAAGCTATGTAGGTTTACTCAAATAGTATGATGGTGTCAAAATTTGGCACCTCGATTTGGGACACGATAGGGGATTCAATTTGAAGTAGCATGAGGTGAAAAAGATGGCGATCTAGAATGTTAAAGGGAGGTAATGAAATTTAGGGTAAACTAAATTGGTAATGATAATATGGCACAAATGAATGTTGAGGTGGATGGAAGGATGTCTCCCCTTGATGCTTAAACAAGGGATTCACTCTTGCATTATCCATAACTATATGCGCTTGATTGTGCACTCATATTTGCATGGAAACCATGATGGATAATATGGAAAATATATGTGCTTCGTGAATGGAAGGACCTAAAATTTCAATTTTTTAGATAGCCTCAAGCCTGGATCTATCTGAGCAAAGTATTTTAGTTCAAAATGTACCTATAAATATGTTTTCCTGATAGATAAAATTTTCTTAGACTGAATATTGCAAAACTGGGCTTCTTTCACTATTGTTAGTGGGGATTAATGAGCAAGGAAGGTGGAGAATTTGGGGATGGTATTTTTTAGATTGTAATCTGGGTATATGGAAGAGGAGTCTATGTAGGTTTATTGTGATGGTATGATGGTGTAAGAAGTTAGCACCTCAATTTGGGATACAATAGGGGATTTGGTTTAAAGTATCATGAGGTGAAATAGGTGGCAATGCTATAGGGAGATAATGAATTTTGGGGTAAACTAAATTGATATGGATAATATGGCATGAATGAATGTTAATATGGAGGAAAGGATGTCTCCCCTTGATTCTCAAATAAGGGATTCACTCTTGCATTATTGATAATGATGCACTCTTGATCATGCACTCATCTTCACATGGAAACCATGATGGATAAATGTGTGCTCTATGAATGGAAGGACCTAATATTTCAACTGTATAGATAGCCTCAAGATTTGATTTATTTGAGTAAAGTATTTTTGTTCAAAATATACCTATCAATACGTTTTTCTAACAAACTAGTTTTTCTCAAATTGAATGTTGCAAAACTAGCTTTGGAGGTCTTTGGGATCATTTTGGAAGTCTTTGGGACCATTTTGGATGTGTTTTAATAGTTTTTTGATAGATAACTTTAAATTAATCCAACAAACAACAAGCAATAAACAAGTGTGTATGGTTTATGTTGAATACTTGTACTTGATTATTTGGTTTTGTAGTTTGTGTGTTTCGAGATGAACAAATTACTATAAATATGGGGTATGTGATTGATATCTACAAGTGTATATTAATGCACACCCTTCCAAATATACCCAAAGGTATGCAATGATTGGTAATACAAAAATAAGCAAAGGACTTCATATGATGGGGGAAGGTTTAGGGTGACTAAAATTGGGGATACAAAAGAAACCTCCAAGAAGAAGGTTGTGCTATCTAAGTCTTGCTACTTGCACAGTCAGGAGTTTGCTTCACCCTCAGTAAATCTTGGATAAAAATAATAGCTACACATTTACTGATTTTATAGCTCTATAAGTAGAGGTGTCTATCCTATCCTACCTTGAGGTAATCTCAAGAGTAGGGTATTTTTCAATGAAAATTTTAAAAAACCCACTCGAGGGTGCTGCTATAGTGTCTAGAGAGGCAAGTAAACACTTACTAGTGGAATCCAATGTCTTTGATCTATATTGGTGGTTGGTGATGAAATCCAACACAAACCAATGTTGTTAACTTGTGTGCGTGTGTGATTTTCTTTTACCTTAACAATAAAAATGCAGCAAATGAAATTATGCTTATGATAGAAGACAACATTTTTCCAAATCCAATATTTGAAAGAAGGTTTCATTTTCAAAGAAAAATTACACTATTTTAAAAATGACCAAATGATATGGTGCATTTATTAAAGTAAATCTATACTATTTTAAAAATGATATGGTGCATTTTTTAAAGAAAATCTACACTACTATGAAAATGGCCAAATGATATGGTGTGTTTATGAAATAAAATCTACATTATTTTGAAAATGACAAAATGATATGGTGCATTTTTTAAAGCATAATTTTCAATGCCTATGTGATTTTACAAAATAGGCCAAAAATAGAGAAAGTGATAGAAATAGGATCTCAAAATGTCTACTTGTGATTTCTTGTGTCTGATTTGCCATCCAGGGGTCTTACAAGCTTCGTTCCTCATGTTGAATTTGAAAACATATGGATTTGTATGTTTTCTAAAAAAATGTACCTATCTATACATTTTCTTGAAAAATGCTTATTTTGGCTCCTCTATGGCTATCTCAGGCTAGGAGGGTAGAATAATGGAATTTAGGACTATACATACAAGTGTGGGATGTAGAAACATCAAATTTCATAACAATTAAAATGTGCTTATTTTCAATAATTGAAATTTGAAAGTGCTTGTTTTCAACGAATGAAATTTGAACTACTGCATGAAAACCACAAAAGGGGTGAATATTGAATTTTTGCAAGTGGTCCTGAGATGTGTTTCAAGGCTTTTGAAGACTCATACACCTATTTTGTAGTGCCTACAACATAGTAAGACCACAAAACTTATTAGTCTCCTGGAAAACTAACAAAAAACATAAAAATTATGATCACAAAAATGAACTAATAGAAAACATATATTTTATTTATAATGTGTAAAAGGTGTTATAATGTGAAATGATGATATCCTTTTACAATTTTTTCCAAGGGCTAAAAAAAGGGACTTCAAGAGCAGGGACCCTAGCACTAAATGTCTTTGTGACACTATAAGAGTCTTATTAGATGTGTGCCACTAGTAGCTACACTAGTCCTTGAAACATGTGTAACCCGACAAAAAGGATTAGAGACATTTTAAGGCCTATATTAATCAGGTTTCTCATAAAAACAAACAAAAAGGACACAAAAGCTAATAAAAAATCATGAAAGAAGTACTTAAATGAAATGAAACTAAAGCAAAAATAGGCATAACCTAGTCAACTGATTTGATAGTCTATTTTTTGAAAACATACCTATTTGTACATTTTTTGAGAAAAGGTCCTATTCGTACATTTTCATATTTCTTGCTCTAGTTGACTGGTGCTTTAGTCGTAGAGGTCCCCAATGTAATATGAACTAAAGATAAAATTTGAAAGTGCATGATCTATAGTTAAAACCACCAAAATTCACAAAGAACATTGGGCAAGAGAAGTGTTAGATGTGCAAGGTGCTTGGGAATGGATCTCATAGGTAAAAGTACATCCTTTATTGGAAGTTGCATGGGGTACAAATAACCAAGAGAACATCCTTATGTAGTAGTTTATTAAAAAAATATGGTATTAGGAGCATATTGTTATTATGATGCAAGAGGGGCTATTTTACAAGGCATGTGCACTAATAGAGGCACATGTACCCTATTCTATATGATGGTAAGTTGACATGGAGGAGCATATGAAGAGATATCATGTTGATAATTCCATTTACTATGAGGGGTAGTTTGAGAGCTTGAGGTAGGAGGATGTTATCTAGAATCCATATAGAGGAGCACCAGTGTGACGAGAAGATGATGTGGAGATGTCTCAAATTAGGTGGGGTAGGTGTACGATTGGTCAATATGCCTTTCAAATTGAGTTCTTATCATTCAATCACATGTAGAGGTAGTTTGGATTGCAATAAGGCCTATTTTATTTGTCAATGGTGATTTGGAGGGTCCAAGGAGATCGTGGAGTATAACTATAGGGGGAGGCATTGGATACATCATTGGATAAGCTATTAGCATTATCCTATTTTGACGATGTGGGGAGCACTATAAAGTATGATGCATGGTGGGCAACATAAAGGTGGGATATTGAAGTGGGTGTGATTGACGGGGTTGGTGATGCAAGAGAAGAGGTAGTACCTAGGAGTCCAAGGGTGGCCATCAATGGTGTGGGTGGTTCTATACATTGGTTTGTGGTAGATATCTATGGTGGGGGAACAACAACATGTGCTATAATCTTAAGAGAAGTTATGGGATTGGGTGGTGATGATGAAAGTACCTCCTAGGAGGAGTCACCACCAATCCAATGTGGATCGAGATGATGAGATTAAGATGTTTATGGAGGATATGATGGATCATTTGTTTGAGGCTAATGCTTTACATGATAGAGCAAAGTAGATTGAGGTAGATAGGGATGGCTTGAGGGTGGATATAGAGTAGTGTAGGGTGTATATGGAGGATATACAATGAGAGCATGATATGGCTATGATTGTAATAGGGAATATGGAGGGGTAGATAGAGAAGTTGAGGGCACTGGTGGAGGAGGAACAACAATATCATGATGTATTTGTAGTAAAGAGATATGTAATTATGGCTAGTAGAGGAGATGTGGAGGTGGTGATGGAGTAGCTATAGATGCAAATGGGAGATCTATAGAGAGAGCATAATGTGATTGTAGCTAAAAGAGATTGTTATAGTGGTTGTAGGATATGGAATGGCTTAGAGTATAGGTGGTTGAGATACAATGAGAGTGATATGTTATCACAACAAAGAGGGATGTAGCTGAGGGGGATAGAGGATATGTGGAGGGGATGGAATGGCTGAAAGAGCAGGTGGTTGAGCTATAACAAGAGCATGATATCATTGTAGAAAATAAAGATCAACTACGAGAAGAGGTAGAGTAATTGATGATGCAGGGGGTTGAGTCAACTCCTTAGGATGAAATCACACATTTGTAATAGAACATGGATGAGTATGGAATATTGTTTCTATGGAAGCAGGATTATGCAATAGTGTGTATGCCTTCTTAAATTTTAAACAAATCACTGCTTCCATCGTGTTTGAGTTCTAGGCTACATCACAGTCACAGGAGTATAGTGTTAGTGACTCTAAGAGTACCATGATTTATAAGGCTAGGATCCTCACAAGAAGGAGGATCATCCTTGATAGAGAGAGGTGGAGGTTCATGGAGGAGTGGAGATAAAGTTCTTGGGTGATAGGATGGAGTGGGGAGACTCTTGATGGTCAGCAAGGCTAAAGTTATTTTTGGTGAGGTAGAGGTACCACAATTTTTGTATATGACACCTACAAGTTATGCAGTTGAATGGTGTTATGGATGCATATTTATCATGTAGAGGTGATGATGTATATAAGTTTAATCATTCAATGATTTTTATGATGTATATATTAATTTTGATATATATATATATATATATGCATGCTGGTTTGATTTTGTTGTGAACTTTTGAATTATTGTGATGATAAAATGTGTTTGATTTGATAAGGATGTGATGTAACATTTGCTATTCATTTGATTTTGTTAATGTTATCAATGCTAATGGGTGGTTGTGTAAATACATTTTGAAACTTCTAATGTATGTATGTAATTGAATATTTTTGGATGTGTATATTTTATTGATACAATCTTGTATGGTTAACATAATTAATGACAATTTGATAGTCATGTTGACATATGAACAGAGAATGAGATAGGTGAACATGCAATGTGGAGGATGAATGTGAATCTAATAATAGTTGTGTAGACACCAAAATACAGCCACTTGCAAGTCATCTATACCTTCCTGTCAGCCAAATGTCAATCATTCATCCTTCTCGCCATTATTTGGCCCAAATCCACACTTTCCCACAATTATTTGGCCCAATTTCACCTTTCCTGCCATTTTTTATCCCCAAATTTATTTAAATTAATATTTATATATATATATATTTTAATATTTTAATATATTTTAATATATATATATAAATATAGTTTAAGTGATTTAATCTAAGTCGTCCATCTTTCATTTAATCTCATCCGTCCATCCTTCTTAATCCGTTTCACAACCTAGATTTATTCTCTACCCTTGGATCCACTTTAATCTTAGTCACACGTTCAAAGTGTCGTTAAAACCCTAAAGTGTGCTCTAAGAGTAGATTATAAATAGAGCCACCTTGATGGCTCAAACCCTACTCGCTATCTTCTTCTCCTATCTTTGCTATCTTTGCTATCTTTTGGACCTATTTCTTCTATTTCATCTATCTCTTCAGCTATCCATCGTCGCATCCTTTTCGTCGCATCCATCGCCGCATCCATCGCCACATCCGTCGCCAACTTCACCGCCATCTCTTCTGCAGCACTCTGCAGAATTCCACATTCTTGTCGCAAGTTCCCACGGGCGTTTACCTGTAGCCACAGACGTAGACCAGCGTCTGAAACCCTGATTCAAAAGCACGCGGGCGTTCAGCGAGTGCACCAGGGTGCCTTCTGCAACCGATTTGACAGCCACATTACTTCCAGGTGCCGCCTGGTCTAGCCGCGTTAACGAGAAACGGTATAAATTAGTTTAAAGCAAGTAACTTCTTTTATTTTATTAATCTGTTGTTAGTTTCTGCATTTCATTCCTTTTTTTTAGGGTTTTAGGCTGTTTCTGAGGGCTCACACAGTGGAGCCCTCATATTAGTTTCTAACTCTTCGATGCTTTTAATGTATGCAGGATTTTAATGACAGATCTGACTTGTTGATAGCAACTGCTTAAGCTGGAGTGGTCCGAGCCAAAGGATACAATGAAGCCCACTCATTCTGTTGAGGTTAAGGATACCTTCTTCGGAGACGCCACCACATTGTGCCAGCTAGGGTTTCGGAGAACCCTAGCATAAATTGTAATATCTGTATCACGAAAAGGGTTACAGGCCCTGTTGTACTTAAAAGGAGTTTCTAAACTCCATTGATTAATAAAAATCATTTATTTTGTACAACTGCGTTCTGCATTACTTTTTATCGTGATTTTTTTATCTTTTGTTTGGCATTGTATCTTTAATCTACAAGTTGTATGCAAATACTTATGATGATATAACCTAAGGATAATGCATATTGATCATGATGTCTTTCTAGTTGTGCGACTAGGTATGATGTGTATTTGTACCTTTTGCTAAGGGTATTTTAGATGCTAGAAGGATTTATAGGGAGTCAAATATTTGAGTTTAACCATCAAAACAATCTATTATTCAAGTCACATTCTACTGAAATCTAGTCAATCCTGTTTGAGGTTGAGCCTATCATGAACCAGTGTGTGTAGTAATGTTCATTTATCCATTTTGAGTGAGGTTGGACTAACCCATTGTAAACTTATTTGATTAAAACTAGCTCATATATAAGCATGTAGTGGTCTTTACAAAATATTTTTTCTAATGTGATAGACATATCACCACTCATAAGGAATACTCCACTACTAAACAAATGTCTATAACCATGATGGAGGTTAGCCCCATGATCTGTATATCTGTAAGGAAACAAGGGATTCAAGCTTCTTATTTTTGTAGCTTGTCCTTTTGTAGATCCTAAATGGGAGATCATGCAAATGATAGTATGAGCAAGGGAAATTGTTTGCTTTTGTGGCCAGTGTACACTAGGTGTTGTCTTCCCTAGACTCAAAACTTGTTTAGTGTTTCACATGTGCTTGGTTCATGAAGGAACTCTAGTCAGTGAGTGGAGGTCTAAAACTGTATTAGAATCCAAAGACATTTTATAGAGGTTTATGGGAACAACTAAAATGGTTGACAAATAGAATATACATCTATTACCAAACAACCTATGAATAGGGTTTGGACACATCATGATAGTTGTGATAACTAATGCATGGTGTTGCATGAAACAAAATATGCCTATGTGGAAGAAAATAAACATAATGATATGATAATACATATGCTGAGAAGACACATGATAAATGCATAACTTATGTACAAGAACATGCATAACAAACTTGTCAGTAATTAAGCTAACCAAGTAAGATCGACAAATGTGTACTCATGTATCCCAAAAGGTGATTAACATAGTATCATAGATGTTATAGTGATATGATATATGCATGTAAATGATGAGTGATGTAATTGAAAATGTTTGGCAATATTTGTAGGTAGAAAATCCACCTCCCAAAAGAAATTAAAATTAGATTTGCATAATTTTGTTAGATGTACAGTTTGTCAAAATTGTCATGACCCTCCTAGATGGAATGTTGAAACATAGAAAAATAATGTATTAACAAATATGAATAATATTAAATTTTGTGCAATCAAGCAGCTTCATGATATTAGATAAGTAATGAAGGATATGTTATTGCTAATAAATTACCAATGTGTAGGATCAGGTGCACTCGTGAGTGGAAGAAATGGAGTCATCCACCAGAGGTGAGAGTACTTTAGGAAGTGGAAATGATGATAAGGCAACTCAAAGGAAGAAAGAATAGATACCTTCATATAGGCATGCATTCGGTTAAGGTATAATCATCAAAGTCTAATCACCTTGAGCCCCAGACTAATGGCCTAGTAGCCAACATAATTTCTAGAGGCTGAGATAGGCAATTAGATTGATGGAAAGACTCCCTCTTTGTTTGATGCACTTGCATGATTTTCTTTTACTTTAGCGTTATTAACATTGATAATCGGAGATCATAGGGTATATGTTTTACCTTCACAAACTTCATACATGTGTTGTTTAAATATATAGTTTATTTATTTTTAGAAGAGAAAAAGATGTTAAATAAATAGTTTATTTATTTAAAAAGAATAAAATATGTTGAATAAATAGTTTATTTATTTAGAAAGAGCAATGGATGTTGTTTAAATAAATAGTTTATTTATTTAAGAAGAGCAAAATATGTTAAATAAATAGTTTATTTATTTAAAAAGAGTAAAATATGTTGCTAAATAAATAGTTTATTTATTTAGAAGGAGCAAAATATGTTGCTAAATAAATAGTTTATTTATTTAAGGACAAAAGAAATATTGTTTAAAATAAATAATTGAATTATTTTAGAAAGGCAAAAGATAATGCTTAATAATAATAAAAAAAAGTGTTTGCCTCGGCGTGCCTAGGAAGCCACCGCCCACCCATAGGTCGACCTCCCCTAAAATGTTATGGCGATAAGATGACATTTGGTGGAATAGGTCAAATTGCCCTTTGGAGAATCTATTAGGCCAAATATACGCAAAGATCCTCTGACATAAGAGGAAGACTATTTATGGCGATCACTTTGGGAAGAGAAGGGAGAGGGGTGTTCATCTTACCTCCTGTCAGAGGTTGGTTGGGGAGTAATGGCAGGTAGGTTGGGAACATGGATAGAGGATGCAGAGAAGACATCGAAGGGAAGGGAGGAAAAAGGCCCGAAGGAAAGGGAGGAAGGGAGGATGAGAAATAGTAGGAGCATCCACCAAGCAGGAGAGACGAGCATCCACCGAGCGAGAGTGATGAGCGAATTTTAAGCAGTGCAAACAACCCAATTCCATGGGTGAACCAGGTTGGTCTCCATACAAATATGGTTGTTATGTTTTAATATCTCTATGTTTTTAAGAGCTCATAGCTATGTTTTTTAAGAGCTCGTAGCTTTGTGTTGAGATCTTGTAGCTTTGTGTTTTAGAGAGCCATAGCTCTATGTGTTTAAAGAGCTCATAGTTTTGTGTTTAGAGCATTGAAGCTCTATGTTTTTAAAGAGTTTTTAGCTTTGTGTTTAGAGTATCGAAGCTCTATGTTTCAAGATCTCATAGCTCTATTTTTTTAAGAGCTCGTAGCTCTGTGTTGAGAGCTTGTAGCTTTGTGTTTAGAGCATCAAATCTCTATGTTTTAAAGAGCTCATAGCTCTATATTTAGAGTGTCAGAGCTCTATGTTTTAAATAGCTCATAGCTCTGTGTTTAGAGCATCGAAGCTTTATGTTTTTAAAGAGCTCATATCTCTGTGTTTAGAGCATCAAAGCTCTATATTTTAAAGAGCTCGTAGCTCTATGTTTAGAGCATCAGAGCTCTATGTGTTTAAATATCTTGTAGCTCTATGTTTAGAGCATCAGAGATCTATGTTTTAAAGAGCTCATAGTTTTGTGTTTAGAGTATCGAAGCTCTATATTTTTAAAGAGCTTGTAGCTTTGTGTTTACAGTGTCGAAGCTATATGTTTTTAAGAGCTTGTAGCTCTGTGTTAAGAGTTCATAGATATGTGTTTAGAGCATTGAAGCTCTATGTTTTAAAAATTTTGTAGCTCTATGTATAGAGCATTAAAGCTCTATGTTTTAAAGAGCTCATAGCTTTGTATTTAGAGCATCAAAGCTCTATGTTTTTTAAGAGCTCGTAGCTCTGTGTCTAGAGCATCAAAGCCCTATTTTTTAAGAGCTTATAGCTCTATGTTTTTGAGAGCTCATAGCTCTATATTGAGAGCTCATAGCTCTATATTAAAGCCCTATGTTTTTAAGAGCTCATAGCTCTATGTTTTTGACATCTCGTAGCTCTGTGCTAAGAGCTTTTAGATCTATGTTTTAGAGCACCATAGCTCTATGTTTTTAAGAGCTCGTAGATCTATGTTTATGAGCACCAAGGCTCCATGTGTTTAAGAGCTCAAATCTACATTATAAGAGCGTCACAACACTGTGTTGTTTTTAGAGAATCGTATATCTATGCTTTCGAGTGCCATATCTTTGTGTGGTAAGAGCATCATAGTTTATAACATGTTGGAGGACATGTAGCATCATGGCATTGTTGTGCTTCTCTTCTATGATGTGGATGCATAGGTGTCATAGTTACCATGACTGTTAGCAGTCGATTGGATGCAATGGTGGTAGCTAGAGCGGGAAACATCGAAGCTCCTTGTATCCTTCTATCCATCACCGTGTGATTGGTATCTTAGGATAAATGCATGGGAGGGTCATCTATTAAGATGATGTATTGGACGTTGTGAGTGAACCTTTGCAAAGTTGCAACCAGCTTGGAAGTATCCTTTAGTTACCATCCATTGTCTTCTTTGTATAATTTAGTAGATAATAAATGAATTAGATGATTATTTTATAATTTAATGGTATGGGATCTTTTGTTATGAAATAAATGAATTAGATGATTATTTTGTAATTTAAGGGTATGGGACCTTTTTTTATGAAATAAATGAATTAGATGATTATTTTGTAATTTAAGGGTATGGGACCTTTTGTTATGAAATAAATGAATTAGATGGTTATTTTGTAATTTAAGGGTATGGGACCTTATGTTATGAAATAAAATGATTGATGGTTATTTTGTAATTTAAGGGTATGGGACCTTATGTTATGAAATAAAATGAATGATGGTTATTTTGTAATTTAAGGGTATGGGACCTTATGTTATGAAATAAAATGATTGATGGTTATTTTGTAATTTAAGGGTATGACACCTTATGTTATGAAATAAATGAATGATGGTTATTTTGTAATTTAAGGATATGGGACCTTATGTTTTGAAATAAAATGAATGATGGTTATTTTGTAATTTAAGGGTATGGTATCTTATGTTATGAAATTAAATGAATGATGGTTATTTTTTAATTTAAGAGTATGGGACCTTATGTTATGAAATAAAATGATTGATGGTTATTTTGTAATTTAAGGGTATGGGATCTTATGTTATGAAATAAAATGAATGAATATTATTGGTAGTTTAAGGGCATGGGACCTTATTCTATGAAATGAATAAAAAGGTTTATTGGGAATGAAGGTAGTTGTTTGAGTAATGAGATGCGTGAACCTAGTTCATAACAATTAAGGGTATGGGACTTTAATTTTTGAAAAGGTTTGTTCAGTTTTTTACAAGTAGAATGCATGATCCGATGCATGATTGATTGAATAACTCAAGTTGACTAAGGGGAAAATGGAAAGTGTAGTTTCCATGATTAGTACTATGCATTAGTAAGTTTAATTGCTTGGGTTATCTATATAGTTGTAATTTGGTAATGAATTAAGTAAGTGCATATAGAAGCATGTCTATCCGGATCCATGAGTGTCTTGATCCCCTAATATCCTCACTTGATCTATGGAAGAGAGGGAAGGCCAGAATCATGAGATGGACCAATTCACAAGTTTGCTCTCTACCTTACATCTTGTCTTTTATGCATTAGAAAATATTTTGGGGAGATTTTAGCAATGAAATAGATGTAAAGTAACATGGAAAGTATGGGATGTACCATACTTATTTATGTATCTTAATGAACATTCCAACTACTATGCTTAGTACTTCTTTATTTAGATTATTGTATTTAAATATTTAATGTATGTCTATTTGGTGATTGTTTTTTTATGCTTGATTATTCTTGTTGTTAGTCAATTCATTTTGTTAGATTTAGTATCTAGATATTTAATGCTCTTGTGTGATTAAAAGAATGAATAATTAGTAAGTTCTAGGTAAACTTAGTGGATACCCTAAGGGCTTGAGATCCCCTTAGGGATATTGGTAACTAGGTTTGGAAGATTGTACCATGAGTTAAGATATCTTGTCAGTAGACAATATCGATAGCTTAACTCGCAGTACACATAGCATACCACACATAACGACTTGTGTGGATATGGATATGTGTGTATACCTTATAATGATTGAAGATGGTAAGTCTAGCGTATCGAGACTAATGATAGGGATGGATTTATATGCTCAACATAATATAGGATTACGCAGACAAACTTGCATGAAGAGAATCTTGTGTGGTATAGTTCTTGAGAAACTTAGAGGATGTCAAGTAGTAAGTTGGTCTAAGGTTGGAAAAGGATTTATGAATCCTTCTCCTTAGTCAAAAAATATATATAGATAAACGTTCTTTCTCTTTTTTTTTGTATGTTTTCTTATTTTGTGTTTATTTGGGTATTACATTTGGTATCAAAGCTCTAGGTTCAAGGGTATAGAGCTTCTTATGTGTTGTAGAAGAGATTCAAGGATCTCCAAAGAGGATTGCTTGGAAATAAGCTAAAATTTGGAGTAACCTAGAGTCTCTACTATTAAGTTCTAATGGAATTTATTATGAGGAAGGACGGATATTAAAGATACCTTATTATGGGCTTTGGTTTTAATAATATATCCTTACATAGGAACCTCATCCTAGTTAGATGGTAAGACCCCAAGGTCTTACTATAAAATTATTAACAAATTAATGTAAATTTAATCGCAGGCCACTCAAAGGGGGCTCCCTTGTAATCGCTTTGCCACTATAGGGGGATCCCTCCTTGGAATCTATGATTCTTATTCTTATTATTCATGGATGATTTGATATGGATGGCCAACCTAATATATATATCTACCCTAAAGCTACGTTGGTGAAGAGACATGATGGTTCATGTATGAAGAGACGTGATGGTTCACATTATGAAGGGTTGTGATGGTTCACTTTATAAGTTAATAATATAATAATTAAATGATTAATAATACTAACTAATAATGTTAGGATTGAGGATCCTAACATGCCATCCTCCTTAAAAAGAGCTTTGTCCTCAAAGCTCAAAGTGAGAAGCTTTGTCCTTTGTTTTCCAAGAAGGATTTGTGTAAGTTCTTGGACTCTTTTAATGGCATCCTTTCATAGGCAAGGATATCGAGAAGGATGAAGCATTAGCAGGGGGTTTCCAAGAACAATAGTAGAATATTTCTTAGGAAAATCATGATGACGATGGGAGGGCAACCTTTGGGGTTCCTCAAATACTTTAGAATGATGCATCAAAAGTGATGGTAATGATTTCATATCCTTTTTTGGTTCTTTGGTAGAGCCAATGGAGAAGGAGTGTGTAGTCACTCTAAGTTGGTTTTGAATAGGTTTGGTCATATTTCAAGAACTCACTATTGGTGAGGAAGGTATGTGTAGGTCTTGTAGAGTGCATTTTTGGATAGAATTGATCACTTTGGGTATGTCTACCTCATCCTTGCTTGGTACATCAATCACTTCTTGCACATCAACCTCATTGTCTTTATTGCGGTGAGTATGTGCACTAGTCACTTCAGAAACAACTACCTCATCTGCTTGCTCTATGGAGAGACAGGGATCAACTTCCTTCAATAAATAGAATGTTAGTGTAGCACATTTATGGTGGGGTCCAAATTGTTCATCACAATTATCACAGAGTCCATTTTATCATTGTTCCTGTTGGTCCGGCTTTCATGCACACCCCGGGAAAAAGGATGAAGGCAAGGAAAGCTCCGGAGACACCCACGGGACTGATCCCACTCATCTTTAGGATCTAGCTGGTTATCCAAGGTGCGAGTTACAGAGTTGGGTCGAATGGCAATTCACTCTTTTCCACTTCTGGAATAGATTTCGATATGGACTGCTCTGTTACCTTACAGGGGGTTCCTGAACTTGTTCAGTAGTTGCAAAAGTTGTTGACAATCAGATTTGACTTGAATTCTTTGATCTAGCTCTCATGGGTCAGCAGATTTAAATAAAAGGCAAACAAAGAAAATAAAAATGGATCATTCACGGAAAGCAAAGAGAGGGTAGGGTAAGGCAAAAAAGAGAAGTTTATCAAACATCAATTGTAAACCCAAACTGTCAATCTTATCTATGCTATCAGCTTCACAACAGAACAAATCCCAGAAGAAAGTGTCCAGTCAGTCTAAGATCACTTTCAACTAAGAGCACAAGGCAGAGTGAAACAGATCTAGCAGAAAATCATAAATCCAAGGGCAGCTGGTTAAAATTGGTATCTTTCACCGGCAGCCTAGCTCGCACAGTGAAGACAGAGCAATTAGAACAAACTTACACCTGAAATCTGTAATTTCCCCTAGCAGACAATAGAACAACTAAAGCCTAACAGCATATTTAAACTTGACAATGGCAGATTTACAGCATATATCTAACAAAATTTAAATGGAACGGATAACAAAAGAAGATACACTTTTCACACTCTGCAAAAGATTAGGCTCCTGGCCATGCTATCACGTAAAAGCTAAAGCACATCAACTCCAAGTCCAGAAACAAAGGATTTCACTAAATTTGCAAGAAATTTCTTATAAGCCTTTATTTCTAAGTCTCCGCCTCCTGCGATTACATTTAGAATTTGTATTTATAGACTCAGGACAGACCCTGATCTTTTCCAAAATATCTTGCTCAAACCCTAAATCTTATCGCACTTAAACCCTAGGACCCGGGTTTTACAATAAAAATCCATTTAAAAATCAAAGTCCGGATAGAACTTAACCCTTCGGCAAATCTATGCAGTCAACTGCCATAAATGGAGAAGATAAAATAAAATGCAACTTGCATTCATTCGCAGCTGCAAATAAATGCTTTCATTAATTCTGCTGGTGAGCCGGATGAGTCACCACTTCTCCATCAATTCGATCTCCGCAAATCCATCCCGAAGTTGAAATGGTCTCCATGCTATCAATTTTGCAATAAATCTCCATTAAATGCATTTACTGGCTTCTTTTCCTCTAGCATGGCGGTCCTTGACTAAATCCGCACTTTATCTTTGCCTTTATGGTCTTTCCCGGTTGTCCCGTAAGTGCCAGGTGGAATCCTGCATGAAAGACAAAAAGATGCATTAGATTAGCATTTTAATTAAATCAGAAGCTTAAAACATTAAAAACAGATTAAATCCACAAAATAAGCTTGCATGTCGGCTTCTGTTTGTCCCATTCACGCTTTGACACGTGTCGCTACCCTAGGAAGCCTTCTGTTTCCCGCCGGAATGCACTTTCAGGTCAACTATGACTTTCTCTCTCCTACCGCGATTCTGCGACATGTCGCGATTTCGCGACATGTCACGAAATCGCGGCCCTGCCAGCGCATCGAGAACTTCCTCCCTCGTCGGCCGCAAAAACGTGACATGTCACGATTTCGCGACATGTCGCGAAATCGCGACCCTTCCTGGCCTCCGTACGCTTCTTGATTTTCAGCCGCGATTTTAGAACACGTCGCGATATCGCGACAGTTCCCTTACCTGCATGCGTTGACCGCGTTGACCGCAATTTTGGAACATGTTTCTGACTTAACCGATTTTTCATCCTGCAGCCCATTTTCTCTCTCCTGCCGCGAAAATGCGACATGTCGCGATTTCGCGACATGTCGCAAAATCGCGACCTCCGTACAGCTTGCTTCTCTCGTCAAAAAACTGTCGCGATTTCGCGACATGTCGCGAAATCGTGACCTTTCTGGCACTTAGCTGCATTTTGACTTACCTGTCGCGATATCGCGACATTTCCGAAAATGGAAGTGTCGCGATATCGCGACACTACCAAAAATGGAAAGTTTGATTTTTCAGTGAATTATGCAACTGTTTTCTGGATTTTCTCGGTACCGGTGCAAGATTTTGCTTGTGCATGAATGATTCTAGCATGTAAAAAGTGAATTCTTGGATAACACAGCTAAAATGCAAGAAAAAGCACAACTTTAAAAAGGAGGCAAGCAAAATATGGATTTAAAACCGAAAATGACCAAGAGGGTCCCTGCTGCAAAAATGGAAGTTCATAATTTTCTAAGGATGGAATCTCATTTTTCAGTGGGGGTGTGTTGCTTATCAACAGTTCCTTCATCTCCTCAAAGCTAAGATGTTTAATTCATAAAGTTTGGTTAGATTTGGGGGTTGTGTAAGTGCTTTGTGCCCTTCCATTATGCATAGGTTTGGGAGCGATGTAAGTGGTCAAATTTTTTTCCATAAGTGGTTTCCCTAATCATTGTTGTGCATTGATTTTATCTTCAGCTAATTTTGCCAATCCATAGGTCTGCATCATGGTATAGGGATTTAACCTTGTCACCTCGATTCTAATTTCCTCTTTTAATCCCGTAATGAAGCCATTTATAAGAATTGATTCATCCAATATTGTGTTGTTTTTGGTGATATCCTCAAACCAAGTTTGATACTCATGCACAAAAGTGATTTGATGAAGATATTTGAGCAAATACCACATGGTTGGATCCCACATGGCTCTGATACAAAATGGTAAGATCCCAAGGTATTACTATAAAATTATTAACAAATTAATGTAAATGTAATCGCAGGCCACTCAAAGGGGGCTCCCTTGTAATCGCTTTGCCACTATAGGGGGCTCCCTCCTTGGAATCTATGATTCTTATTCTTATTATTCATGGATGATTTGATATGGATGGCCAACCTAATATATATATCTACCCTAAAGCTACATTGGTGAAGAGACATGATGGTTCACATATGAAGAGACGTGATGGTTCACGTTATGAAGGTTTGTGATGGTTCACTTTATAAGTTAATAATATAATAATTAAATGATTAATAATACTAACTAATAATGTTAGGATTGATGATCCTAACATTAGACCTCTAATGATTAGCAAATTAAGGACTCTATATTGTGGTAAAGTTAATTATTCAGTTGGGGGATAACTACAACTTAATTATTTTTTTTGTGGAAACTAGACCAAGATGCCATCGAATGCCAGAATGAGAAGACCTCCACCTAGACAGACTCGATAAAGTAATTTTGAAGAAGATATATAGAATGATGGTCTATGAGTTCCCAATATAGGAATATAGGAACTTACTACTACAGTTTTCAAGTTACAATATCAGTTAAGACAAGTACTAGAAACCATGGCAAATCAAAACCCGTAGGCTAGAGATTCTAAAGTTGACCAAGTTGAGGGGATGATAGTGAAATGAAAGTAAACAAGAACCCTATTAGAGAAATAAATAATGAGAGACCTAAAGAATGTATGTATCTTCAAGTTTGATGGAGAAGGAGAGGGAGACATAGCTAAAGCTTAGTTGAGAGAGTTGGAAGTCTTCTTCATAGTAAAGGGGTATTCTTCAGGTACCTAAATAGTTTGGGCTACTATTTACCTTGAAGGAGCTGCCCTAGACTGGTGGGAGATTTACTATAAGGAGACTAATATGGAACCGATAGATATTCCATGGAAGGAATTCATAGTCATCTTCAAAATGATATTCCTCACAAAATATTTTTATGCATTGAATTTTGAAGAGTTTGTCAGCCTAAGACAAGGGAGTAACTTAGTGGAGGTATACTACCAAAAGCTGGTAAATATGTTGAAATATGTACCTACCTATAATGATAATATACAGATTCATAAGTTTACTCACGGATTGTAGTCTAGGATAAAGCATGACGTAGAAATGTAGGAACCTAAGTCATTATATAATACTTAATATTTGGCAAAGAAAGAAGAGTCTCATTTTTGCTATAAGTATGAAAACCTGATCGACTAGGAACGACAGGAACTAAAGAAGAGGAATAGCAATGGGGTTATAAAATGGGAGGTAGAACAATAACGAAAGGCTAAAAACCCCTAGAATCCAGAGAAGAAATTCAATGGAGGTCAAAATAAATTCAAGAAGAAGTTATTCAAGAAAGGCAACAAACCCAATAATGCTAAACCTTATCCGCAGAAACCATCAGCTCTAGTACCAATGATTAAGAATGAGGAGCAAAAAATGAAAAATAAACAATGGCCCAAGGATGGATATTATCATTGCAAAGGCGATCACTATGCTAATCAATGACCGTATAGACCAATGACAAGCACATCCAACAATAAAGGAAAGAAGCTAATGCATAAGATATACGTTGCAATTAGGAATCAAAAACTTGAAGGGTAAGCCACTCCGTTAATCATCAAAGGTAATATTTTCGATAAGAAAGTAGATATATTAATAAATAGTGGAGCCATAGATAGTTTCATTTCTTAGAAAGTCCAGGGTATTTAGCTCATGGATGGAAGGTTGAGTATGGGTCTGGACAAACCTACTCCATAAACCAATTTTTACCAATGATGGAAATTACTTTAGAAAGTGGAACCAAAGAAGGTTACCTGTACGTAACTCCACTTCATGCCTTTGATGTGATCCTAGGGATGGATTGGCTACATGCCCATCAAGTTGTAATCAATTTCCAAAATAGATGGATTTAGTATTCTAAGGAAAATAATGAGCGGTTGTGAATTTATAGCAAGTAAGAGGTATTCAAGCCCTAGATGTTGTTTTTCATGTAGTTGAAGAAAGCCCTCAGGAAAGGGAGAATAATTTATGTTGTAAAAATTAATGAAGTTGAGAGAGATCAAAAGGAAGAGGTGATTGAGGCACACCCAATTCTATAGGAATTTTAGGATGTATTTCCAAAAGATCTGCTAGGGCTCCCTCTTGTGCAAGAATTTGATTTCACTATCGATCTTATACCAGGAGTGGAACCCATCCATCGATATCTGTATAGGATGTCACCTATTGAGATGCAGGATTTAAAGGTACAACTACAAGGGTTATTGGATAAGGGTTTGATAAAACCAAGTGTGTCACCATGGGGTGCACCCATTTTATTTGTGAAAAATAAGGATGGATCTCTAAGATTGTGTATTGACTATAGGATGTTGAATAAGGCCACAATAAAAATTTGGTACTCTCTTCCCAGGATCAAATATTTATTCGACCAGCTAAGAGATGCCATGGTTTTTACCAAGATAGACCTAAGGTCAGGGTATCACCAAATGAGGATTCATGAGGAAGACACTCATAAAATGATATTTAAAATGAGGTATGGGCATTACAAGTTCACCATCCTACCCTTTGGACTAACCAATGCACCCACTGCCTTCATGAATTTAATGAACAATGTGTTCAAAATGCACCTAGACTAGTTTGTCCTTGTATTTCTTGATGACATCCTCATATACTCTCAAAGTAGGGAAGAACACGATAAGCATCTCAAGATCATGTTGGAACTGCTAAGAGAGAATCAACTCTATGGGAATCTGGCCAAGAGCGATTTCTATGTTTTGAAGGTGCACTATTTAGGGCATGTTATATCGGAGAAAGGGATCGTAGTGGATCTAGAGAAAATAGAGGCCATGATAAATTGGCCATCCCCTACAAATTTTACTAAGGTAAGAAGCTTCATGGGGCTAACAAGCTATTACCAGTGTCACATAAAGGATTTCTCAAAAATCACCTCGGCAATAACTAGTCTCCAAAAGAAGGGAAAGGAATTCAAGTGGATGAAGAAGTATGAGGCTGCTTTCACCATGTTGAAGAAAAATCTCACCACTACACTAATACTAAAGATTCTGGATCCTCAAGGAGAGTTTATGGTATGCACGGATGCATCATTGGAAGGACTATGGGGAGTACTCATGCAAGAAGAGTCAGTAGTGGCTTATACTTCAAGGAAGCTTAAAAAGCATGAGGTTAATTATGCCACACATGATTTAGAGCTAGCCACCGTAGTGCATGCTCTAAAGTCCTGGTATCATTATCTAGTAGGAAGACCCTTTGAGCTAAGATCAGACCATCAGAGTTTGAAGTACATATTTACTCAACCAATGCTCAACGCAAGGTAGAGAAGGTGGGTCAATTTCCTCATTGAGTATGATTTTGAAATTGAGTACATTAAAGGAAAATAAAATAAGGTTGTGAATGCCCTGAGTAGAAGGAGACACCTAGTAGCCATAACCAGAATCCACATAAAACTCATGGATCAAGTAATGCAAGAGCAATTTCAAGACGGATATTGATAGGAAATTCTAGCCAAGTTAAGAGAAGACCCTGAGGGCAATAAGGAATTTGGGGTGATAGATGACCTCGTATGTTATAAAGGGAGAGTCATCATACCAAAATCAAGAGATTTAAGGAAGATATTGATGTAGGAATCCCACAGATCTCCTTATATGGCTCATCCTAGAGGGGTAAAAATGAGAGAAAACCTAAAAAGGACCTTTTTCTGGGTAGGAATGAAGAAGGATATTACAGATTTTGTGGCTCGATGCCTTGAATGCTAGAAGGTCAAGGTAGAACGCAAGCATCCTATAGGATATTTGTATCCCCATAGTATACCTACTCAGAAATGGCAAAGTCATATCAATGGATTTTATTGTAGGTTTATCTAATACCAGGTACCAGCACGATGCAATCTTTGTGATGGTCAATAAATTAACATAGATCACACACTTTATACATGGGAGCACCAAGGACGATGCTCAAGTGGTGGCTAATAAGTTTTTTAAAGAAGTATTCAGATTGCATGGATTCTAGAGGTAATTATATCATATAGGGATTCCAAGTTTACTTCAAAATTTTGGAAAGCCCTACATCAGGAAATAGGCACAAAGTTGCATATGAGTTTAGCATACCACCCTAAAATAGATGGTCAGACGGAGTGGGTAAACCAAGTTATAGAAGATATGCTCTGAATTTATTGCATGGACCACAAGTCTCGATGGGAAGACTATCTATCATTGGTAGAGTTTACCTACAATAATGGATATCATTCCTCTTTAGGGATGGCACCATTTGATGCATTGTATGGGAAAAAGTGTAGGACACCTCTGTCATGGGACAACCCGGAGGATAGAGTAGTAATTGGACCAGAAATGGTCAGGGAAATGGAAGAGCAAATTAAGGTAATTAGGCAAAGGCTCAAGGAGGTTGTTGATAGGCAGAAGAGCTATGCCGATTTGAAGAGAACTCCTAGAGAATACTCAGTGGGAGATAAAGTGTTCCTAAGGGTCAAACCAATGAAAAGTGCGATCAAGTCCACAAAACTAGATCCATGATTTGTAGGGCCCTTTGAGATCACTGAGAAAATTAGTTTGGTTGCATACCAACTCGCCTTACCTCCAAATTTTTCAAAAATCCATGACACCTTCCACATATCTTTGCTTAGAAAATATATTGTTAACCTTGAACATGTGTGGGATGTCTCTAACTTGCAGATGGCAAACCCAAAGGCAATCAAAGTAATGCTAGTAAGGATCCTTGAATTTTTCTCTAAAGCTATGCGAAATCAGACCCTTGAGCAATGTAAGGTCCAATGGGACCATTTTTCAAAAAGAAATGCCACTTGGGAGAAGGTGGCAAACATGCAAAAACATTTCCCTTTCTTGTTTGATGAACTTTAAGCTATTGTAACAAGTTGCTTAATTTTATATGCAGTTGAAAAACTAAGAAACACCGGGGATGGTGTTAATCCTAGTGGGGGAGGATGTCATGACCCTCCCAGATGGACTTTTGAAACATAGAAAAATAATGTATTAAAAAATATGACTAATATTCGATTTTGTGCAATCAAGCAGCTTCATGATATTAGATAAGTAATGAAGGATATGTTACTGCTAATAAATTGCCAATGTGTAGGATCAGGTGCACTCGTGAGTGGAGGAAATTGAGTCATCCATCAGAGGTGAGAGTACTTGAGGAAGGGGAAATGATGATAAGGCAACTCAAAGGTAACATGAATAGATACCTTCATATAGGCATGCATTAGGTTAAGGGATAATCATCAATGTCTAATCACCTTGAGCCCCAGATTGATGGCCTAGTAGCCATCGTAAGTTCTAGAGGCTGAGATAGATGATTAGATTGATGGAAAGACTCCCTATTTGTTTGGTGCACTTGCATGATTGTCTTTTACTTCAACATTATTAACCTTGATAACCAGAGATCATGGGGTAGATGGTTTGCCTTCACAAACTTCATATGTATGTTGTTTAAATAAATAGTTTATTTATTTAAAAAAAAAAAAGATGTTGTTGAATAAATGGTTTATTTATTTATAAGGAGCAAAAACATGTTTAAATAAATAGTTTATTTATTTAAGAAGAGAAAAATATGTTGCTAAATAAATAGTTTATTTATTTAGAAGAGAAAAAGATGTTGCTAAATAAATAGTTTATTTATTTAAGAAGGACAAAAGAAATATTGTTTAAAATAAATAATTGAATTATTTTAGAAAGGTAAAAGATAATGCTTAATAATAATAATAATAAATATTTGCCTCAATGTGCCTAGGAAGCTGTTGCCCACCCATCGGTCGATCCCCCTGAGACGTTATGGCGATAAGATGATATTTAGTGAAATAGGTTGAATTGTCCTTTGGAGAACCAGTTAGGCCAAAGATGCACAAAGCTCCTCTAACATAAGAGGAAGACTATTTATGGTGATCACCTTGGGAAGAGAAGGGAGAGGGGTGTTCACCCTACCTCCTATCGAAGGTTGGTCGGGGAGTAATGGTGGGTAGGCGGGGAACATGGACCAAGGAGGTAGAGAAGACATTGAAGGAAAGGGAGGAAAAATTCCCAAAGGAAAGGGATTAAGGGAGGACAAGAAATGGGAGAAGCATCCGCCAAGTAGGAGAGAAGAGCATCCATCAAGTGGGAGCGACAAGTGACTTTTGACCAATACAAACAACCTAATTCTGCGGGTGAAATAGGTTGGATTTTGTCCAAATATGGTTGTTATGTTTAAATAGCTCTATATTTTTAGGAGCTCATAGGTCTATGTTTTAAGAGCTCGTAGATCTGTGTTGAGAGCTCATAACTCTGTGTTTTAGAGTTCCATAGATCTATGTGTTTAAAGAGCTCGTAGTTTTGTATTTAGAGCATCAAAGCTCTATATTTTTAAAGAGCTCATAGCTATGTATTTAGAGCATCAAATCTCTATGTTTTTAAGAGCTCATAGCTTTATGTTTTTAAGAGCTCTTAGCTCTGTATTGAGAGCTCATAGCTCTATGTTTAGAGCATCAAATCTCTATGATTTAAAGAGCTCGTAGCTCTATGTTTAGAGCAGTAGAGCTCTATGTTTTAAAGAGCTCATAGCTCTGTGTTTAGAGCATCAAAGCTCTAAGTTTTTAAAGAGCTCGTAGCTCTGTGTTTAGATCATCAAAGCTCTATGTGTTTAAATAGCTCATAGCTCTGTGATTAGAGCATCAAAGCTCTATGTTTTAAAGATCTTGTAGTGTTGTGTTTAAAGCATCAAAGCTCTATGTTTTTAAAGATCTTGTAGCTCTATGTTTAGAGTGTCGAATCTCTATGTTTTTAAGAGCTCATAGATCTATGTTAAGATCTCGTAGATCTGTGTTTAGAGCATTAGAGATCTATGTTTTAAAGAGCTCATAGCTCTGTGTTTAGAGCATAGAAGCTCTATGTTTTAAAGAGCTCATAGCTTTGTGTATAGATCATCAAAGCTCTATGTTTTTAAAGAGCTCGTATCTCTATGTTTAGAGCATTGAATACCTATATTTTTAAGAGCTCATTGCTCTATATTTTTTAGAGATCATAGCTCTATGTTGAGAGCTCGTAGCTCTATGTTTAGAGCATCAAATCCCTATGTTTTTAAGAGCTCATAACTCTATGTTTTGAAATCTCATAGCTCTGTGCTGAGGTCTCGTAGCTCTATGTTGAGAGCCCATAGCTCTGTGTTTTAGAGTGCCATAGCTCTATGTTTTTAAGAACTTGTAGATTTATTTATATGAGCATCAAGGCTCCATGTGTTTAAGAGATTGACTCTATGTTATAAGAGCATCGTAGCTCTGTGTTGTTTTTAGAGCATCATAGCTCTATGATTTAGAGTGCCATAGCTATGTGTGGTAAGAGAATCTTAGTTTGTAACTATGTGCCAAAGGATGTGTAGCATCATGGCATTGTTGTGCTCTACTATTGTGATGTGGATGCATAGGTATCGTAGTTATCATGACTATTAGCAATCGGTTGGATGCAGTGGTGGCAGATAGGGTAGGCACCATCGAAGCTCCTCGGATCCTTCTACCCATCACCGTGTGATGGATGTCTTAGGAGAAATGCATGGGAGGATCATCTGTTAAGATGCCCGATTGAACGTCATGAGTGAACCCTCCTTTGCAAAGTTGCAGCCATCTTTGGAGTCTCCTTTAGTTACCGTCCATTGTCTTCTTTGTAGAATTTAGGAGATAATAAATGAATTAGATGATTATTTTGTAATTTAATGGGTATGGGACCTTTTGTTATGAAATAAATTAATTAGATGATTATTTTGTAATTTAAGGGTATGGGACCTTTTGTTATGAAATAAATGAATTAGATGATTATTTTGTAATTTAAGGGTATGGGACCTTTTGTTATGAAATAAATGAATTAGATGGCTATTTTTTAATTTAAGGGTATGGGACCTTATGTTATGAAATAAATGAATTAGATGATTATTTTGTAATTTAAGGGTATGGGACCTTATGTTATGAAATAAAATGAATTAGATGGTTATTTTGTAATTTAAGGGTATGGGACCTTATGTTATGAAATAAAATGGATGATGGTTATTTTGTAATTTAAGGGCAGGGGACCTTATGTTCTGAAATAAAATGAATGATGGTTATTTTGTAATTTAAGGGTATGGGACCTTATGTTATGAAATAAAATGAATGATGGTTATTTTGTAATTTAAGGGTATGGGACCTTATGTTATGAAATAAAATGAATGATGGTTATTTTTTAATTTAAGGGTATGGGACCTTATGTTATGAAATAAAATGATTGATGGTTATTTTGTAATTTAAGGGTATGGGACCTTATGTTATGAAATAAAATGAATGAATATTATTGGTATTTTAAGGGTATGGGACCTTATGCTATGAAATGAAAAAAAAGGTTTATTAGGAATGAAGGTAGTTGTTTGAGTAATGAGATGTGTGAACCTAGTTCCTAGCAATTAAGGGTATGGGACTTTAATTGTTGAGAAGGTTTGTTCATTTATTTACAAGTAGAGTGCATGGGCTGATGCATGATGGATTGAATCCCTCAAGTTGACTAAGGGAGAAATGGAAAGGGTAGTTTCCATGATTAGTACTATGCATTAGTAAGTTGAATTGCTTGGGTTATTTGTATAGTTGCAATTTGGCAATGAATTAAGTAAGTGCATATAGAAGCATGTCTATCTGGATCCATGAGTGTCTTGATCCCCTAATATCCTCACTTTATCGATGGAAGAGTGGGAAGGCCAAAATCATGAGATGGACCAATTCACAAGTTTGCTCTCTACCTTACATCTTGTATTTTATGCATTAGATTAGATTGTGGGGAGATTTCCCCAATGAAATGGATGTAAAGTATCATGGAAAGTATGGGATGTACCATACTTAAAATTTATCTGAATAAACATTGCAACTACTATGTTTCTTAGTACTTCTTTATTTATATTATTGCATTTAAATATTTAATGTATGTCTATTTGGTGATTTTTTCTTTACGCTTGATTATTCTTGTTGTTGGTCAATTCATTTTGTTAGATTTAGTATCTAGATATTTAATGCTCTTATGTGATTAAAATAATGAATCATTAGTAAGTTCTAGGTGAACTTATTGGATACCCTAAAGGCTTGAGACCCCCTTAGGGAGATTGGTGACTAGGTTTAGAAGATTGTACCAAGAGTTAAGATATCTTATCAGAAGACAAGATAAATATCTTAACTCATAGTACACGTAGCATACCACACATAATGGCTTGTGTGGATATGGAGATGCGTGTATACCTTCTAATGATTAAAGGTGGTAATTCTAGCTCATCAAGACTTATGAGAGGGATGGACTTATATGCTCAATCATAAGATAGGCTTACACAGATGAACTTGTGTGAAGGGAATCTTGTATGGTATAGTTCTTGAGAAACTTAGGGGGTTTCAAACAATAAGTCGGTCTAAGGTTGGGCAAGGATTTATGAATCCTTCTCCTTAGTCAAAAAAATATATATAGATAAACTTTATTTCTCTTTTTTTTTGTATGTTTTCTTATTTCGTGTTAATTTTGGGTATTACAAAGACATACACATGTAGGGTTTGATCTAATTGTAAAAATGTGGAATTATAAAACGTATAATTTGGTGTAATTGTACAATGTTATAAAACATACAATTAGAAATTAAGTGAAATTAAGTGAAATGTGCATTTAAGGTTAATTTGATAATAATCAAATTAGACTTAAGGGAACCTTAATGCAAGTTGGTTGTCTTACGGGGTGGTAGTTGTAAATAGTGGTTGTCTCAAGAACCACTTTGGAATGATCTGGGAAAGCATTATAAGGGTCCCCCATTCATTTTGTGATGGTGGTTCATCATTGAGGTTCATTCATATTGTTCATTGACTATTGTAACTGATAATTGTGCATACAGTCAACCATATTAATAAGAAAAAAACATTGCAAATTGTGAGTTGTTATGAAATCTATTATGTGTGTGAATGGTGAATCTAGATTGTGTGTTATGTGAAAGTATGGCCAGAATGGTTTAGAAGATAGATGTTTTTCCAATGGAATTACACTATTTATGAGCCCATAACCTTGGATGATGCTGGGAAATTAACTTTGTGCATTATTATTATTGTATAGGAATGTTTATTTGCTATTGTGTGATTTCTAGAAATGTTAGTGATGATAAGAATCCAATGGCAGTAGATTAGGATTTGCATGTTAGATCAATGTGTTTATAAATGCATTACAAAGATATGCAAATCTTACTCTATGAGGAATCTAAGTGTAAGTTGGTATAGTTACAAGTGGGAATTTTAGCAAGGGTTTTGTGAAACCTTACAACCAGACCACCAAATCGTACAATTGATAATTTATCCAATTTAGAAGTGCAATTATGTAGTTGAAACTTACCAATTAATAAAAATTAGGGTTTGGAAGAGAAAGATTACAAAATTGATCAATTTTAGTTATAAAATAACTTTTAGCAAAGTGAACAAGTGGTAAATCTAGTAAGAAGAAGCATGAGAATTTTTTAGTAGAATGATTACAAAATTATTCAAGTTACAAAATAACTTTTAGCAAAGTAAGTGGTAAATCCAAATTGTCGTAGTTGAAAGAAACATGCAAGTGATACTTTTTTAGTAGAAATCAATTGAAGTTGAGTGACAGATACAAGTTTATGAAGACGTGGGAGAATAAATCAAGGAGAGAAATAGATTATAATAAGAAGAAGAATGATAATTGCTCAAATGGATACCATGAAAAAACCTATGAACAATAATAAAACAAGTATGGACTTCAAAAGGAGATATTGTAAGGTGGGATACATTGTTGATAGATATGGGAGAAAGGGTACAAGAACCATCAAGAGTCGATAAGAACATTGACATAAGGTGAGACATTGAAAAAAGAACTATGAAAAGAGATAGTGAGTGGATGGAAACACCTAAAAAAGAAACAAGAAGGTTGCCAAGGGGTGTACAAGATGGAGATCAAGCACTAAAGCAACAGGGTATGAGGTCTTAGGAAGAAGAACCAGGGCCACAATTGATATTTTAGAGAAGGAGGTCACAGATTTAAGATGCACAGGAGGTCAGGAGGTGACTATTTGGTGAAAATAAGGTACCACATATAGAAATATTTGATGAAGAGCAGTGTAGTGGATTACCCACCCTGTAGCACCCTAAAATTGGCGCAGTTAAACCCTTAGTAAAAAGATAAAAATTTGAATTTTAACCCCGAAACCGCCCGTTAACCGCTCACCCCATTTTTCGTGCCATTTTTAGGAGTTGTTTTGACCGTTGGACGATATCATCGCCGATCAGACGAAATCATCCCAGATCGGACGAATTCGTCTGGAATAGAACGTCCAGACGATTTCATCCCAAAACCAAATTTTCATAATTAGCTTCTATTTTAACAGCCTCTCCAACTTGGGCAGAAGCGTGTCTGCATAGTTGGAGATTCCTCCACTGAGGATCTCCCAGATTGGGATGATCCCCAACCTCCTAACCTCCCCCTAATCCTATATAAACTAGGATTTTCTCAGTTTATCCCCCTGGTTGGCTGATCCCATGATTCCCTGATTGATTTTCCCTACCATTTAGTTTTGTTGTGTCAAGACGTCCTATCCACCATTGTTTGCACTCGTAGTTTTAAGTTTTCATTGCAGGTTTTCACTGTGCTTCAGTTGGAGAAAGCTCGGATCGTCGCAGGCGATTCCAGATGATTTCGGATGATCCTGTCGTAGATCGGCGATGATCTCATACGATTGGAGGCGATCTCGACTGTAGTTCAGATTGGGGGAAACCAGAGCCCTGAGTTTGCATTCCTCATTTGTCTTCTTTATTTTACTATGCATTAGTTTGATTTATTTTCATTCTGCATCCTGGAGTTCACCTCATTCAGCATAAATGCATGATAAAGTTAAAATAAGTTATTAAAACAATGCATTTCCTTTAATTTGCTATCTAGATTTATCAGTTAGGCATTTATACTATCATTTCTATCATTTTGCATTATTCTAGCAGTAGCATTTTCATTTTTTGGTGTCTATTTCTGTGATTGCAGGTTTCTAACGAATTCATCTGACGAATTCATCAGATCGACGATGATCTTGTCTGATCTCAGATGATCGACTATGATCTGAGATGATTCTATACAATTGCAGATGATCCTATCATATTCGGGATGATCTGGACTCCTACAAGCTTCAGAATCTTCATCAGACATCCGAAATCAGGTGCATTCTTTCTCATTTCGTATAATATTTACATTTAGGATTCATTCCTACTTTCTGTATTCATATAAATCAACATTTTCATATAGAATAGCTTAGATTCATTCTGGCCAACCTAGGATTATGAATGATCGAGTATAAAATGAACACACCAAAACCATTCTCAACCTAGGCATGGAAACTGCCACTCAAAGTTTCCTGGTGAACCCACCATCCGTCAAAAATTCACCCTTATACCCCTCCCCCGAGAGGCGCGACCTTCAAAGGGCCTCTCAGTCCGAGGTATTGTCCCATCCTTCTCGCATCCCCCTTCCGGGCACGGATCCTATAGCCTGAAGGTAAGGATGCAAAAAATTTGGAGCGATACATTTTGGTGAACCCGACGTGAAACTAAAACCTTTTGAAAACAAACAAAAGTAAAAAAATAAAATAAAAAAATAAATTATTATTAAGTAACATCTAGAATCATCAGACAAACAATTAAAGTTGCATATCATATTTAGATGGTAGATTATAATAAAAGACGAGTTGTCACCATTAATGTTGAAAATCAATTAACAGCCATAGAGATTACTTCGGTGCTTAGAGTACCTCAAACGAATAGAGTCCAACCTTTATGGGACGAACTTGATAGGAGATTGGATATTATTTCATCTAGATCAACCGAACTTAGGCAAATCAAGAGGTTTGTCCTAGATAGAATCTTGGATCCTGATCAAGTAACCTTATATCATGAACTTCAGAGAGCTTGCCATAGGTGGTTAGCAGATAAAAGAGCACTTGTGTCTTCTGAATTGTACACCTTTGAAGAATACCTTGAGAATGCAGTTGTAGTACATAAGTTTCTATCTCGTATAGAGGATCAAGAAGTCATTCTTACGGATAGAAAAATATGGAATAGAGTTCCTAGAGTTATGTTATATCGAGAATATTGCCATGAAATTTATTTCTATAGGTCAGAATCTGAGACAGATCATATTACTATAGCACACTTTGTCAAATTTTTGAAAAACCATTTCCAATTTGAAGAGGAGCATTTCATGACTCTTGATGAACTTGATCCTATCAATGATATCCATAAATTATTTATAGAAAACTAAGTTATTCTTTTATTATTGTTATTCCTTTTTCAACTAGAATGCTATTTGTTATCTTTATAATAATATTATAAAACACAAAAACAATAAAATAAAAATAAAACAAAAAAATCAAAACATTTCCTTTTTATAGTAGGTATATAATTAAAATATATACCTCTCAAACCTATCGCATATATATATATATATATATATATATATATATATATATATATATATATATATATATATATATATATATATTTGCTGAAATCTAAGTTTAAGCACAATGCCTAGACTTAGGAATGGAAAACAAACTGAAGAAGAAGAAGATTGGTTAGGAAAACCATTAAATAACCTGGATGTCCTTCCTGAAGATCAAGTTCAGGAAGAAGAAATCCTAGATCAGCAAGAAGAAGAGCTTGCTGTAAGAAATGAACAAGAAGAAACTAATAGAGAGGAAGGATCCTCATCCCCTAAAATGTCTCCGGGAGGAGCCATTACTTTTGAAAACATGGAACAATTCTGGAAGTTCCTTAATACTAATATTGGTGTGCTTAATAGAGTAGTCTATATGGACAAGGATCGAATTAGTGACACTCAAGCAACTCTAGAAGATGTATTTCACACACGCACTAATCCCTTGTCCTTTATTGAACAAGAGAGTGATCAAGCTGGACCATCCAATTTGGATATGGCAGCTATAATCCAGAACATGCAACAACAACAGGTTACCCAACCATCTAAAGTGCTTGTTAGCAAGCCTAGGGTCATTCCCGCACAAAATAAACCATCATTTACTACTCTATTTTGCCAAGCTATTGAGCAATATACCTCAAATCAACAAAAACCCAAAACAAAACCAAACACCAATTACCAACAATCTGGAATACAACATAATACTACTACAAATCCTCTTCATAATACTCTTCCTACCAATGCTTTGCATAATAGCAATATAGCATCTAATCCTTATGTCACACCGTCATACACTCATAAATCCCATACTTATGTCCCACCAAACCAATATGGTGGACAAACTAGTAATCTTGAAACCATGGTGAAATAGTTAGTTTCCCGCATGGATCAGATAGATCCCTACCATCCCTCGTACAATTATCGAGAGATGTGTAGTCAACCTCTAGATCCTATAGTTGTAGCACAACCGTATCCTAAACATTTTCCTATGCCTGTCTTGCCCATATATAAAGGAACCGAAGATCCCATAGAGCATCTTCGTATGTTTAGGATAGCATGTCATGATATATCGCATGATGACTTATTATTGCTAAAAATGTTCCCAAAAAGTTTAGGAGGAATGGCATTAGAGTGGTATTATCAATTACCCACTAATTCTTTGAGGAACTTTGAAGAAACTGCTGAGTCTTTTGTGCATCAATTTAGTGCCTACATCGAAAGGCATGTGACCATTAAAGACTTGTACAACTTAAAACAAGACAAAGATGAATGTTTTGCCGATTTCCTAGCTAGGTGGAGACAGTTGATAGGAAAATTGCACTTTGTATTGCCTTATAGGGAGATGTTGGACATCTTTATTAATAATTTACAAGACCAACTATCTTATGAATTGTCAATTGCTACCTTGACCACCTTTGATCAGGCTATAGACTTAGCCCGAAGAGTGGAAGATGCTCTCATTAGGAGAGGTCAGCTTAAAAAGAAAGATGATGAGAAAACATCCAGAAATCAATATAAAAATAAACAAGTTGTGGGTGATGGAGTCACTGATAGTAGAAATATTGCTACTGTTAATGTTGCGAAGACAACGGAGAAGTTTATACTAGAAACCTCCCGATAAACCTCCTCGAGAATTTACTAGGTTAAATCAACCTTTATCAACCATTCTCCCACAATTATTAGAATGAGGTTTGATTCAATTACCAACTATCCAGGAACCTGATCCAACTATACCCGGATACAGAGCTGATTTACACTATGACTTCCATAGAGGACCTGGACACACTACCAACTCTTGTAAAAGATTAAAACATAAAATACAGGACCTGATTGATAACAATGAGATGGAGGTGCAAGCCTTTCAACCTAAGCAAAATCCTCCTAATAATACTCAAAAGAACATTCCTCAAAACCAGAATCAGAATGCCAATCAGTCATTGGACATATTTCAACATCCTTTACCAAAACATGGCAAGGAAGTGACTAATCAAATTGAACATCATAATGTTCCCCCTCCTACCCGATATGTAGGAACTATTAGTGGGCATTTACCTGCTCATGATTTGGAAATATTTGACACAACTTTATCCGTAGTTACAACCAGGCCTCTACATAATATTCAGACACCTGATCTTAGTGATACATAATATGAGACTGAGAGTGATATGGAAATCACCTCAAATCAATCGAATAGCTCTGAAGATGAATCAGATCCTATTCTCCCTATCACAAGTCATATGGTCCCAGAAGAACCATTTCCAAGAAGAGTCACTACTCGACCATCGTCTCACCAATTAATTTCTAATGAGCAAGCCATAAATGCTAGACCAAGACCCATTCATCATCCGTAGAATAATATTGTGGGTACCATCGGAGCTGTTACTAGACAACAGGCTCAAAACTCTCAACATGATCAAATGCAAAATGATGGATCAACTCCATTTGTTTTGAAAGTTCCTAATAAATGGAATCAGGCACCTAATGTGCAACCTAAACCTCCTTATAATATTAATGAGCAACTATCAAACATTATAACTAGAATTTCCCTTTTGGACCTTTTAAGATCCTCTCCTACACATAGAGATGAATTAATGCTCACATTAAGCCAGATGATGGTACCACAAGACATTCAACCTGAAGCCATGGCTAATACTATAATAACTCATGAAGTTGATTGTATTGACTTTCGGGATAGAGACATACCTCAACATAGTTTACATAAGGATAACCCCTTATATATTACTGCCTTAATTGGAGATGTAGCAGTTAAACGAGTCTTGATTGATAATGGTTCATCTTTAAACATCTGCACTTTTGACTTCTACCAAATATTTGGGTTTAGAAGTGATGAAATGAAAAGAACTGATATGATCATAAAAGCCTTCAATGACGAAACACAAGAAACGTGTGGAGTTATTACCATCCCATTGCGGGTTGGTCCGAGAACCTTGGATACGACCGTGTTTATTGTACATTGCCCTGCATCGTACAATATACTCTTGGGTCACCCTTGGATCAATGCAATGCGAGCCATTCCCTCAACTTTACATCAATGTGTTAAATTCGAATTTAAGAATCAGTTGGTTACCATCCATGGTGATCCTAGACCCTTTGATATGTGTGCTTTGGTAGAACTTATTGGAGTTCAATTTTGCCCTGCTTTATCATCCACACATCCTAATTCTCATTATCCATCTAAACATGTGAAACACACACCCATAATGCCATCTACTCCTTCTACATCAGTTCCACCTCTACATACAACTCAAACATCCTCTAAACAAACTACATTAGGACCTCAAAAAGATCCTAATCCCACAACCAAGGCTTCTTGTTTTACTCCTATCACTTCTATCCCTATAATAGAATCATCCATCGACATCTCTACAACATCTACATCCACCAAAGGCATAGTTTCCACATCAGAAGATGTAGGAAATGTTCCTTCTACCTCTTATGCTCTTACTGACGAGCTCTTACCCGATTTATCTAAAATTCTTATATCAGAGCAAATGAATGCTGCTATGCAAGATTCCCTTATTTTAAATAATTTGCCACCATCTCCTCATACCTTGGGTCTCCCATAGCCTATGGGAAGTATTTACCAAGTCGGGAGTTGCGCTTTTATTTATAAGGGATATGACTGGGGTAGAATACCCAGAAACATCAAGACTCATTATGATGGATATGCTCGATGTTATTTTACTAATGAGTATATTAAAGCCAAATCTATAATGCTTAAATTGGGATATAAAGGGAAAGGTTTGGGACCTTTCCAAAATGGTATGAAAGAACCCTTTGAGGTAGAACCATGGCCTGCCCGATGTGGTGTGGGCCTATTTCCTAGTAAAGGTCAGCCCTTCCCATTTGAGGATGATGACCATCTCATATGTTACCAAGATTATTTAGATCAACGTGATGCTTTGCATTTAATGAATAAGCCATTTACATGTAATATGCTATCTATAGCCTACCCTGAGATGATCGTCGAATCCGACGATGAGTTGGAGGGAGATATCTTCCATGATGTCTCCGTTGAGGAATTATTACATCATGAATTTTATTTTGATGGCTCTATACCTAGTATAGCCCAGCTTGAGGCCACGACTCCTCAAGATGAATTATCCAAACTAACCTTGGAAGAATTACAAGAATTGGGCGTTTCACCCGCCCCACCTAATTTTGAGAAAAATCTACACATGGAAGTAGAAAATGTCATAAAAATTAACATTGGAACTGAGGGTAATCCTCACATAATCAACATTGGATCAGAATTGAGTCAAGAAAAATAGGATAAATATATTGCATTTCTTAAAGAATATGAAGATGTCTTTGCTTGGACATATGAAGATATGCCAGGATTAGACCCTTCTGTAGTTATGCATCACCTAGTAGTCCATCCGGATGCTAAACCTGTTAAATAAAAACTTAGAAAAATGCATCCTAAAGTGGCCTTACTAGTCAAAGGGGAGTTAGAAAAACTCTTAAATGTTATTTTTATACAAGCCATTGATTATGCTGAATGGATCTCGAATGTAGTTCCAATAACTAAGAAAGAAGCTACTAAGGTTAGGGTTTGCACAGACTTTAGAGATATTAATGTTGCATGCCCTAAAGATGATTTTCCTCTTCCCAATATGGATCAGATCATTGATTTTACTATTGGGAGTGGAATGATATCCTTAATGGATGGATTTTCTGGTTATAATCAGATCAGGATAGCTCCTGAAGATCAAGCTAAAACAACCTTTATTACCCCTTGGGGAACCTTTTGTTGGAAAGTGATGCCATTCGGTTTAAAGAATGCAGGTGCAACCTATCAACGAGCCATGACTTATATCTTTCATGATATGATGCATGATATACTACATGATTATGTAGATGACATTATAGCTCGTTCTACTGAAGAAGATGACCATTTAGATGATTTGAGAAAAGTATTTAATCGGTTAAGGGAATATCTTATCCGATTGAATCTAGCTAAATGTATATTCGAAGTTAAGTCCGATAAATTATTGGGGGTTATAGTTTCTTTACGTGGCATCAAAATTGACCCTCTCAAGATTGCGGCTATCACTGATATGCCCGCACCCACAAATATATCAGAATTACGAAGTTTACAAGGTAAGCTTCAAGCTATCCGTCGCTTCATCGATAAGCTGGCGGATAAAACCGGACCCTTTCTTAAGCTTCTTAAGAAGGATGTCTTTTTCCATTGGGACTACGAATGTCAGCAAGCATTTGAACTCCTCAAACAATATCTTCTTAACCCACCTGTGCTTTCACCACCTAGACCTGATCGCCCATTTATCTTGTATATTTCTGCTTCAGATCTTGCCTTAGGAGCTATGTTAGCTCAACTTGATGATGAGAAGAAAGAACATGCTAATTATTATATCAGTAGAACATTAATCAGTTATGAAACCCGTTACACAACATTAGAGAAGTTATGTCTAGCAGTCATATTTTCTACATAAAAATTATGCCATTATATGCTCAGTCAGAAAACCTATGTTATTGCTAAATCCGATCCTTTGCGGTATCTCATGAGTCGACCGTACTTATCTGGTCGCACAACAAAGTGGGTTCTTGCCCTAAGCGAGTTTGAACTCATGTTTATAGGACAAAAGTCTGTTAAGGGTCAAATCATAGCAGATCAATTAGCTGCTGCACCCTTAGAGTCTACCCATCCCCTCATCATTGAGTTTCCTGATGAATGCCTTAAACTAGAGGTCGATCATTCAGAGCAATGGTCCTTATACTTTGATGGAGCTCGATGCATGAGTGGGGTTGGTGCAGGTATTATTTTAATATCTCCATAGAAACATCTTATCCCTCTATCCTTTAAATTAACATTTGCTTGTACTAATAACACTATTGAGTATGAGGCTCTAATCCTTGGATTACGAGCTGCCTTGGCACTAAAAATTAAAAATCTATTAGTTTTCGATGATTCTCAACTTGTCATAAATCAAATTAATGATGTTTATCAGACCAAAGATGATAAATTGCATCCATATAAAGCATATGTATTACAATTATTATCTTTATTTGATCAAGTTACCTTGGAAGCTATTCCTCGAACTAGCAATCGTGCGGCTGATGCTATGGCTACAGTTGCATCTCTTTTACCCTTGGAGTTAGATGACGAATATGCTACCATCATTATTCATCGACTCCAGGAACCCACTTCAAATAAATCATGCTTAGAACCTTTGGATGTGTTTCTAATCAATGAAACTACTCCTAAACTTTGGTACACTTGATATATTCAATTTTCTTCAAAATGGGACCTTCCCTGAAGGTTTTAACAGAAACCAGCATCGGTTATTGCGTAGACGAGCAAGTCGCTTCGTAATAATTGGCAATACGTTATATAGGAGATCTTTTGAAGGTATCCTATTGAGATGTTTGAATCTAGAAGAATCTAGATCAGCTTTGAGTGAAGCCCATGATGGATCTTGTGGGGGACATTTTAGTGGTAGCGCCATTGCTAAGAAACTCCTTAGGATAGGATATTTTTGGCCTACCATGGAAAATGATGCACATGATTATGTGCGCCATTGCGACAAGTGCCAGAAACATGCTGACCTTGTCCATGCGCCTGCACAAGAGCTACAGGCTATTTCATCTCCTTGGCCCTTTTCAAAATGGGGCTTAGACATCATTGGAAAAATCAACCCTGTGTCATCTGATGGACACAAATTCATCATAACCGCCACCGAGTATTTCACGAAGTGGGTTGAAGCTATGCCCTTAGCTTCTTGCACTGGAACCCAAGTTTCCAAATTTATTTTTAATCAAATTATTTGTAGGTTCGAAATTCCTGCAAATCTCATCTCAGATAATGGAACTTGTTTCAAAAATAAAGATGTCAAAAAATTATGTCAAAAATATAAAATTCAACATCGTTGGTCCACTCCCTATTATCCTCAGGGTAATGGCCAAGCAAAAGCATCTAATAAAACATTAATTAAAATCCTCAAAATATTGGTCAATAAATCTGGCCGAGATTGGCACATTCAACTATATCCTGCTTTGTGGGCTTATCGAACTAGCGTTCGTACCCCCACAGGCACTTCACCTTTTGTTTTGGTTTATGGCGCTGAAGCAGTTTTTCCCTTTGAATTAGAAGTTCCTTCTTTGGCTCTGCTACTTCAAGATACTGAAGTAGGAGATGAATATCGTGCTGGCAGATTTAGTCAGCTGGAACTCCTAGATGAGAAGCGCATCAATGCTTTGGAACATCTTCGAGCCTACCAGAACAAGCTCAAGCGAGCATACCTCAAGAAAGTTCATCATCGATCCTTTGAGATCGGTGACCTTGTCTTGAAAGAAAATCAAAAAAATACTAATGCAACTAAAGATCTTAAAGGTAAATTCGAGCCCAACTGGCTTGGACCATATATCATCACTGCTAAATTTGGATCGGGAGCATACCGATTAGCTACCTTAGATGGTAAAGATCTTAAAGAACCTATGAACATTATGCATCTTAAACGCTATTATGCATAAAATCTGGTCATTTCATCATTGTATATATTGTTATTTTGCATATTGTTTCATTTTAGTCATTCATATAAAAATTTCAAAAACAATCACATTGTGTATCTTCTCAATTCATCAATCAAAATCAAAATATAAAAACATCAAAATCATCAAAATCTTCAAAAACATCTTTTATTTTCGTACCTGTCAATTCTTGAAGTATTGCAGTTATATTTTCAGTTATTTTGGATAAATTAACATTTATTTGGAATCCCGCACTTTCACACTCACATGCATAAATATCTTGATTTTATTTGGTATGATTATTAATCTCTCTTATATCAAAGTCCACAGTTGAATTAAATAAAGTTTTGAGCATAGAGAATTGATCTTGTTATTTACTTGAACCAAGTATATCTCTTCACATTAAAATGATTTCATTGCAAATTCGATATGATGCTACATAGTAGAAGTGGTTTCTTGAGCGAAAAGTTTCCCCTGCTATCCTATCATGCACATGGTCTAGAATCTTTGAGAATTGACAAAAGGACAAGCTCACCCCTACCCTGAATAAAAATCCCTTGCTCTACAACCAATCCGAGCAAGTATCCCTAGTATAGGAAGAAAAAGAAAAGTCAAAGAAAATGAGAAAAAGAAAAATATTATTTTGTACCATCTCAACAATATTTCAGCATTATCTCAGTATCAAGCAAAAATACAAAAAAAAAAAAGAAAGAGAGAAAAAGAGAAAAGAAAAAGCAAAAAGCAATAAAATCCCTTTCCCTACCCCTTGAAAAAGAAAAGAAGGGTGAATGAGCTTGAATCCCTGGAATTTTCAATTATTCAAAAACTGTGAGGTAAGCCCCATAACAGGTGGTTTGTGCCCAACCCGCTTGGCCTTGGGTAATCCCTAGCATGGTGATATGTCTGTCACATTAGCGACCTTCTTTTGTATAGACCTATGTCTGCTTATGGATCAGCTAGCTCTTGATGACCCGACTTACATAGTAGTCTGGTACGGTTACATGCATATAAATCATGGTCAACGAACATTCATTTGGTTAATTCAAATTACTTGTATCAAATTATCTTGCTCAAAATTGGTAAATGAACAATACAATTGCACACACATTTGCATTTGAGAGATTTTGTATCATTATGATAAATCAAGATCGGCAATGAACTCACATATGCACATGAGGGTTCCTTATAAATCTACATTTTGTCTTTGAGATAATTTAAAATATTTCTGCAACTCTTTTTGGAATAATTTCATCTTCTTATTTAAGAACATCTGTTTCGTATAAAAACAATTACATACATTGTTTTCAAAAATCCAAAATTTTTTTCAACAACATATTCACAAATCTAGCAATAAAGTCACGTTTATATATTTTTTTGTTTATCTCAAAATCAAAAATCAATTATGCAATAAAATTATTTTTTTGGATTTCGCGATGATGGTATAAGTCTATACCTATAATTCTATGCCTAGCGCAAACCATTGTTCTAATTTTATTTCCCATTCATTATTATTTATAAAAACATATGGCTTATATCATTATGTTACACAATTGTGCTTTAAAAAGAACGAACACATTTTTCTATTTCATTTCATTATGTCAACATTCCATTTTGCAACCATGGTATAATTCCTAAGGAATTGTTCAAAACTTTATCACACTTAGGAATTTTATGCCTAGAAAAAATCATATTTTTAATATTTCATGCATAATATTTTTATGAAAATCTGAAAACAAATCATCACCATCATCATTTTCATCATCACAACACAAAGTCTTAAGACAGTCTCTTAAGCACTCTTTTACTTTTAACAATATTTCTATATTGGGATTAGCTTGACGACCTAGCGAGCGGTGACTCCATGAAATGGTCTATAACAATGACAATGTCCTTTGAAATTATTGTTAGAAGTCCCTTTATTTTTCATCAAATCACACCACAAAACAACCAATTTGTTTACATCAGATTATTTCATTTAAATTTTACAGCATGACATAAAATTATACTATTTCCAAATGACATAATTACATGAATAATCAATCAACAAATCCAAAATTGAAGCATCATAAAACATATGGACAAGTCATATCACAAAAAAATCATATATATATATATATATATATATATATATCAAAATATATGTACATCATATCAAAACTGGATTGGTATGCCACAATCTATACCCTGGCATACTCAATCCTCTCAAAAATATATAATCTATAGTCTATAGCAACTAGTCTCGAGAAGCCCTCGAGCTCTCAGCCTCATCTCCTCTCCCACCCTGAGGTGGAGGAGGTGGCCCCATAGAAGTTCATGCTGTGTCTCGGGTCCTCGACGTCGATCATGAGGATGTCCTCGATGACCCCATCTTGATCGGCTCTACAATGTCGGTTGGCAGCTGTAACCTCTGGCCCTCTAGAACCAGCTGGAAGTATGCTCCCTGATAGAATGCGGTCTGAGCAATAGACCATGCCAACTCCTGCATGCTCGCCCCTCCGCTCTGAGCCCTGAGCCATGTAGCCTCATCCTACAGAGTCTGCACCTGAGCTCGTAGGTGGGCATTCTCAGCTTGGAGAGCCACCATCTCGCTGCTCTCCCCCACCTCGATACCCTTGCCCTTATCGAGCGATGCTGGCCTATCCCTCTACTGAGAAGGGAGTCCCTCCTCTCTCCTCTCTGCCTATTGTGGTCTCTCTAGAGACTGTGGCACTCTTCGACGTCTCTCTTGAGGAGACCATCGCTGCTCCCTCCCCCTGTGACCCCTCGTTGCATCAATAGCAGCCTGGCACCACCTCCCCATCCGTCGCACCATGACGTGCATCGGACCCTATGCCCTCATCATCCGAGGAGGGTGGATGCCTACGTACCAGGCATCATACCCATCTACCACCCTTATGTCATCCCCATCCACTGGCTGAATGGGGGCATCATCCATGTCTTGACTCTAGAATCACTACATATCTGGAGCCTCGCTCAGTGTAGTACTATCTCGAATAGTCTGGGAGTACTCGTAATCCTTGAGAGAAGGGATCCCCTACTGTAGACCGAACTACCACAAAACTCGGTCATAGCGGTGGAGCTCTACCTCTCCCCGCTCCATCCTCAGCCAGTAGACTCGCTTGATGCGAGCCAACTCCTGTCCATCCTCTCCCCACCCTGGATGCTCTCTCCATGGCCTCTAGGTGATCTGGTCTGGGATGAGGTCATCTAGCAACCTCCGAGACATCGACAGATCTATCCATCACTGTGACCCTCTCTGGAGCCACCAATAGAAAACTCGGGGTCTCTCCCGATCAACCCCTATCAGTGGAAGCCCTATCGGCCTCCGCACCGCAATGTGCTCCCAACACCAAACCTATAGCAACGATGTCAAAACTAGACATCGACCTCCCTTGTATACGACCCCGTGCAGGATCCTATACAAGCGGCATAGCACAAAGCTGCCCCAAGAAAATCTATAGTCATGGTCTCTCATATCGTAGACCACATCTGAGAGTAGCCATGGTAACTTGCATCCACTCTGGTGGCATAGTAGCAAGCCACCTACTACCCCTACCAAAACTCGAGTCAATCGAGATGCCCTAGGCATCTGTCGTAATGTCTCGATGTTCACCCCGCCCTTCTCCAGGGCGAAGCTAGGATCTCCGCATAGGCGCATCATGGCATGGCCCTGATTGGCCATAGGAGTCATAAACCACCCTTGTATGGGGATCCTCAAGATCCTCCATACGTCCTCTAGAGTGGGAGCCATCTCCCCTATCGATAACCAAAAATAGGATGACCCCGGATACCACCTCTCTGCTAGGGTTATCAGTAGCCCCATGTCTATCGGTATTTGTGGCATCTCTGCCACATGCTGTAGTCCGACCTCCGCCAGTCGGTCTCGCTCCACCTGGTCGAGCATGGCTACGTCGTCTCTGAGTCCCCCGTATTTCCACTCCTAACTTTTTAGTAATCCCCTCTACAAAATAAATAATCAAACAATAAAAATCATCAATAGATAATCATTAAAATCAGTTAAATCAATTTAATCTTCTAAAAAAAATGATGATATCATCCACCATTGGATGATATCATCCTAAATTAGGTCAAATCATCCTTGGTAGGATGAAATCATCTCCGATTTTGCAACTTGGGGATCGCCCCTTGTTGGACGGGATCGCCCCTATTTCATCGATTTTGCCCCTAGACGAAATCGACGATCTAGGGACGATTTCGATGAAATTGGGACGATTTCATCCCGACGTCGTCGACGGCCTAAAAATGGCCGCGATGCCCCAAAATAGTCAAAATTTAAATAAAAAATTACACAAATCAAATTAAAAACATAATTCACTAGGTTTAGATCCTTACCCACAACCCGCGTCGGACCTCTGTCGATCTGTGCTTGTTTCTACCATTTTGCCTGCAGAGCTCTAAAAATAGTGAAAATGAACAGTAAAAATGAATTAGGGTTTTACCCTATTTTTCTTAATTTTATTTAAAAAACAACATTTTTTAAAATTTTGCTTTTCCGCGCTTTTACCTCAAACGTTCGATTTGGGTAAAAACACGGAGGGGGCACCATAGTAAGCAGTTGTACGATTCGACCTAGAATCATCGTCTAGAAAATTGAGTAAATTTTTGCTTTCTCGTAAAATGGGAAGAACTCGTCTTTAACACATTTTCTTCGAAAAATTTGCTAAAGAGGGGGCAAAATGTAGCACCCTAAAATTGGCACAGTTAAACCCTTAGTAAAAAGATAAAAATTTGAATTTTAACCTCGAAATCGCCCGTTAACCGCTCACCCCATTTTTCATGCCATTTTTAGGAGTTGTTTTGACCGTTGGACGATATCGTCGCCGATCAGACGAAATCATCCCAGATCGGATGAATTCATCTGGAATAGAACGTCCAGACGATTTCATCCCAAAACCAAATTTTCATAATTAGCTTCTATTTTAACAACCTCTCCAACTTGGGCAGAAGCGTGTCTACGCAGTTGGAGATTCCTCCACTGAGGATCTCCCAGATTGGGATGATCCCCAACCTCCTAACCTCCCCCTAATCCTATATAAACTAGGATTTTCTCAGTTTATCCCCCTGGTTGGCTGATCCCATGATTCCCTGATTGATTTTCCCTGCCATTTAGTTTTGTTGTGTCAAGACGTCCTATCCACCATTGTTTGCACTCGTAGTTTTAAGTTTTCATTGCAGGTTTTCACTGTGCTTCAGTTGGAGAAAGCTCGGATCGTCGCAGGCGATTCCAGATGATTTCGGATGATCCTGTCATAGATCGGCGATGATCTCGTACGATTGGAGGTGATCTCGACTGCAGTTCAGATTGGGGGCAACCAGAGCCCTGAGTTTGCATTCCTCATTTGTCTTCTTTATTTTACTATGCATTAGTTTGATTTATTTTCATTCTGCATCCTGGAGTTCACCTCATTCAGCATAAATGCATGATAAAGTTAAAATAAGTTATTAAAACAATGCATTTCCTTTAATTTGCTATCTAGATTTATCAGTTAGGCATTTATACTATCATTTCTATCATTTTGCATTATTCTAGCAGTAGCATTTTCATTTTTTGGTGTCTATTTCTATGATTGCAGGTTTTTGATGAATTCATCGGATCGACGATGATCTTGTCTGATCTCAGATGATCGACTATGATCTGAGATGATTCTGTACAATTGCAGATGATCCTATCATATTCGGGATGATCTGGACTCCTACAAGCTTCAGAATCTTCATCAGACATCCGAAATCAGGTGCATTCTTTCTCATTTCGTATAATATTTACATTTAGGATTCATTCCTGCTTTCTGTATTCATATAAATCAACATTTTCATATAGAATAGCTTAGATTCATTCTGGCCAACCTAGGATTATGAATGATCGAGTATAAAATGAACACACCAAAACCATTCTCAACCTAGGCGTGGAAACTGCCACTCAAAGTTTCCTGGTGAACCCACCATCCATCGAAAATTCACCCTTATACCCCTCCCCCAAGAGGCGCGACCTTCAAAGGGCCTCTCAGTCCGAGGTATTGTCCCATCCTTCTCGCATCCCCCTTTCGGGCGTGGATCCTATAGCCTGAAGGTAAGGATGCAAAAAATTTGGAGCGATACACACCCAAAGAAGAAATAATTCAAGGATTTTGAAAGATACCTCATCAAGTGACGAGGGAGATAATATAGCAATGGCTAGTGTAGCTATGAAAGCAAGGAAACAAATATGACCACCATTCATGGGGTAAGGGAAGGAGGACCCAACAAGGCACATTGGGAAATTCATAACCATTTAAAAAGCAAATTGTGTGAACCAACCACATGAGTGGTAATTATTTCCTGCAATATTGCATGGACTTGCAATAGACTAGTATTTAAAGCAGTAGAGTATACCTGCATTCCAAGCATGGGAAAAAATGAAGAATTCTTTCATTGAAGAATTATGATCCTTGAGAGATGATGGTGATATTATCACTAAAATATACACCACAAATAAAGGTATTTATGAGGATGTAAAGACATACAACTGTCAACTAAATCAATTGGTTGATAATATGTAAATGTCACCAAAGATGCATTGGTGAAGCGATGATTTCTTGATGGGATACTACCAAGATAAAAAAAAAAAAAATGAAATAAATACAATCCTCAACATATGAGGAAGTACTAGAAAAAAGTAAAAAAAAAATGAGAGTGAGGTAAAGCAGACAATAGTAGGAATTACGACACATACTAGGTATGAAGATTCAGATAGTGGTGAAGAAGATACAATACATTAGACCATCCAGTTTTCCATAAGGAATTTGATAAGATCATAAAAGAAGCCAAGAAAGATACACAAAAAGATCAAAAATATATTTGGTGTACATAATGTAAGATCGAAGGACATTCAAATATGAACTACCCTCAAAAATAATATTTCCACATATGTAATATGCTAGGATATGAAGTGGTGCAATGTCCATTTAATATGAAATTTTACCAGTAAATCCTCACAATTCAAGGTCAAGAGGAGAAACTAAAACCTCAAGGGATGGATAGGCTACAACAAACGAAGGTTATAAGAATAGTCAAAGAGGAGGAAGGCTAAATTAGAGTAATCAGTAAGGAGGTCAGAGTTGATTACAGTATGACTCAAAAGGAATATCGATCATACAATATCATAATTGCCAAGAGTGGGGGTATTTTATGAAGAATTGTCCTTATCCTCAGATGAATGAGTTAACAAAGAATAATGCTACACATTTGTGTATATGGTGTGGTCTGGGGAACCACAAATAATTCAACTATCCTAAGAAAATGAGTTCAAATGGCTCATAGAATGTGAATTTCTTAGACATTAATGTACCCTCAATGAAAGAGGAGAAAATTGAAAAAGAAGTACTAGTCATGATACAAAGTAAGGCTAAGAAATATACTTACCCAAAACCTGCAAAATAAAAGTAGAGATGTTATGTGGTGAATAAGGTACTTGAAGAAGAAGCCAAGAAGGCTAAGAAAGTAAGGCTTGTGAAGCAAAAGGAGTTAAAGAAACCTTGTACATTGAAAGATAAAACAATTGTACAAAATCTAGCAGCATAGGTTTCAAATACGACCATCAAGATAAAGATGGCTAGTTTGTTGGAGATCATACCATCATTGCATAAGGTGGTGGAAGAGGAGGTACAACCATAGAATATGATGGAGGTATAGAGCCAACCGACATAGATGAAATAATAAAAGTATTATTTCATGGATCCTACCATACTAATGATTGATGTTGGAAATAAACCAACATTAGTTCATATGGAGATACTGGGGCACAAGCTAACACAAGTGATTGTGGACATAGGGTCAAGTGTGAACAAGCTACCAAAATGGACCTAGAGAGATATTGGTGCTCCATAATTATGGGCACCAAGATTTTGGTTGTATGGTGCTAACCAGTACGACACTGAAACAAAAGGAGTATTGAGAGCATAATAGGTAGTAATAGCTAACCAAAAAAAATTCTTGAATTTTATTATGATTACAATGTAGAAGCCTGCATATGATGCACTTCTAGGAAGAGGTTGGATGTGAGTAGCCAAAGTAAATTACAACTAGAGAAAATATCATATCACATTCAATAAGTGACAACATAAATATATGATTAACCTAAAAAATCAAAGAATCAATGAGGATGTGGCCACAATAGATGAGTCGAGAAATTCTTCAGGTGAAGAAGTATATGAACCTAACGAAGAAGGGATGTTGTACCTAGAAGACTATAATGAAGGTGAAGCCTGATCTGATAGTGAACTTCTTCATTGGAATGTGGAGTATGAGTTATTTCAGCCCAAATACCCCTGTATTAATACAAATGAGATCACAAAAAAATAAGATTAAAATAAGGTCAACATGAAACCAAAAGAAGAGGAATAGGAGAAATGGATATTTTCTAAAAGTTTTGCAGAGTATACAATTGGATATGTAGAGATAGATGCATGACCAAAACATCTAAAAAATGTGGAAAATGTTAAGGTAGAGCCTTAAAACATCAAGTATGAAGGACCACAGATCGTAGATGTGAATCTAGAGACAAAAAGTGAACCTAGAATGATTCACTGTGATGATGACTGGGATCTAGTGCTAAAAGCAACGACTTTCAAGATATTTTTGGAATATAAGGATGTTTTTGCATGGACATACAAGGATTTAAAAGGGATACCACTAGAATTATGTGTCCACAAGATCACATTAATGCTTTTGGGACATCTTTTCTATTAAATACAAAAATAGAAAAGATGTCAGATGCTAGCATTATCTTTAGAGTTGCCACGAGTGAGTGGGTTTCTCCTATTATGGTCACTTTAAAAAATGAAGTAGATAAAATTTGAATCTGTGTATATTTTCAAAGTCTGAGTGTAGTGATCATTAAATATCCTATTTCTATTTCATTCATAGACTCTATTATGGAGGAAGTAGCAGAACACAAAATTTATTTATTCCTGGATAGGTTTTTTGACTATAATCAAATGAGTAAAACTAAGGAAGATAAGTTAAAAATCATATTTTTTGTAGAGAAAGATATTTATGTATACAACAGAATGTCATTTGGGTTGTGCAACACCCCAGCCACATTTCAACGTATTATCCTATATATATTCAATCAGTTGGTGACAGGGAATTTTAAGGTATTCTTGGATGATTGATTATCTATGGTAAGATCAAGGACCATCTACCAACTTTAAGTGAATGTATGAGCCAATGTGGGAATGCATGGATCTCCTTGAATCTTACAAAATATTTTTTGATGGTACCATATAGGAAACTACCAGGACATATAGTGTGTAGTGAACGACTGAAGATTGATCCTGATAAGATCCACGTCATTCTATATATGGAGGATCCATATGATGTGAGTTCATTAAAAACCTTCTTGGGATACATGGGTTACTATCAAATTTTTTATTAGGAATTATGCATGCATGTCCTACCCATTAGATTCCTTGACCAAGAAGAATGTTCCTTTTAGTTAGATAGAGAAGCACTAAGGAGATTTTAAATAATTGAAATAACAGCTAGTTAGTAGCCCTATTTTGGTGTTTTCTAATTGGGATAAAGAGTTCCATGTCCAAATCAATGCTTCCAACTTTATGATAGGATGTGCACTAGCTCAAGAAGGAAAATTTATGTTGGACCAACCTATTTTTTTTACAATCCACCTACTATCAAGAGCAGAAAGGAATTATAGTACAACAGAGTGAGAGGCTCTAGGGATGATATATGTCATACAAAAATTTAGGTATTACTTGTTGGTAAACCCTTTTACATTTTATGTTAATCATCGGGCTCTATTTTATCTAATAAATAAACCAGTAATCAAGGATGAGTCAATAGGTGGCTCGTTACCTTACAAGAATTTGTATTTTAAGTAGTAGTAAGACCTGCTAAGAAGCATGTGATTGCATACTAGTTATCTTGGATATGATTGGGAAAACCTACAGGGATGGGAGTTTTATATGAAATCCTTGATGCTTAGTTTGCCATTAATGTTGTGTCACCATGGTACAAGTTAATCAGACAATACTTATCCACAAGAGAGTTGCCACAAGACTTGACAACGCAAGAAAAGAGAAAAGTGATCTTTAAGTCAGCACCTTTTTAGCTAATAGTTGGATTGTTGTATAAGATGGGTACAAATGATATTCTATGAAGATGTGTTATGGAAGAAGAGGTCAATGCAATGCTAAAATAAACTCATGAAGGCTTGGCAAGAGGACACATGAGACCAAATTCCACTACTAGGAAGGTACTCTTCGTAGGACTATGGTGGCCTAAATTATATAAATATACAAAATAATATGTATAGGCTTGTGACACTTGCCAAAGAGTGGGAAATCTAATGTGTAGATATTTTATGCCTTTGCATGCATCACAACCTCAATAATTATTCAAAAAATGGAGGTTAGATTTTTTTAGACCATTGAAAACCACCCGTAGGCAAAAATTTTGATACATTGTGGTAGCAATAGAATACCTAACAAAATGGTTAGAAGGAATGGCACTACCAGATAACTCGATAAAAACTACGGCTTGATTCTTGCATGAACAAGTGATTACAAGATTTAGAATTTTGTTACATATAACAAGTGATTGAGGAGACCACTTTGTTAATGATGTTATCAAAAAGCTGACAATCAATTTTAGAATCTTGCACTCATTATCAAGTCCCTATTACCCTCGAGCAAATGAGCAGGTAGAGGCAACTAATAAGGTCTTGGCCTTTACATTATACAAGACCTATTGCATAGAAGGAGAATATTGGGAGGAAATATTACCATTTGTTCTTTGGGTCTATAGAATAACCTTAAAATCAACAACATACGATATGCCTTTCCAGTTGATGTATGGTCAAGAGCTGGTAGTACCTGCCAAATTCTTAGTACCTAGTTTACAGATAGTTGTGGAGCATCACTTGAGTGATCAAGAAAGTTTGGAAGATTAACTGATTTTTCTCATTCAATTGGATGAATGGAGAGTCATGGCATAGTGGGCGATTGAGGTAGTCCAAAAATGAAGGAAACTATGGTATGATAAGCATATCTGCAAGTTGGAACTTAAAGTAGGTTATTTGGTTCTTAATTTTAATGGAAAATGAGAAATCAAGCCCAAGAAGTTGAATACTTTAGGGCTTTGTCTCTTTTGATGATGGAAGCTATGGATAATGGTGCAGTAAAGCTACAAAATTTGGATGGGATAGTGGTACCCAATATAGTAAATGACTTGAAACTGAAACCTTATAGATTTCAATATATGTTCATCATATTGCATGACATGGAAAGGAGAAAAAAATAGATAGTTGAGTCCAGCAAACCTCAAGAAGTGCTACAAAGCAATCAATATCTACTACATGAGGACGATAATGTGGGTATCACACATCTATTTGTAGAATAGGACAAGGCAAGACCAATTATAAAAAGGTGAGAATTGGTACCTCACCCTAGTGAAAGAAGGAGAATGCAAGTACATGTAAGGTTTGTAGATAGGATGGACTGAATTGTAGAGGAGGATGAAGAATGGATCCCTCCAAGTGAAACAAGAAATCAAGAACTAGTACCATTAGCAATTAATTGGGAATGATAGGAAGAAGTCAATCAATTAGTAGTGTATCCACAACTAGAATGAATATATTTACCTCACACAACAGAAGGTTGATGTAAGATGCAATTGATGGTATAGTATGAGGATAGAACAGACACCTTCGATATGGAAATCCTAGATTCAAACGAAGGTGGAATTCCAAAATAAGAGTTAGTAGGACTCACTATGTTAGCTTAGATAGGTATGATGCAATAGAAAATGTGACATCAAAAATAATAGTTGCAGGAGGAGTATGAGGTATTGCAAGTGCTTAATGCAAGACTTTGTGGATAGATCAATTAGGATATGGATGATACTATGTTAGGGTACCTAGGAATAGATATTTGAGGATATATTATTATATTGTATAAGGTTTTGCATGGGCCACACATAACCCAAGGTTGATTGTATTATAATATTATATTAGTAGTAGGCTCCCCAAAGTAGAATTAGAAGATGGGTATATAAAGAAGAGATATTTGTCATTGTAATCATCATGGAGATCAATCATATGTAATCATATTTTCCCATGAAGTGGCTTATGGGACTTTGCCCTCATTAAGTGGCACTCTCATCTTGGAAGATCTTGTGGATTTATTCTTCCTTAAGGATTATTATTGGTGTTTCCCTACCTTAAGTGTATTATCTATCTCTCTCTCATTTGTGGATTGTTATTGTGAATAATTATTTGTGGATGAATGATTTGATATTTTTGCATAATGGTGAATGGTTTATCTTTATGAGAATAAAGTTTTTTATAAGTGGTATCAGAGCAATGATTTTGAAAAAGTTAAGATTTTGTTTTTTTCTTTAAATTTACATGGTGGAATTGATAGCCACCATGAATCCGGGCAGGTTGTCCAACTTTTATGATCACCACAGTATTTTGCGTTGTCCACCCTAGAAGCCACCACATAGTTCTTCACATAGTCCGCCCCTATAACCACCATGCCATAATAGTTTTAAACCTTTTACACCATTGAAAGCACTAGGAAAGGGACAAGCGTTCAGTCTAGTGATGCCCAAGATTTGAACCTTGGACCTTTGCCCCCTAACGGGTTTGATCGAACCAATTGGTCTACACCTTGAACCTAAATATTTTGTTTTGGAATTGCAGAATTAGGGCAACTTTTTTTTAGAAAATTATCTCATCTTTTAGGAGCCATATATCTGTGAAAGTTTAATTGATTCAGATGATGCTTGGATCAGTTTATGTAGAATTTGAAGAGATTTAAAATGAGTGGTAATATGAATAAATTTGAACAGTATTGAGGGAGGTACAACCTTTTGAAGTTAGTCATTTGGACCGAGGGCAGTGACAAATTTTTAAATCATAATTATTTTGAAAGATGAAATTTTGGCAGATTTGTTTTGGAAAAATGTCTCATATTTTAGGAGTCATATCTCTATAAACGTTTATTCGATTCAAATTATTCTTGGACTAGTTTGTGCAAATTTTGTAGAGATTTAAAATGAGTGGTCATATGAAGGAATTTGAGCAGTATTGAGGGAGATATGACTTTTTGAAGTTAGTTGTCTAGAACAAGGACAGTGATGAATTTTCAAATCATAAATTTTTTGAAAAATAAAATTTGTTAGTTTGGGTAAGCAAATTAGATGTAGTTTATTTTATTTTGAATAAAAAATACAGATCTAATGGTTTATGCGTAATTTTAGCTTTAAATCAATGGAGAGATATATAATTTCATAAAACCCTAGTTTGCATTGGGGCATGATATATATTCTCATAAAACCCTAGTTTGCATTGGGGCATGAACTATGGAACTTCAAAAATTTTCTAGAGCAGATGATATTGATGGTAGACAATGGTGGACATATTTTAAGTCTTTATACTTTTATGATCCTTATTGAAAATTCCACCTTACTACACTTTTAGAAAAGGAATCTAGAAATTGGTTGTTAAGTTTGACTGAAAAGAATAAAGGGTACACTTGGGAAGAAGTGGAGCATGCATTCTTAAGTCATTGGAACCCCTATAAAAAGATAGCTACTTTGAAGGATACACTCAAAAATTATGTAGAAGAAATAAACATGCTTCAAGAAGAACAAGAGGAACTAGAAAGAGATCTTGAGGGAAGGGATAAAAAAATAGATAGCCTAATGGATGTCATAAAAGACCTTGAAAAGAAATTACAAGGGATTCAAAATGAGCAGAATGAAATAAAAGGAGAATGCAAAGTTTTCAAGAAATAGAATGAAGATTATGAAAAAGAAATAAAATCACTCAAGAAGGAGAAAGAGAAAAATGTTAAGGAAGATAATGAGAAGAATGAAGCCACATATTTGGATTTTCAAAATCAAGAGAAGGATCAAAAGAGTTTAAATTCATCTAAAAGTTCTATTTTGTAGGTTCATGGAAGCATTTAAAAGGAACATGTTATTATTTCCATTAACCCTAGTAGTAGATATAATTTTATTAATATTGCTTTGACTAAGAGGTTGCAGGTTCAAGCAACAAAAATTAAGGAAATACAGTTGGAGGGTGAGAATGTTTAGATTTTTGAATATTTGAAGATCACCATGGATAAATATATTTTACATTTATATTTTCATGCTATTGAGATGGATGATGAGGATATTGTTCTTGGTTATCCTTGGTTAGATTATTTGGGTACTATTAACATTAATGTGTAAAAGAAGTTTATGAAGTTATGGTACAGTATAAAGAAGATAACACTACAGGATATTTCTTAGTTTAAGGAGCAAGGATCCAAGGAAAAATAAGAAGTGGTTGTAGAGAAACAAATTGAAGAACAAATAGAAGAACTTGAAATAAAATCCAAGAATATAGTAGTAGCAATAGAGTCCATGGAAGAAGTAATAATTGATTCCATGGAAATAACAGTATCAAAGTGCAAGGAAACTTTGTTAGAAGAGCACAAGGACACACCAAACAAAGGGAACATGAAATAATAATGTGTAGAAGAATTTAAAACAATGGAGCCAAATTTTGAGGAGTCAAATATGGTAGAACATTCAGTTAAAGTTGCACCATATCGCCATACACACCACTATGAGTGGCAACAATATTGGAGGTATGGCTTAAGGTAGTGTTGAGCAAGGTGCAGCCAAAGTATTGTCATTGTTGTCAACACAGACAGATAGATCAGTTGATGCAGTGGACAGGAGTTCAGAGGTCAGTCAGAGCATGTACTGTGAATTTCCAAGCAGACAGAAGTGGCCCAGTTTCAAAAATTCAAAGAAAAAGACAAGTTAGAAAACTGTCGCGATATCGCGACATGTTTTCTGTCACGATTTCGCGACATAACGGAGGAGAGAGAAAAATTTGGAAAAGTTGTCACGATTTCGCGACATGTAGAAAAGCTTGAAAAGAAACTATCGCGATATCGCGACATGTTGAGAAGCTGGAAAAGAAACTGTCACGATTTCGCGACATGTTGGAAGCAAAGAAGCCAAGTAGAAAAACTGTCACGATTTCATGACATGTTGGAAGCAAAGAAGCCAAGTAGAAAAACTGTCGCGATTTCGCGACATGTTGGAAGCAAAGAAGCCAAGTAGAAAAACTGTCACGATTTCATGACATGTTGGAAGCAAAGAAGCCAAGTAGAAAAATTGTCGATTTCGTGACATGTTGGAAGCAAAGAAGGCAAGTAAGAAAACTATCACGATTTCGCGACATGTTCGGAGAAGAAGCGCTTGCAAGGAAAACTATCACGATTTCGTGACATGTTTGGAGAAGAAGCGCTTGCAAGGAAAACTGTCACGATTTCGTGACATGTTTGGAGAAGAAGCGCTTGCAAGGAAAACTATCGCGATTTCGTGACATGTTTGGAGAAAAGCGCTAAGGCAAAAATATGTCACGATTTCGTGACATGTTCCATTTTCGTGGGCGAAAGGCAAAGAAAAGCGCTAAGGCAAAAAGATGTCGCGATTTCGTGACATGTTTCGTTTTCATGGGTGAAAGGCAAAGAAAAGTGCTAAGGCAAAAAGATGTCACGATTTCATGACATGTTTCGATTTTGAGGCATGCGGAGAAGAATGTATGACAGCGAGAAGTGTCACGATTTTGTGACATGTCATGTTTTCGCTGGTGCATGCAAAGAGAAGTGTACGACAGTGAAAAGTGTCACGATTTCATGACATGTGTTTTCGCTGGCAAGAGACAGAAAAGAGATCAAGGCAGTGAATGCGTCATGATTTTGTGACATGTCCTATTTTCGTTGGTGCAAGCCAAGTAGAGTGTATGAAAGCGAAAAGTGTCATGATTTTACATGTTGGTTTTTGTAAGCGAAAGATGTCGATTTCGTGACATGTCAAGTTTTCGCTGGTTGCATGCCGAGAAGAGTGCAAGGAAGCGAAAGATGTCATGATTTCATGACATGTCAGGTTTTCACGGTTGCATGCCGAGAAGAGTGCAAGGAAGCGAAGAATGTCGTGATATCGTGACATGTCAGGTTTTCACGGTCTACTATCAAGAAAAAGTCAAAGGGGCAGAAATGTCACGATATCGTGACATGTCATAGTTTCACGCGTAAAAGCCAAAGAAGCATACATAGTGACAGTTGCAGGGGGAAGTTGCAGAGGAAAATTAATGCAGCAAAAATAAGAACAAGTCACAGGTGGAGTTACAGTAAGACCAAGTAGCTATAATAATAAATGTGAAAAAGGATGCGACGGTTGCAGAAAAGCTACAGAGTTACAGGCAGACAAGATCTGAAGTAAACAGATAGAAACTATTATTATAATATAAATGCGATAGTGGGTGCAAATTACAAAGTGACAGGCAGACAGAACTACAGTGGCGGACAGAATCTGACAGACACCAGGAATTAACAAAGAGAATATATTATTATAAAATGAATGCGGTAGTGAGTCCGCAGTGCGGTGGCAAGCTCGAGGCCGAGAAAGCACAGATGGCATAGGCTATAATAGTATAGCAAAAAGAACACGACAACATGCGTGCGGTAGTGAGTCAGTAGTGCGGTGGCAGGCTCGAGGCCGAGAAAGCATAGAAAGCATGGGCTGTAATAGTGCAGCAGAAAGAATGCGGCAGCATGGGTACAGTAGTGGGTCCGCAGTGCATCGAAATCAACGCAGCTGAGAAAGCATGGCAAAAAGGAGGGAAAAGCAGAGCCGATTTGAAAGAGCCGTTTAAGTGAACCAGTATAAAGGACTGAAAAAGAGTAGTAAGTAAGGTTACTGCAACCTTGTTTATTCTTAAGAAAACTGAAAGAAAGGTTGAGTAAGAGTGCTGTAAGAAGCACAGAAAAAGGGCTATAAAAATGCCGTAAGGGTGCGGTAGGCAAAACCGTAACTGAGCTGAAAAACCTGGTTTTATTTATGCAAATTGATAGAAAGGTTTTGTAAGCAATAGAACATATTGAGTCTCTAACAATTCTCCTTATGCTTCTATGAGATTGATTTGAGTGAGCAATAGACCAGTGAGGGTCTTGTAAAAGAGAAGGCATTCTTATGTCAATCTAAGATTCAAAATAAGAGATCCAAGTTGGTGCTTGGAATAAGGGGTTGGTGCTCCTTTCTGTTGTAGCAGATAAATCAGGGGTTGGTGCTCCTTCCAGTGGGTGCTGGTAAATTGTTTGTAAAGTTGAAGCTTTGCAAAGGCTGGATTTGGATTGAAGTCCAAACAGTCTATTTTGAGGAGTAGCCAAACCGGTGAACCTCGTTACATCTTGTGTTGTGTGTTGCTCTCTTGTTATATTTGCTATATCTGTTTTGAGCTAGCATTATTTCAGCATTAAGTGTTGCAGATTTAAATTTTAAATAGCTGCACTGATTCACCCCCCCTCTCAGTGCCGTTGTGAGAATATCAATTGGTATCAGAGCAAGGTTCCTGAACAAGCTCAATCAGCTAAGGTGATCTTGGAAGAAACACAATGGCCGATGGTGAAGGATTTTCATCCAACAAAGCTCCTTTGTTCGATGGAACTAATTACTCTTTCTGGAGACTCAGGATGCAGACTTATCTGTGTGCTTTGGGATATGACATTTGGGAGTCTGTAGACAATGGATACATAATACCCTCTATTCCTCCAATAGATGTTGCTGAGAAGAAAAAGTTTGAAAATAACTCTAAAGCAAAGAATGCTATAATGTGTGGGTTAGTAGACAGTGAACTGATAAGGATCATGAGCTGTAAAATGGCAAAAGACATGTGGGACAAACTACAGAGCATTCATGAAGGAGACGGCAAGATTAAGGAAGCCAAGCTACAAATGCATCGAGCTCAGTTCGAAGCTTTAAAAATGAATGATGATGAGAACATAGAGGCCTATATGCTGAGAGTCAATGGAATCATTAATGCGATTAGAGGACTCGGTGAGGAAATGGAAGATGCAGTCATCATGAAAAAGGTACTAAGAACTCTTCATAAAATATTTGACTCTAAAGTGTCTGCTATAGAAGAAGCTAAAGATCTAAATTCTTTTAGCATGGATGAAATGCATGGTTCTTTAACTGCATATGAAATGAGGATAGGACAAACTAATCCCTCAGACAGAGAAGCTACTTTTAAAGCACACAAAAATGTAAAAGCTAAACAAGAATCTGAGGATGAAGAGACATCAGATGAAATAGAAGCTAACTTTGTTCGGAAACTAGTAAAGGGAAAAGGAAAGTACAGAGGAAAGTTACCATTCAAGTGTTTCAACTATGGAGGCATCGGGCACTTTGCAGCTAAATGCCCAATGAATGAGAAAAACAAAAGTGGTGAAGGGTCACACCAAGAAAGAAGTGACTGGAAGAAGAAACCACATTTTAGAAAAAGGAACTTCAAGAAGAAAAGTTTCATTTCCAAGAATGCCAACTCTTCTGAAGACAGCTCCGATGAGGAGTCTGAGGATTCTGAAGTAGAAACAGGTGAAGCTTTGTTCATGGCATTTGAAGAAGAAAGAACAGAGGAAACCCAGGAGTGTGATGAAAAACTTGAGGATGAGGCTGAAGTAGATCTGGAAGGTGAGTTGGTCGCTGCACTTAAAGAGTTAAGTACAAAAAGGAAAAAGAATAAAAAGGTTTCAAGAAAACTTGAGGATGCCAATGAAATAATAATCAGTTTGAAAGTACAGATTGAGGAATGTAAGAAAAAGTCTAAAGATTTTGAAGTACAACTAACCGGGAAAATAGATGAGTGCAACAAGCTAGAAGAAGACATTGTTGGATTAAGGAAACAGTTAGAAGAGATGAATCGGAAATTGAGTTGTCATCATAAATTTGAAGACAGTTCTGTGAAGTTGAATAAAATGTTAAATAACCAAAGGCCTACAGGCATCAAATTTGGTTTGGGCTTCGACGAAGGAGAATCCTCAAAGGGATCAAAGGCCATAACTGAAGAACCTATAAAGAAAGAAGACAAGATCAGGGTTGATCAAGAAAAACCAAATCATGCTAAAGAGAACAATAATGCCAGGCTCAAGAAGAGTACTGACAATAATGGATTCACCAAAGTCACATATCAAAGAAGAAGAAGACCTATGGCTCCTACTACAACATGGCAAAGACCATTACCCAGGTACAATCATTCCTTTTTTGGTTATTGTTTTAAATGCAATGCTTATGGTCATAAAATTTCAAATTGCAGGTATAATATAGGACAAAGGAATTTCAATAGTAGAAATGTTTTTTCACCTTTGATAGAATATGCAGTAGAATGTTATAACTGTCATAACTTTGGACATATTGCAAGAAATTGTCGTAGCTCTTTTGCAGGAAATAAAAATTAGGGAAGAAAATATCAACCAAATGGATTGAAACAAAACAGAAAATTTCTCAAAAAATAGGCACAAGTCAATGAAAGGGAAAAGGCTAAACAAGTATCCAAAACTACAGTCAAACCAGAGTGGAGAGAAAAGGAGCGACCCAAGGAAGAAAAGGAATCCTTGATTGTACAGACAACATTCAAAGCACAGAACAAATCTGCACCATGGATACTAGATAGTGGATGCTCCAGTCACATGACAAGTGACAAACAAAAATTTGAGAAATTACAGAAATATGAAGGTGGTTCTGTAAAATTTGGAAATAATGATGGAGCCAAGATAGTTGGCAAAGGATCAGTCAAGATAAGTGACGAAAAAATAAAATCTAAAGAAGTATTGTTTGTTATTGGTCTGAAGCATAACTTGTTGAGCATAAGTCAAATTTGTGACAAAGGTCATGAAGTAATTTTTAAAAAGCAGGGTTGTGAAGTAAGAAAAGCAAACAGTGGGAAGTTGATAGCCATTGGATTGAGGACTTCTGGAAATCTGTATACTCTCTCAGAGACTTCAGAAGGATCGTGCATGATTGGACAGGAAGATGAAAATTGGTTGTGGCACAAGAGGCTCGGTCATATAAGCTTTGACAATCTGGTAAAAATCAGCTCAAAAAGGGCAGTAAGAGATATACCCACTATTGGCAAACCTTCAAATAGCATTTGTGCTTCATGCCAAAAGGGGAAACAAACTAGAGCCACATTTAAATCAAAGGAGTACTTTACCAGCAAACCTTTAGAACTAATTCATACTGATTTATGTGGACCCATGAGAACACAAAGTATAAATGGTGATAAATACTTTATGTTGTGCATAGACGACTATTCCAGAATGACCTGGATATTCTTTTTAAAGCATAAATCTGAAGCTTTTGAAATGTTCAAGACTTTCAAAAACCAAGTTGAAAATGAAACAGGAAAGAGGATCAAATGTTTAAGATCAGATAGAGGAGGAGAGTTCATCTCAGAGGAGTTTGAAGAATACTGTCAAAAATATGGGATCGGAAGACAGTTTTCAACAGCAAGGACACCTCAATGAGAATGGTGTTGTAGAAAGAAAAAACAGAACCGTACAGGAAATGGCACGGACAATGTTGATTGAAAGCAAAATTGCAGACATATTTTGGAAAGAGGCAGTCCATACTGCAGTTTATATCCAAAACAGGTGCATGTTGAGGACACATGAAAGCAAAACCCCTTATGAGCTTTGGTTCGGCAAGAAGGCAACAACAAAATACTTCAAAGTCTTTGGCAACAAGTGTTACATCAAAAGAAGCTGAAGATAATCTTGGTAAGTTTGAAGATAGAGCTGATGAAGGTATCTTTGTTGGCTATTCATCAAAAAGCAAAGCTTACAAATGCTACAACAAAAGGCTAAAGAAAATTGTAGACAGTGCTGATGTTAAATTTGATGAAGACAGGAAACAAACTATCAGCTGTGAAGAAAACTACCCTATTTATAAAGAAGCTATTGAAGGAGATGAAGAAAAGGAAGCAGAAGAGAATCAAAAAATTGACCCGAGATGATTTAAGTATTGATTCAGAAGTAGAAGAAAACAATAAATTCAAAATAGGAAGCTGGCAGAAAAATCATCCCAGAGAGCAAATTATTGGGGACCCCACGATTGGTGTTAAGACAAGAAGAAGAGTAGTAAGTAACTACTCCCTATTATCCAGCATTGAACCCAAAAGTGTTGCTGAAGCAAGCATAGATGAAAGTTGGATGGAGTCAATAAATGAAGAACTTGATCAGATTGAGAAAAACAAAACCTGGGAATTAGTACCAAGGCCTGCAAATAAAAACATAATTGGTACAAAATGGATTTTTCGAAACAAATTGAATGAAGACGGACAAGTTGTAAGGAATAAAGCAAGATTGGTCTGTAAAGGCTATGCTCAAGTTGAAGGGATTGACTTTGAAGAAACTTTTGCACCAGTGGCCAGACTTGAAGCAATCAGACTATTTTTGGCTTTAGCAGTTCACAGGAATTTCAAAGTTTATCAGATGGATGTGAAATCAGCATTTCTGAATGGAAATCTTGAAGAAGAAGTTTATATTGAACAGCCAGATGGTTTTCAACTCTGTGATAATCCCAACTTTGTTTGCAAGCTGAAGAAAGCATTGTATGGCTTGAAACAGGCACCCGGAGCATGGTATGCAAGACTGGACAGCTATCTCACTCAGCAAGGGTTCAAGAAAGGTATGGTGGATAGCAATTTATATATCAAAATAGAGAATGGCAATCTTATTGTCCTTGTTGTTTATGTAGATGATATAATATTTGGCAGCAGCAATGATGAGTCATGTAGAGACATAGCAAATAAAATGCAGAAGGAATTTGAAATGTCTATGATTGGTGAACTTTCATACTTCCTCGGGCTGCAAGTTAATCAAACTGACAAAGGAATTTTTATTTCTCAAGTAAAATATGTGAAAGAAATGCTGAAAAAGTTCACAATGGAGGATAGTAAACCTGTTAGCACTCCTATGATAACAGGCTGCAAGTTAAGCAAGGATGAAAAATCTCCAGATGTTGATCAAACAATGTACAGATCTATGATTGGGAGCCTGCTGTATTTGACAGCCACCAGACCAGATATCTTACAGGCAGTTTGCATGGTTGCAAGATTTCAGGCTAGTCCAAAAGAGACTCATGTGACAACTGTGAAGAGGATTTTTAGGTACCTCAAGGGTACTATGGAGTATGGGTTATGGTATCCAAAAGGAAAAGACTTCACTCTGATTGCATATTCAGATGCAGATTGGGCAGGATGTATAGATGACAGAAAGAGTACCAGTGGAGGTGCATTTTATCTTGGAGACAGATTGGTAGCATGGCACAACAAGAAACAAGAATCAGTCTCTCTATCCACAAGTCAGAATACATTGCAGCAACAACATGTTGTACACAGATATTATGGATGAGACAAACACTGAAAGATCTGGGTATTAATTTCAAAGAGCCAATTTCAATTAAATGTGATAATACCAGTGCTATTAACATCTCAAAGAATCCGGTTATGCATTCCCGCACCAAACATATTGCAATCCGGTATCACTTTTTGAAGGATAAAGTTGCAGAAGGTGAGGTTAAGTTGGATTTTGTTCCAACTACAGAGCAAGTAGCAGATATCTTCACAAAACCGTTGCCCAAGGAAGCTTTTGAATACCTTCGCAGTAAATTGGGAGTGGTCACACTACCCAAGAACTGACTAGCTATTGGGAACACATTCTCAGGGGGAGCATTCGTATATTTGTCTATCTTTTTGCTCTCATTTATGATTTTTACTAAGGATAACAAATTTTGCCTGAGAATGTTGTGCATGGACTCAGGGGGAGTCTGCAGCAGCCCTTTGGTATTATTGTCAAAGGGGGAGAAGAAATACAGGAAACTGCATGTGTTGCCAACAATTCCAAAGGGGGAGATTGTTGAGCAAGGTGCAGCCAAAGTATTGTCATTGTTGTCAACACAGACAGATAGATCAGTTGATGCAGTGGACAGGAGTTCAGAGGTCAGTCAGAGCATGTACTGTGAATTTCCAAGCAGACAGAAGTGGCCCAGTTTCAAAAATTCGAAGAAAAAGACAAGTTAGAAAACTGTCGCGATATCGCGACATGTTTTCTGTCGCGATTTCGTGACATAACGGAGGAGAGAGAAAAAGTTGGAAAAGCTGTCGCGATTTCGTGACATGTAGAAAAGCTTGAAAAGAAACTGTCACGATATCGCGACATGCTGAGAAGCTGGAAAAGAAACTGTCACGATTTCGCGACATGTTGGAAGCAAAGAAGCCAAGTAGAAAAACTGTCATGATTTCACGACATGTTGGAAGCAAAGAAGCCAAGTAGAAAAACTATCGCGATTTCGTGACATGTTGGAAGCAAAGAAGCCAAGTAGAAAAACTGTCATGATTTCGCGACATGTTGGAAGCAAAGAAGCCAAGTAGAAAAACTATCGCGATTTCGCGACATGTTGGAAGCAAAGAAGCCAAGTAAGAAAACTGTTGATTTGCGAACATGTTGGAAGAAGAAGGTAAGAAAAGTGCGATTTCACGACATGTTCGGAGAAGAAGCGCTTGCAAGGAAAACTATCACGATTTCATGACATGTTTGGAGAAGAAGCGTTTGCAAGGAAAACTATCACGATTTCGTGACATGTTTGGAGAAGAAGCGCTAAGGCAAAAAGATGTCACGATTTCGCGACATGTTCCGTTTTTGTGGGTGAAAGGCAAAGAAAAGCGCTAAGGCAAAAAGATGTCACGATTTCGCGACATGTTCCATTTTCGCGGGCGAAAGGCAAAGAAAAGCGCTAAGGCAAAAATATGTCGCGATTTCACGACATGTTCTATTTTGAGGCATGAAGAAAAATGTACATGTTTTGGGTGCATGCAAAGAGAAGTGTACGGCAGTGAAAGGTGTCACGATTTTGCGACATGTTGTGTTTTCGCTGGCAAGAGACAGAAAAGAGATCAAGGCAGCGAATGCGTCACGATTTCGTGACATGTCCTATTTTCACTGGTGCGAGCCAAGTAGAGTGTACGGAAAGATGTCATGATTTCGTGACATGTCGAAGAGGGAGGGGAAAGATGTCAGATTTGTGACATGTCGTTGTTGCATGCGAGAAGAGTGCAAGGAAGGAAAACGAAGATATCGCGACATGTCAGGTTGTCTACTAGTCAAGAAAAATTCAAAGGGGCAGAAATGTCACGATATCGCGACATGTCATAGTTTCACGCGTAAAAGCCAAAGAAGCATACACAGTGACAGTTGCAGGGGGAAGTTGTAGAGGAAAATTAATGCAGCAAAAATAAGAACAAGTCACAGGTGGAGTTACAGTAAGACCAAGTAGCTATAATAATAAATGTGAAAAAGGATGCGGCGGTTGCAGAAAAGCTACAGAGTTACAGGTAGACAAGATCTGAAGTAAACAGATAGAAACTATTATTATAATATAAATGCGATAGTGGGTGCAAATTACAAAGTGATAGGCAGACATAACTACAATGGCGGACAGAATCTGACAGACTCCAAGAATTAACAAAGAGAATATATTATTATAAAATGAATGCGGTAGTGAGTCAGCAGTGCGGTGGCAGGCTCGAGGCCGAGAAAGCACAGATGGCATAGGCTGTAATAGTATAGCAAAAAGAACATGACAACATGCATGCGGTAGTGAGTCAGCAGTGCGGTGGCAGGCTCGAGGTCGAGAAAGCGTAGAAAGCATGGGCTGTAATAGTGCAGCAGAAAGAATGCGGTAGCATGGGTACAATAGTGGGTCCGTAGTGCATCGAAATCAACGCAGCTGAGAAAGCATGGCAAAAAGGAGGGAAAAGCAGAGCCGATTTGAAAGAGCCGTTTAAGTGAACCAGTATAAAGGACTAAAAAGAGCAGTAAGGTTACTACAACCTTGTTTATTCTTAAGAAAACTGAAAGAAAGGTTGAGTAAGAGTGTTGTAAGAAGCACAAAAAAAGGGCTGTAAAAATCCGTAAGGGTGCGGTAGGCAAAACCGTAACTGAGCTGAAAAACCTGGTTTTATTTATGCAAATTGAAAGAAAGGTTTTGTAAGCAATAGAACATATTGAGTCTCTAACAATTCTCCTTATGCTTCTATGAGATTGATTTGAGTGAGCAATAGACCAGTGAGGGTCTTGTAAAAGAGAAGGCATTTTTATGTCAATCTAAGATTCAAAATAAGAGATCCAAGTTGGTGCTTGGAATAAGGGGTTGGTGCTCCTTTCTATTGTAGCAGATAAATTAGGGGTTGGTGCTCCTTCCAGTGGGTCTTGGTAAATTGTTTGTAAAGTTGAAGCTTTGCAAAGGCTGGATTTGGATTGAAGTCCAAACAGTCTATTTTGAGGAGTAGCCAAACCGGTGAACCTCGTTACATCTTGTGTTGTGTGTTGCTCTCTTGTTATATTTGCTATATCTGTTTTGAGCTAGCATTATTTCAGCATTAAGTGTTGCAGATTTAAATTTTAAATAGCTGCACTGATTCACCCCCCCTCTCAGTGTCGTTGTGAGAATATCAGGTAGCAATATTATGGTTCTACTTGGAATCATATGGCACCAAGTATGGTAGTTTTTGGCATAGAAAATATAGTAATCCTAGTTTTCAATGTGTTTCACTAGGATGGATGGATAATCAAGATTGGTACCAGTTGCTAACATTGCTTGTCAAATCATATTATCTTGTTTCTTCATATATTTCAAGGATGAAATATTTGTAAGAAGGGTGGCATGTTAGGGTGCCTAGGAATAGATATTTGGGGATATATTATTATATTTTATAAGGGTTGGCATGGGCCACATATAACCCAAGGTTGATTATATTATAATATTATATTATATTATATTATATTAGAAGTAGGCTCTTCAAAGTAGAATTAGAATATGGGTATATAAAGAAGAGATATTTGTCATTGTAATCATCATGGAGATTAATCATATGTAATCTTCTTTGCCCACGAAGTGGATTATAGGACTTTACCTTCCTTAAGTGGCACTCTCATCATGTGAGATCTTATGGAGTTATTCCTTCCTTAAGGATTATTATTGGTTTTTCTCTACCTTAAGGGGGTTATCTATCTCTCTCTCATTTGTGCATTGTTATTGTGGATAATTATTTGTGGATGAATGATTTCATATTTTTGCATAATGGTGAATGATTTATCTTTATGAGAATAAAGTTTTGTAACACACTATGCAACAACTTTATGAGCAATAGGTTGCAAGGCAAAGAGAATTGGGTGCAAGCAACGATAATAGTGAGGAAGTACCACAAACAATGGAGAGCTATTAGTAAGGTACAAGTTCTCATGGGGAGGAAATATCACAATTTGAAATAAGAGATTCAGAACACAATTCACTGGTCATGGGAGAAGTAGCTGAGGTAGTATGGTGAGACATCGAGCAAGACCTCACATCTCCTAAACCCCAAGGAAACTTACATGAAGAATCAAGTGATTACAATGATGGGGAATGCCCTATCTAGTAAGAGATAGTGACTAGGAGAGTGGTAGTGATAACCTCTTAGCACAAACAAAAGCATTCCATGCTCAAACAAATCCAAATGCCTATGAGATTGCTTATCTGCAATTGAGAAGGTAGAGAAGGGAAGTAAGAAGACTTTAATGAATAAGAAATTTACCAATTGAGTGGCCAACACAAATAATGGATATTCTTAGCAACTCGAGTACAAAGTCTAATTGTTTGACTGATTATAAGGATACTTTAGTAAATTGTTTTCCATAATGTCGCTTTGAATAAATATGTTGGATAAAACGATTAAGTTGTACACATTATTGAATAAGAGCATTACAATGATTGGTGCCACTAGCACAAAGAAATTAAGGACACCTAGCCAATGTAGAGCTAGTGGAGGTAACTGATAGGGATTAAACCCTATTCACAAGAATCACATTGTACAACATTTAATGCTCACATGAATTGGTGCATTAAATGCCACTTTTGTAAAGGCAAACATGCCTATAAAAATATTTTTGGTGTGAATGCAATCTTCAATTTTTTATCATGCAATTATTGTCCTTGCTCTCGAGTGTTCATTCCATATCAGTGGTATCAAAGTCGAGTGTTGGATTGGAGAGTATCCTCTTCCCCCAGGCCATTCTGGTTCAAAAGGAGAACAAGAAAACCACCAATAGGTCTTGGCTTGGAAGGATCACTCTCTCTCTTGCAGAAGCATTCAAGCACTCCATTTTTATAAAACCTTTGTTGGAGTCCTCCTAATCACCGACTCACAGCTAGCTAGGTCCCTTTGACCTCAAATCTCAGCTATTGATCCAGGATTTTATCCTTGGATTCACCATTTTTAATGGGATAAAGCTCTTATATCTACCCTTGGATTCACATTGTTGGTGCAGTTCCTGAGTTTTAGCAACTCTTTGGGTGGATCTATGCCCTCAGAGTGTTTTTTCACAAATTTTTGATAGCACATTTGACTATACATTTTTTAGTCTATTCGAGATATTTGTTGCATTGTTCAAAGTGTTATTTGGCATTCGAAGGAAGTTTAGAATCATTCTGGTGACCATATCAGTGTGACCTACATATTAGGAGTTTCATCATGCCATTCAGTTACTCAAGGCCTTCTTATAAATTTTAGCGACAAGAGTCTACGGAGTGAGAAATGCAGCATTCTCCAGGTGCAACTCAAAGGAGTGTTGAGCATGCAGAAACAAAGCAACAGATCCTTTGACCACCAACACTGGTGTCGTATGTTTCAGAATATCAAGCACACACCAAAGAAGCTCAAGCATCGAGAAAATATTTTTTATCCTTCGGTGTGTTCATAAATTTTATGAGCATAAATATCATCTTACGGTGCACATATCTTTTGTAAATTGAACAATTTTTGGTAGGTTATCTACAGTGTAATGATGACATCATATGACAATCCCATGATTTGACACATTTGTACTCATCTCCTAAGTATTTTATGGTGGTTTGGTGACTCATCATCCCTCGGTGCACTCCACCATAGTGATAAAAACCTTAGCATCTTGAAAAAACACTATTGTGATCAAGTGATGCAGATCAAGCACATACCAAGAAGGAATTTTCTTTGGTGGTTTTTGAGGTAGACTACAAACTATTCCTCGAAGCGTGATCTAGTTCATAGACATTAGATCTACCGTCATACAAACTTCTGAAACTATTGGATCAAAATTATAGTATTTCCTGTATTTTTGGCAATGCAAACAAAAACTCAAATGATTAAAAATTATTTTCCTAAGCATTGCAGAATAATATAATTTTTTTTTGACAACAAAAATTTACTTTACAGTGGGTTTTTCTTGACTTAGTCTGCAATGTCCATATTTAATGTTGGTCGGTAGGAAAGTAAAGTTTTAAAATATGTGGTTTTATCCCACATATTTAATTTGAGGGCATTGTCAGTGGCTTTTAATCGCCAACACCCACATTTTTTGGTAGCCAACATTCATTGGCTACCTTCCCTATTTTTTTGGACCATTTGCCCCATCGTTTTCACCACCTGTCACCTCATCTAATTAGCTTCTAGCCACTCCTACATATTCATCACTCATGGAGGAGTAGTCCTTATTATCTGCATCCTTGTGGTCCTCGTTATTTGTTACATTGGGTCCTTATTGTCTGTGCCGTGAGTTTCCACCCATGATGTTTGGAGTTGCTTCCCTATTATCGTATTGAGTCACCTTCCATCGTAGTTGCTTTTCGATCATTGTGTTGAGTCGAGTCACCTTTGTTCATTTATCTGTAGTCATCGTGATGTCAGCAATTGGTCATCACTTTTTGATCATCGTGTTGAGTTGAGTTGCCTTCATCTATCTATCTGTAGTCATCATGATGTCAGTAGTTGGTCGATTTCCTATTGGCATATCAAGTCACCTTTGTTAGTCCCATTCATAGTCAGTATGATGTCAGGGCTTATGCAGTCTAACTTGGTTCGTGGTGATTGTCGTTGGCATTGGTTACTCCTATCCATAGTAAGTGTGACATTAGGGCTCATGTAATCTAACTTGGTAAGGGTGACATTAGGGCTCATAAAGTCTAACTTGGTTCGTGGTGATTGTGTTGGCATTGATTCATGGTGCTAGCTATTGAATAATTTACTAGTCATTGGTAATAGTCATTATTGGCATTGGTTCAAGGTGCTAGCTATTGAGAATTTACTATCCATTGGAAAATTGATGGTTCTTGTTAATTAATTGCCTTGTTCGTTGGTAATTGGATAGTCATTGACTGCATTTAAATTCATTGATTGCATTGTGATTGGTTTGAAAATTGTGAGTACCTTGAATTTTAACCCTTGGCCAATCATAGAGGGAAGGCCCCCATTATAAGTTGACCAAAATTTTTTCCAAGGGATCATTTTACAATTTTAGCTTGTAAAAGGCCATTGTGTGTCCGACTATACCCTTGCATATAGTTTTTGGAAAGCTTATTTCGAGCTCTACTCATTCACTGTGCCCATTCTAATTTTTGTTGCATGATCTGGCCCCTAGTAAAAACTTAACTACTCCTAGTAGACCAATGGCAACCAGCATGGCCCTTATAGAAAAATTGGCTGAGATCACGACAAACCAGGCTAAAATCAATGCAGCCCACACTAAAAATTTTGCTAAATTAACCACCATGATGTAAGTGCTACAAACTTCTTCCTCCTCCCACCAACATCCTAATGTTCAATGTGAAGCCATAATCTATGAGGGTTCTCATGATCCTGATGTCTTAAATAGTTGGATAATGGATATGGAGGCTTGGTTTGAGTTCATTAATATGCTTGATGCTCTCCCCTATGCAAAACTAAAACTTTCCAATCTTGCCAAGGTGCTAATCTCCAATCGCCAACAATGTCAAAATCCAATTAAAACAAGGTAGGAGTTTGTCAAAGCCTTAAAGGCTTCATTTTATCCATCCAACTATGAGGACGAATTACTCAATCAGTGGCTAAGACTTTTCCAAGGAAAAATACAATCAGTGCAAGATTTTATCCACACTTTTAATCACCTCCGAGTGTTACTTGCCATTGCGGATCCGGATGTAGTGTTGATTGCAAAATTTAAGAGTGGTCTACTTGCACATCTTTATAGGGAGCTAAAATATTCTACTTGCACCATGTTGGATGATGCATTCAACCTTGCACATCTTGCAGAGGAGAAGCTCTCAACACTCTACACAGGGTCTAGACAATCTTTTGAAGGTTTCGTGCCATCGTCGCACCAACCTCAACAATTTTCTTCCCCTTATTATTATTCTTCTTCTCTTCCCACTCCTGCTAAATCCTTTTCTTCTAAATTTCATGTTTCATCTTCTTCTCATAGAAAAAAATTTTGTAATTATTGTAAAAAAAGTGGACATGACAAATTTGAATACCCACAATTAACAAAATCTAAGCAAAAATAATTGTTTGTACAAGCATCTATGACAAAACCATTTGAGGAGTCAATCCTTGAGGAGGGGACTCCTCAAAACCCCATAAGGAATTCTAGGGAAGATTGTGTTTATCCTGAGTTAGAAGGTCAACTAAACAAGGTCACCTTACTTAACCACCATTCTCTTATTGGAGATCGTGAGAACTTGTTTGTTACTCGTGCTCATTTAACACCTAGTTTTTTAGTGGATTGTATCATTGACAATGGCTCGCAAAATAATTTAATTGCGTAGTTCATTGTTGATAAGTTGTATCTTTCCACCCATCCTCATCCTCATCCATACTCACTTGGTTGGAAGGATAGTACTACTACTTCATGGATCACAAAACATGCACTTTATCTTTTGCCTTTGGGCCTAAGTATGTAGACACTGTCACATGTGATGTAACTCCTATGGATTGTTGTTAGGGAAAGCTTATCAATATGACAAAAGAGCTCAATATGATGCCTATAACAATACCTACACTCTTCAACATTAGAATCAAACTTTTCTTATTCAAAGTGTTCAAATCCCTCCATAGTAAGCTCACACTAATTTGCATCAAGAACGAAAAATTGCCTTAATTTTTAACACACATCAACAAGAGGACATACACGCACAAGCACTATTTACAACTCAACATCAGGTTCATCACACACCTGCTACAACTCCACCAATCCAGTTTGTATTAGCATGGGTTCCTATTGTTCAGTTTGTATCAACATTTGTTCCTATGGTACCTATCCTAGCTTTAGTCATTCAATTTGTACTAGCATTTATTCCTATGGTATCGAAACCTATCTATGTTGCATCTCCAACAGTGCATATTGTTAATTATGATCCTCATCCTCCTCTTGCTCTAGTTCCAGACTCCACTATGATTCTATATGGGTCACCACTTTTCAATATCTTATAACCTTGCAGGCATCTCAATCATTGGCAGTCCATCCTCAGTAGCTGCATTCCATCAATTCAACTCCACTTTTGCATCCAACCCACTCCTAGATGGCTAACAATTTTTCTCCTCTTTAAAATGCATTGGAGACTAATGCTTCTACGATGGGGAGGAATGATATGGATTAATACCTATTCACACATATCACATTGTACAACATTTAATACTCACATAAATTGGTGCATTAAATACCACTTTTGTAAAGGCAGACATACCTATAAAAATGTTTTTTGTGTGAATACAATCTTCAATTTTTGATCGTGCAATTCTTGTGCTTTCTCTCGAGTTTTCATTCCATATCAGTAACTTTGATCACTTGGGAAAGAAGGGAACCAAGTCGATAAAAATGTCAACCACAAAGGACCCCAAGTACCATAGGATAGTAGATAGGTCAAAGAGGAGGATTACGATCACCTAGAGGTAGGAGGGGAAGGATCTGACCTCCTACTCCAATATGGACTGGAGATACACCACTCACATGTTTGAATTGGACTAGGAATGCACATGGGTTTTACGTGTGAGGAGGACAAGCACCCAAGCTCACAAGAAGGAACCCACTTGGGTGACCACCCATGCATCAAAAAGTACCTAAAAGGATAGAATCAAGAAGAGGGTAACCCATTTACTATACAAAGAGGTTTGATAGCAAGAGGACAAGGTCATGGAAGACAAGTGCAAGGAAGAGGACTTGCTGGTCGAGGAAACATATGTTTTGTAGATGACAAAAGTAAAGGAAATCAAATGACACATTCACCAAGTTTGGAGGTAGAATTGATCCGAGGAGATAGAAGTAGAAGCTGACCAAATGAAAGTGGAGTGGTAAGGGTACCCCTACCTCGAGATCGATCAATTGAGTGAGAAAATGTAGCTTTGCAAGGAGGGAATTGTACAATTGCAAATCATACAACTTGTAATTGTATGATTCCAAATTGTATAAATAGTAATTGACCCATTTCAAATTGTACAAATGATACTTGTACAACTCCAGATCATTTAGAGGACCAGTAAGAGGGAGTAAATCGTATGAATGATCGATCGAAGCTTAATTGTATGGAACGAGGTGGTAGAACCTCTAAATGACACATTAGTAGATGGAATTGTACAAGTGACTGTCACTGTATGATTTTCTAGAAGGTAAGTTAGAAATTTGGCAATTTAAAAAAAATAGAGAAAAATAACCTTAATTATGAATATCCCTCAAGATGCAATTAAGACAAAAGGTGGTTGAAAACCATAAATGGCAACCCCTTATGAGAAAAAAAGGAAGAAAAAGAAAAATAAATAAAAAATAAAATATTCAAAAAAGCAAGAAAGGATAAAAATGCATGCAAAAGGACATGAGTTGGCAATCATCCATGCAAAAAATCAAAAGTACATGCAAAGGAAGCTGAGGTGGAAAATTTCATGCAAGAGACTTTTGAAATATAAAAATAGGGTGCCATGCATGTTATTTTACCAGATTTGAAAAATTGCATGAATGAAACAATGAATTTTGGAGCATCCAAGAGCAAGAAGTGTGCAATTGAACAAATTTTTCTTCATATGGGCATGCAAACATCACAGGTTAATTGAATTTTTTGATCCGTCATGAATTTGCACCATGAAATCTTCTTGTTTTCGAAAAAGCAAGATGGATTGGGAAAAAAGCTATCAAAGTTAGGATTTACTATAGAAAAGCTGAGTTATTTTTTAGATAATGTACTGGAGGATGAATTTTAGATTGGTGGAGTTAAGGTTTTTAGAAAAAACATAGCAAAGAAAACCCCAATGGAAAAAATGTGGCTAGGATTTAAATTAATTTTGGAAAAGTAAGCCAAGTGGTAGATTACAAACCATAGGGCAAGGAAGTTCAGTCAATGAAAAAGCATAGACATCTCAATAGTTGCATGTGTAAAAGCTAAAAGGAGAAGGTCGTATAGCAAATTACACTCAGGCATAATTAAACTGTACCTTTGAAGAATTGCACAAGTAGGAGAGAAAAAATGTAAGGGGAACTGGAAACGCATCAAAAAGAGATATTTGCACACACAGAGCAAAGTTAATTGCAAAAGTATTACAAGGTTGAAGATTTTACAGCAAGTAATGGCCTAAAATAACATTTGTATGATTTGGGGATGAAATTATATGATTTGGACGTAGATTATATTATTTCAAAGAAATCATGTGTAGATTGAAGTCGAATTGAGTAATTTTTGTGCAATTGTACAATTTTAAGTGCAATTGTATGATTTTGAGTGCAATTGTATGATTTTGAGTGCAATTATATAGAGGAGATGTGCACTTTTATGATATGGGGATTCCTATACGATTTCACAGTGAAATTATATGATTTAAATATTAGATTGTACGTTTTGAATGGATCGTATGAAATTGAATTGTAGTTGTATGATTTCTAACACAACTGTATGATTTGAGAGGGTGCGTATGATTTATCAGAGCACCTATACAATTGTGAGTAGCACTTGTATGATTTTTGTAAGTAGTTATACATTTTCAAAAGTAGTATATTTTTAGAGAAAATTGTATGGTTGGTGATGTAGTTATCTTGAATTACCAGACTGAATAAGATCAATAATGGAGTGGTTCCATAATGAGGAATGATGAAGAATGAGCACTGAGAAGGATTTTTGAGTTTATTTACGATGTATTATAGAAACAAGGGTTGACCGTTCACCAAGACCATTACACCAAAGGGATTTGTGACCTAGGTGAGAAGTGACCTACTCAGTACAGGACCAAGGATGAGGGTTTTAGCCATAATAATAACATGTCTACTGGCCTTGGAGGGGAAGAGGTTATTTTCCATGAAGAGGACCCAAGAAGTAGCATGGTGGTAGAGGAAGGGCACAATCACAATTTTTTGAGGAGGAAATAAAACCACCTAGGGCACATCGTTAGGAACTTCACAATGAGGTGCATAGGAAAGATACTCTTGAAGAGAAAACAAGTGGAGATGAAGGAGGATAGGTGGATATCAAGGATGTCACATTTGTACAACCCATGGGAGAATTTTGTCAAAAATTGTGGAACAAGAATGAAGATAAGCACCCATTAAAATTTACGTAGATATAAGCAGGAGTGAGCATAATAACAAAAATTCCACCATAGGATAAGGTATTCTATAATGAGTACCTATTGAAAATGGTATAATCATATATACCTAATCATAACTGCACCTATGTGTGAGTTGGAAATCACCATATTAAGGTGAAATTCTTGGTTGATGCATTTCGATGAACATTTGGGTTACCAAAGGAAGGGAAGCCTCTTAGGAAGAAGATTGTGGATCGGATTGAGACCCACTAGTCGATCACATCACTCACCAAGCTTACATCTTTGTTAGTTATGAAATATTTTGGTCCAGGTCTAAGAGGGATCAAGCAAAGCATGTTAAAGACTAACGAGTTGGCATGTGTCATGAAAGTGGTTATGTCTTGACTATCAAAAGAAGTATGTGCTTCTAAGATGCCTATTTGGATGCCACAATGTGTAGAAGGTGTTTCTAAGGCAGTGCGGTATGATTAGGAAATCTACTTAGCACAATAGATTTAGAGTTTACTTGCGAAGAGAAATAAGAACTTTACCATGATCCTCCATGCCATAGATGTTATGCTAGATATTGTTTTCCAAGTTGATATTCTATTTCCTAGGCTAACACTGCAGCATGATTTACCATAGGATCAACCTTCTATACTATGATGGGTAAATTTTATACCTATTCAAAAAAAGATACCAAAAAAATTGAGATAAAATAAGAGTACAAGGAAATCTAAACCTCCTACGATTGAGGATAGAGAGACTTCATCGAAAGAGGAAGTCCACCCTCAGAGGAAGATATGTAGACAACTACACTTGGATCCTAATTTAGAGTAGTAGGCATATACACAATAACCATAGGAGCAACCACCACCTTAGGAGGAGGAGGTAGTAGCACCAACATCCAATCTAGTGCATATTAGGACATATAGGCAAAGGGAGAGACAAATAAGTGAGAAAACTCCTATGTAGAAGGAGCAACTAGAACCTATGCCTACCAATCTAGATGATGTGCACTTGGGTTTGGAGGATTTGTATTTGATAGATATCAGTGTGCCAGTTGATGTAGAATAGTGGGGAGAAGTGATGGGATCTCCTACATTGCTTTAGGATAATGATTTTGAAGTGTTGGAGACATCTAAGTATTGGATGGATTGAGTGATGATCCCACCAAAAATTAAGGCCAAAGCAGTGATGGCAGCTCTGTTGAATGAAGTTAAGGAAAATAATAAATGTCAAATAAGGATTGTGATGTGAGAAAGCAATAGTCAATCAAAGGAGGATAATATAAGTCCATCACAAGAACAATCTAATCCAATTTTGATAGTCATAGTAGTGGTAGAAGTGCAGTTGAATCCACAGGATGAAAGCATGGAAAATACTCAATAGGAATAATTACAAAAACCATAAGAGTAGGTTTAGGTACCTATGGAGGAGTTGCAACTTCTCAAGGAGATCATTAATGTTGAGGAGGTTAGGTCGATCGAAGAAGAGACAAATAAGACTATAGCTCACATTTTGCTATAGGAAGGAAATGCATATGGTGCAATGAAGGATATTGGAGGAAGTTCAATACCATAAAAGGAAGAGAAGGAACAAACCCCACCATAAAAAATGGATGAGAGGCTTCGCACAAGATTTTTGCTTGAAGTACCTCAATTCAGTATCTCGAAGGGAGATGGTGAAGACATAGATGAACAGGTGGATCACTACCTCAAATAATTTTGCAATATATTTGCTAGCACCTGATTGTAGTTCCACATAGGTGGCATTAGACAACTAAAGAAGTGGAGGAAAAATAACTTCACTAAATTAAAGAAGGTTATGGAGTGGGTATACAGTGAAGAGCATACAAGACAGATAGCCAAAATTCATGTACAACACCCATGGCAGTTACTGCAGGGAGAGGTAAAAATGATGTTGGGAATTATAGATTTGCTGGATGGAATGAAGACTAATTACAGAGCATATCCAAGTGTATCTGGACAAGAATTAGAGATGTCCATTGAACACATCGGATACAAAATTTTGAAGGGCACCTTCAGAGCTAGTCTTCACCCTTCATAAACTAAATTGATTGAAACATTAGATTGAGTGGCTAAGTGTGGGTCTTGAAAATATTTATCAATCCAAGGAAGCACAAAAGGAAGAATTAGATGCTACTCGAAAAGATATGGATACAATTGAAGAACTAGAATTTAGCAATATTAAGGTTGAAGAGAAGTTGAAGAAGGTAGAATTTGAATTGCATGTCATTAAGCTTGCTTATGAGGATAAGCTATGCTCATAAGAATAAGAAAAATAACTTATAATACAACAAGAAGAATATCAAAAGAGGTGGTTGGAAGAACAGGATGTACTATTGCAGTAGTACACAACATAGCTCAAGCAGTAGGAGGAGTAGTTGAGTTTTCAAAACCAACAGCTCAAGCAACATGAAGAAAAATTGGTAGTACAAAAAGAGCAATTAGCCAAACAAGAGGACCAATTGAAGGTAGTTTAATATCAACTACAACTAAAGGACCATAAGATTGAGGAGATGAAAAAATATACCACATGATACAATGATATGATAATGGATCATAAGGCATAGCTTTGAGCTAAGGATGAGCATATTTTGGCTTGTGAAGCTGACTTAAACCAAAGTCTTAATTTCATATCGAGAAAGAATGAGGAGTTAGTCATTACAACTTAGATAGAAGCAACATTAAAGGAGAAGATACACAAAGGATCATCCAAGCAAGAAAAGGAGTTAGTTCAAATCTTGGATACTATAGAAGAGAAGACCAATAAGTATGGGTTGAAAGCTATGGAATGATATAGACTTCCTTATACAATAAGGGAGATGTATGTCTACTTTGTAAAACAATTAATTTTTCAATGATAATGTGAAATGAAATCATAAGTATTTAATCAAATGATTGGCCACTTAATGAGGGCTAAGTCCTCACCACTTAGGAGGGCTTAGTCCTGCAAATTCATGCAAATGAATAATGAATGTAGTGATGAATCAAATCACACCTAATATATGCCTACTTATATTAAATGATGAACAAATAATAATATTCCAATAGTATATCCGACTAGGCTATTAGGATTGTAACATGGCTCCCCTCCTCGAAAAGCTTTGTCCTAAAAGCTAGAAATGACTAGAAAATACTTTATGGTTCCCATGTAGCATCTTCTTCAGGTAGGTCCTACCATTTGATGAGAAATTATTTGATGTGACAGGATCTCAGCATACGTTTTTTGCTTTATAAAATTGCTTCAGGCTGGAGATATATACGTCCTTCTTCATCAAGTACTGGTAATTCTGACTGAGAATGTACTTTTTGTTCGATCACATTTTTGAGATAGGAAACATGAAATACTGAATGTATACGAGATGAGGGGGGAAGCTCTAGTTGATATGCCACTTCTCCAATGTGGCGTACTATTTTGTAAGGACCATAAATCATGGAGTCAACTTCTGACTAGTCTTGATCTTCAATGACAACTATTTTTAGGGTTGCAAATGCAAGAATACCATATCACCTGTATTAAATTATCTTTCAAAATGGTGTGTGTCTTATTGCTACTTCATGTGATTTTGTACTTGGACCAAGTTGTCTTTGAGAATGTTGAGCATTGACTATCGGTGTTGGAACCAATCATCTACTTGGGCCACTTTGGATGAAATTGGAACATAATATGCTATTGTTGGTGGTTTGACTCCATACAATGCCTCAAATGGAGATATCTTTATGGAATAATGATATGAGGTGTTGTACCACCATTATGCCAAGGAAATCCAATGACTCCATTGATATTGTTTATCTTGTACAAAACATCTTAGATAGGTACCCAAACATTTGTTAACTATCTTAGTTTGGCCATCTATTTGAGGATGGTATGCAGAAGATATATTTAACTTGGTACCACTAAGATGAAATAATTCTTTCCAAAAATTTCTAGTAAAGATAGGATCATGATCACTTACAATATTTTTTGGCATTCCATGCAATTTGAAAATTGAGTCCATAAATACCTTAGCCACTTTGCTTGCCAAAAATAGATGTTTTAGACCATTGAAGTGAGCATATTTGGAAATGCGATCCACTACCACAAAAATTATTGTTTTGCCTTCCGATTTAGGAAGACCTTCAATAAAATCCATTGAAATATGTTCCCATTGGTGATCTAGAATAGGTAGTGGTTGAAACAATCCAGGATATTTGACTATTTTACTCTTATTGCATTGGCATACCTCACATTTTTCCACCCATGTTTTAAATTCGAACTTTAATCCTTTCCAATAAAAGTATTTTTTAACCCATAAATATGTATTCAAAAATTCTTAATATCCTACTGATGGGGAAGCATGTGATTATTCCAGAATCTTGGATTTGATTGTAGAATTATGTTGAATATAAATGTGATTCTTTCTTCTTAATACCTTGTCATAATAGGAAAAAATAGGATTCTTGGATGATCCTAACAACAATTCCTGGATTATTTGAGCAGTTTATGTATTTGACAACCATTCCTCTTGCAGCTGAGAAACCCATTGGGAGAAAGGACGTGAAATAGCATTGATAACCACTTCATCTTCATATTTATGTGATAATGCATCTTCTACCATGTTTTCTTTTCCTTTATTATACTCGATAAAAAAATCATATCCCAATAATTTTTTTAACCACTTGTTTTTATCTAGATAAGAAAATATTTGTTCCAAAAAATGTTTGAGACTACTATGATCTGTTTTAATAATAATGTGAATATTAATTAAGTAATGTCTTCATTTCTAAACCTTATGTAGAATAGCCAACATTTCTTTCTCATATGTGGATCTTCCCAAATTTTTACCTAAAAGTTGTTTAATTTTGAATGTCAAGGGATGCCCTTACTACATTAGGATAGCTCCAATACTTGTTCCCGAAGCATCACATTCAATCACAAATGGTTTGTGAAAATATGGGGTTGCCAAAATTGGGGTAGTACACATTGCTTCTTTGAGAGCCTTGAAGGCTTGAGTGGCTGCTTCCGACCAATGAAAATCATCCTTTTTTGTGAGAGCTATGAGGGGGGCTGCAATTTTTCCATAATTACATACAAACTTGAGATAGTAGCTGGTAAGACCCAAAAAACCACAAATTTTCTTGATGGTCTTAGGTAAAGGCCAATCCTAAATGGCCTTAATCTTATTAGGATCTACTTTAACACCTTCATATGAAATTATATGACCCAAATACTCAACTTCGTGAACACCAAAAGAGCATTTAGAGCGTTTGATAAAAAAAAATTCTTTGTGTAATATATGAAGAACCTTCACCACATGCATCAAATGATCCTTCCATGTTTTACTATATATGAGTATGTCACAAAAAACTAGGATAAATTTGCAAAGGAATGGATGAAACACATGGTTCATGAGACTTTAGAATGTGTATGGGGCATTAATGAGACCAAAAGGCATGACCAGGAATTCGTAGTGACCTTCATGAGTATGAAAAGCTATTTTAGGAATGTCCTCTTCCCTAACTCTAATTTGGTGAAAACCAGAGTGTAAATCTAGTTTTGTAAAAACAATTGCACCATGTAATTCATCTAATAAATCATAAATGACAGGAATAGGGAATTTATCCTTGATGGTGATTTTATTGAGAGGATGAAAATCAGGACACATACACCAGGAATTGTCTTTGTGACGGGTTAAAACTACTGGCGAAGAATAAGGACTAGTGTTGTGATGGATGACTCCATGTTTTAAAATTTCTTGAACAATTTTATTTTTGAGTTTGGGGGTAACGATAAGGACAAAAATTATGAGGAAGACTTCCTAGAACAAGGTGTATGGAATGGTCATGATATTTTTTGGGAGGTAGTTCCTTTGGTTCTTTGAAGACATCATCATAGTTAGCCACAATATTTTGAAGATCTTCTTAGTGAATTTTTGGAATATCCTGTGCTTGCCTCTCCATACAATTAATTTGAGCTATGAATCTGTAACTACCTTTTCTTAATATTTTCTCCATGATGTGAGAACTTACTACCCTTTATGGATGGTTTGGAATTCCTTGGAGGTGAATGGTCTTTCCATTTTCTTTCCATTCCACAAAGTGTTGCCTGAAATTAAAACTGACTGTGTCCAATTGTTCTAACCATTCAACTCCTAAAATAACCTTTGAATTCCATAAATTCATAACAAATATAGTGCCATGCCAAGTATAACTTCCCATTTGTAATGAAATTGGATATTTTCTGCCAATACATTGAGCATTTCCTCCATTTGCAACTATAACTTGAAACTTATCTTAATTGGAGGAGTTAATGTGTAAGTTTAATGCCCTAGCAATTTTAATGTCAATAAAATTATGAGTGCTCCTTGATTCGATCAACACATTTACCTTCTTTTGTCGAATGAATCCTGATACCTTGATTGTATGGTGAGATGATAATCCCATAAGAGCATGTACTAAAATCACCATAGTGTCTTCTTCACCTACTACTTCCCTGTGTTCAACTTGTTCTTCGGCCATGGGAGAGTCATGTGAATTGATATCTTCTTTTCCTCTTCATCCTCCTTGTAATCATATTCTATTTGAAAATTTTATCTTGGTACACATGCTTGATCTTTTGGATGGTGATTGCGACATTTATAGCAGTAATATCTTAATGGTTGATCATTTCTATGAAAGGAGTTGTGATTTTGAGAACGATTATAGGAATCTCATCTAGAGGATGTCCCATATTGCACCTTTTTCTCAACCAACTTGGAAATATTTATACAGTCATCTAAATAGTATGGATCATGCAAGTCAACTTCAATCTGAATATTTTCTTTCAACCCATGTATAAAAGTAGATACCACCACATCGGATGGTAAGTTTCCTGCATAAGAAAGCAGACTAGTGAATTCTGAAATATACCCCCTCATTGATCCTGTTTGTTTAAGTGCCAACAACTAAACCATGTATGAAGATGAATATCCTTCATAAAATCTCTTAAGAAAAAATGTTTTAAATTCATCCCATATGATGGGTCGACTATGTTCACGTTTTTGCCAAGCAAACCATTGGTAAGCTTTAGTACTTAGTTTGGAGGAAGCATAAGGAACTTTTTTTAATTCAGGAACCTAATACAATTCTAAAATGCCTTCCATTTTAGCCATCCATCTACATGGATCACAACCCTTAAAGGTAGGCATATCAGTACATGGGATATTAACACCTTTAGGCCATCTTTCTTGGTGATAATCTTCCTTTGTATCCCTATCCTCACTAGTATGCCTTCTATGGTAGTTATGTGGGGAATGAGGGGCTTCTTGGTTTTGTCTTCTTAAAGCTTGTTGTAACATTGTAGTTATGGTGTTCATACTATTTTCTAGTTGGGCCATACTGGTTTGGAGATCTTGGTTATTTGCATTGGTGTTTTCCACTTCCTCATTTGTGATATTTTCATGAGATGAGTTGGAAGGAGCCATAGGGTTGATAGTAGGATGGTTGGGATTAAAACTATTAATGCATAAAGGAGAGTTATATTGTGTACCTTTATTTCTTGGAGGTTTTCTTGGTGATCTTAGGAGTCCTTCGTTTGGGTTATCTGAGCTTAATAATCAATCATTTTGTCCTTTGGTACACCTTACGCTCATGCACTTGCCAACAAGTTCTGTTTAAAAAATTTATCTTCAAATTTTGTAAAAAAATTGGTTAATTTGGCAAAAAAAATGGGTTCAATTTCTGCTTCAACTGTCGCTCCAACTGTGATGCAAATTGTTTGAATTTGATCTCACGGCTAGTTTCCTTCCCCACCTATTTACAACGGCTAACTCAATTCCAACAGTTTTCCAATAACTAACTCAATTCCAATGGCTAGTAATAAGCGCTTAGGAGACTCGACCTATTTCAATGGCTAACGATGACATGACTTGTGATCAGTGAGGAACCAATGATGCGAGAGGACACTGACCTTAAACTATAGCACAATGACGTAGGGAAACATTGACCTAATAGCATAATGACTATTTCAATGGCTAACAACGACATGACTTGCGATCAACAAGAAACCAATGATGCGAGAGGATACTGACCTTACACGATAACACAATTATGTGGGGAAACACTGACCTGACAACACAATGATGCAAGGATGACACGAATTGAGACAAGTGACCATGGAGGGACCACTAACTGATGCGAGGGACACATAATTCAAGATATGAAGGGAGGACGCTACATGAGATCTAACAAAAAGACTCAATTGAGACGGTAAGAGCTGAATGACACACGAATTGATACCTAAGTATGGAAATACATGTGAACAAATGGTACGAAGTAACGGCCAATACTTGGAGTGGAACATGCTTGTGATCAGAGGAAGCTTGTGTGGCCTAAGTCATAGGCTAGTTAGTGGGTTTATACACTTATCAACAACAAATAATTGTTTCCCTGGGCTATGTGGGATAAATAAAATCCCAATGCCAAATTAAAAATTGTTAAACCTTAGGATGATAAAAATTTAGGGCTACCTGGCATATTTTTATTAGACAATGTTTGAGACTTGCGAACTTATGATTTTTTTTATGAATTGTACCTGGATTGTGTTCTGATTGGTCACTAGCCTTTATGTAAATTTGCTAAATATTTTTACCAACCATTGTTATCTTCCACTCAATCACCCAATCATTTTCATGTGTGCATGTTTTAGAAGATGCTAAGTTTTTGGAGATGTGAATGCTTGTTTTGAACCCTTCTATCACTGGCTCATATTTGTATTCTAATGTGTTAGTTCACTTCTATTGCATAGGCATCCACGTAGCTTGTTTTTTCGAACCCTAAATCAACTTATGACCTTCGGTAATTCATCTATCGCCTGGTGTGAAGACTATTTTTTATCCTTGCTTTGGTGCATTTGTTAGGCCACCTAAATGGATACCACACTATTATACTTTAATGTTCCCTATAGTTGCATCTGCCTTGAGAGGTTGCTACATTTTTTATCACCACGATCTGCCTTCGCTCAATCATTTGTTCTCTAGAACCCACACGGTGACACCTTTTTCTCACCATTCTGCCTACTCTTGAAATGTGATCATTGTTTGAAGACGTACAACATGTGAGAATTAGTAGCACATCCATATTTGGAACAAAACCTCTCTTTGTTGTTATAATACTACCACTACTTTGAATGTTCCTTTTTCACCAATTTTATAATTGCGAGCACCCAAGATTAGACTACCACAGGACTACACCAGAACCGCTGAATCTAATACCACATGATATGGACTTCCTTATACAACAAGGGATATGGACGTCTACTTTGTAAAATAATTAATTTGTCAATGATAATGCAAAACAAAATAAAAAATATTTAATCAAATTCTTTGCCACTTAAGGAGGGCTAAGTCCTCACCACTCAGGAGGGCTTAGTCCTGCAAATTCATGCAAATGAATAATGAATGCAATAATGAATCAAATCATACCTATTCTATGCCTAATTATATTAAATTATGAACAAATAATAATATCCCAATAGTATAGCCAACTAGACTATTAGGGTTGTAACATGGAACTTAGAAACTATGCGGCTAAGTTGCAAAAAAAGTGTGCCATTCTTCATATTCATCTTGATGATCCTAAACAAGACCATTCAACCAAAACTAAGACAACTAAGTCAATGAGGACAACACCTGATGTAAAGAGGAGGGTAGATGAGGACACCACCTGATTCAAAAAAATAAGTGAAAACTAAATTTGCATAATTTTGTTAGTTTTGCCAGTTTTGTTAGATGTAAGGTTTATCAAAACGTACACATGTAGGTTTTGGTCTAATTGTACAAATGTGGAATTATAAAATGTACAATTGGGTGTAATTGTACAATGTTATAAAACATACAATTAGAAATTAAGTGAAATGTGCTTTTAAGGTTAATTTGATAATAATAAAATTAGACTTAGGGAACCTTAATGCAAGTTGGTTGTCTTATAGGGTGGTAATTGTAAATAGTGGTTGTATTAGGAACCACTTTAGAACATCTTTGGAAAGTATTATAAGGTCCCCCACTAATTTTTTGATGGTGGTTCATTGTTGAGGTTCATTCATGTTGTTTATTGACTGTTGTAATTGATAATTATGCATACATTTAGCCATATTAATAATAAACAACATTACAGATTATGAGTTGTTGTGAATTCTATTGTGTATGTGGATGGTGAATCTAGATTGTGTATTCTGTGTAAGTATGGCCAGAATGATGTGGAAGATGGAATTTTTTGCAATGGAATTACACTATTTATGAGCCCATAACCCTAGATGATGTTGGGGAATTGACTCTATGCATTATTATTGTTGTATAGTAATTTTTATCTGCTATTGTATGATTTTTGAAAACATTGGTAATGATAAGAATCCAATGGTAGTAAATTAGGGTTTGCATGTTAGATCAATGTGTTGATAAATGCATTACAAATATAGGTAAATATTACTTTGTGAGGAATCTGAGTGTAAGTTGGTATAGTTGCAAGTGGGAAATTCAACAAGGGTTCGGTTGATACCGTACAACCAAAACACCAAACCATACAACTAATCATTTATCCAATTTGGAAGTGCAATTATGTAGTTAAAACTTACCAATTAAGGAAAATCAAGGTTTTAAAGAGAACGATTACAAAACTGATCTATTTGGGTTATAAAATGACTTTTAGTAGATTGAACAAGTGGAAAATTGCACATGCCAACCTATTTTATGATTTGGATTGTACAATTTGAGAACCATACAACCAATTTTGTGAGGTTGCAAATTGTTCAAGGGCAAATTGTACACCTATATGATTTGGGTAAAAATTATTATAGAAACCTTGGAATCCATTTCCAAACCTCCTAAATCACCTCCCCCTTCGATAATACTCCCCCCTGTGCTACATTATCAACATAAATAATTGATGAAAATATCAGAAAGAAGAAGAAGAAGAACCCATCCAAGGCATGTAGCCGCTTTAAACATGACCATACATCAAGGACAAGGGAAGAGAAAGGAATTTTGAAGAAAGAAATATGGAGAACCTATCTAAGGTATGTAGCCACTCTAAGCATGACCATACAATAGGGATATAAAGAAGAAGAAAGAGGTGTGAGAAAAAGAGATAAAAAGAAATCCTACAAGGTATGTAGTTGCTCTAGGCATGACCATACAATGGGGATAGGAATAAGAAGAAAGAGATGTGAGGGAGGAGGAAGATGAGTGGAGAAATATGTTGTGTTGTGATGTTGATATTTTTGTAATTTTTTTGTTGTTAATATTTTTTTATTTTCTATTTTTGATATAGAATGTACAAGAATTTGTGAGCCTCATTTGGTGAAATCATATGTAAAATACATGGAGATGAATGATGTTGAGGGGCTTAACTTTTGATATTCCCTTGACATTTGTGAGTCAATAAGTGACTGAACCATATTTGTGTAATAATATATGGACCCAACCAATTGGGAGCAAATTTATCTCATATATGACATGGTTTTTTTGGATGTTTTTGGTTTTCATTTAGCATAATGTCCCCTACTTGGAATTCTCATTCATGTATTTTGTCATTGTATGCACAATAAACATGGTCTTGATAGACACAAAGTTTTTCAATGGTATTGATACAACGCTTATTGAGAGGAGTAAGCTAGTTTAAATGAGCTTATCAAGTAATGTTGTCATCAATGAATTCTATCAATGAGATTCATAGAGAAGTGATTTCTAACTCTAAGGACATGATGGCCTCAACCCCATAGACTGGTGAAAATAGGGTTGCTCTAGTAGGTGTTTTGATACTTGTTTTGTATTCCCATAATGTTAAAGGGATTTGGTTGTGCCAATCAGAGTGAGATTCAACAACCTTTTTACAAAGGATGGTATAGATGGTTTTGTTTGTTGCTTTTGCTTTACCATTTCCTTAGAGATAATAAGGGATTGAGAAGTTGTGTTTGATGTTGTACTTTTCACACAACGAACAAACACCCTTGTTTTTGAATGGTGTTGTTATCTAAGATGATTCAATATGGAATACCAAAATTACATATGAGATGTGTAATGAATTTGATAATTTAAGGTCCTATTGTTTGGATAAGGGGAACAACTTCGATTCATTTTGTGAAATATTTGGTTGCGGTGATGATGAATTTATGTCTGCTTGAGGAAGCCAAGATGATTTTGCCTATTTGATAATGGCCCCATTGTGAAAATAGCTACATTGATTGTATGGGTTGTAGTACTTGGGACAATATTGGGTTAAGTTGGTGTGTTGTTGGTATTTAATGCACTTCTTTACATAGGCATAACAATCATGTTCTATAATAGGCCAATAGTAACCCATGCACAGGATGTGCTTAGTGATGACCATTTTTCTAAAGTGACCAACACAAGTATTATCATGAGTTGCAGAGATGACTTGATTGGCTTCTTATGGCTCTAAGCAATGAAGAAGGATGCCATCATAGCTATATTTATAAATAATATCCCCCAACAAGGTATATCTAGAAGCTTTATGTTTGAAAGTGCATTTGTTAGCATGAGGTAAATTTATGGGAAGGATACCCAACTTAATAAATTTTTTCATTTGTGTGAACCAAAGTTCATGAGGCTCTGCTTGGACAAAATTGATGTTTGCAGCATCAGGAATTATCTTTTAAAAAATTGAATCCATGTGGAGGTTTTGTACATAACATGGGTTACCTTATCATGTGGGTTTTGCAGAATGAAGGAGACGAGAGATGCCATGGTATCCATAAATTAATTTTTAGATCTTGGTGAAGCCTCTATCTCATACCATTTAAATTGGAATAGCAAATTTCTTGCCATTACTTTGTAATTTTTGAGAATGGAGCAAAGACATTAGTAGCTTTATTTTACATGGTTTACAATTATGAGGCATTCACCAATAATGTGTAGTTGCTTGATATACATTGTGAGGGCAGTTTTGAGGTTGAGGATGATTGCTTCATATTCAACATTGTTATCAATGCAGTAAAAGTCTAGTTTGAAGTAAAATAGGAGTAGATCCCCTTGCGGTATGAAGAAAACTATTCCATCACCCCCCTCTCGTTCATATTTAGACCCATAAAAGAAGATGGTCATGTAAGCATTGGTTTCAGTTTCAACATATTATTTGTCCTCAGTAGTGTTGAACACTAAGTCATCGAGAATCTCGGTACTCATTGGTTTGTTATAATTAAGAGGAGCTCCAGCAAGCTAGTCAATCATGACTTGGCCTTTAAGGGATTTTTTTATTGATGAATTTAAGGTCAAATTTAGTTAGGAGCATAATCCATTTGGTATTGTGACTATTTTGGTATATTTTACCCATCATGAATTGTAAAGAATTTTTATGAGCAATGATAGACATGGTATGGTTAAGCATGTACTGACAAATTTTCTTAATGGTAAACACTACAACTAGGCATAGCTTCTCCATGTACTCATAGTATGTTTCATAGCTAACCATGGTTCTACCAATGTAATAGATAGTGTACTCTTGATTGACCTATTTTTTTGGGCCAACATGGTACCCAAAGCAAAATTGGTGGCTGAGATATTAGGTGGAAAGGGAATTGATGAGGCCTGGAAATGCCTCAATCATAACATGTTTTGAACACTAAAATTGCCTACAAACTCTTATGTTTAATCTGATATGCTAGTTAAGTTGATTCAATATGTTGTGTATTAACTATTTGCATGATAAATGTATCTGAAATACTATATTCTGATTTTTATAGCTTTTTGCATAGTTTTATGTTATTTTGTTATGACTTGCTAAATGAGATATGCTTAGGTTGATAGCAGCATTTCACTAATCATGTTTTGATATGTCTCAAGCATTTATTTTACCTAAATCTGGCAATAGTGCAAGCAAACTATTACTGTGCAGCAAAAACTAGTTTTTCCCATGTAAATTCCAGCCAGCTGCCAATGAATGGCAAGGCATGGAATTCACATATGGAAAGAGATGAAGACCATTGAAATCTGATCCTGAGAGATAACCCACCTAAGAAATGCAGAGGAAATAATTTAAAGAGCACACATTTGTTCATTCCGAAGTCTCTTCGGAATGAACAGATATCTTCGAAATGAGAAGATCTTCGGAATGAGAGTTGCAGTCTCTTCGGAATGAGCCACTTATCTTCGGAATGAAAATAGAATGTGCTTTTTGACTTGTTGACCGATTTCTGATGCTGGAAAAATGGAAATAAATATTGAAAAGGGTAAGGGAAAATATCTCCCATCTGACTTTGTCGTCCTTGCCGACCAAAGCCACCATTTATGGAAAGATCAAGTTTGATCCTCTTCTAGGATAAACCCAGGAATTGTTGCAGCATAATAGGATTAGATATTTTGAGATATTCTCAGTTTGTAAGTAGATCTTAGGACATCTATAAGTATGGCTCCCATTCAGGTTGAGCTAGGTAGGTAGAAAAGTAGAGAGTAGAGAAGTAAGTATAGGAGAAAATAGGCAATAATCAGAAAAGTGACTGTTACAGTCCTGTAACAGGTTTTCAACAGAATTATTGTAATCATGTTCTTGAATCAATAAAGTGCACTATTTCTATTCATATTGTTGTAAATGAGTGTGAGTAAGATCTAGAGAGAGAGAGACTCATACCTTCTTCTAGACAAGGAGGTTGGCCACTTCCAGACCTAGGAGGAGGACTAACAGTAGGTTTTTATTCTGATTTTGCTACAGCAGAATGAGTTGTAGAACTTGTCATTTCATTTCTTTGTAAACAACTAATAGCATTTGCAATCTTAGCTTATTTTATGATTGGGATGATATTGTGATTAATGGTTTGGTTGTAATCTCCACTTTCAGCAAAGCTTTCAATTTATTACAGACTTTCATTTCTAGAATTTGTTGTTTTCTGTAATTTCTTGCATTTTGTGTTTTGTTGTCAACCCCTGCATAGAATATTGACAACCTTCTATTACAGAGCATTGACAGGGTTTAATTTCCATGCTATAATTAGGTTTCCATTGCTGCAAAAGTAAATAGATTTCCTTTCTACAATTATAATCAGACTTCTAATTCTGTAACTGTTATTTCTACAACATAATTAGGTCTCATTCTGCAATTGTAATTAGGATTTCATTTCTGTAGTTAATGATTAGTTTCCATTTCTGCAACTATATTAAGGTTTAATTTATGCAATTTAGAGATAGGAATGTCCTAAATCCCCCACACAATCGGTTTCACCAATAAGACCTGTTGCTCCAGATTGACCTAAGTTATAACCCTGTTCACCCCTTCTTCCACAGATAGCCTTGTACACTACCCTGGATTGACAAATTCATTGAGAATTAATGATGTGTATAATGACTACGCATCATTTTGGCATCGTTGTCGAGGAATTGTGTTGCTAGAAGGTGACAACAGTCCAATAGCTGTTAATTAGACTGAGCTATGAAGATTCAGGATAAAATCTGAATAGAACAGCTGGTTAAAGTAACAACTATTGACCTATAATTTATGTCATTTAAGAGTAAACATGAATGAGTAAGTCTAGGGATGAAAAATGTAGAATTACCCAAAAGGATCCCTGGCTTGTTCCATTAAGGAGATCTTCACGCCTAAGGGGTGAATCACCTGTGTTTGAACTACCAAAAATATTGAAAGAAAAATCACCAATCTCATCATCATTAGAACATCCTAAGAAAGAAAAATCATCAGACTCATCATCAATAGAGGATCTTGGACCTCTTGAGAGTGAAATTTGGATAGGTTTAACTGTTCCCAAGGAACAGGAAACTATGGCAGAGGGAGGCAATCTAGATAGAGATGGCCAACATGGCTATGTCCATAATGAAGGAGATGATCAGGATATGCCCCAACCTTCCAGAACATTTGAATATCCTATCCATTTGAATCCAACACAAAACTCTCCCATGAAAACCATTTCACCTTCAGTACTTCCAACCTTTCGAGGTGTTGTATCTGAAGATCTTGATCAGTTTTTGTTTGAATTCAAGGTAGTGTGTCAAACCTATGATTATGTAAATGACAATCAAAAACTTAAGGTCTTTCCCTCAACACTCAAGGACTCAACATTACGTTGGTTCATGAGCTTAGAGCCAAATTCCATCCGAACTTGGGATCAAATGGAAACTATGTTTTTAGACAAATATCAGGAGTATTGTCGTGTAAGGAATAGGAAAGATGAGTTATTCAGGATTAAACAAGAAGATGATGAAACATTAGAAGACTATCTTGATAGGTTCTCCTTTGTTCAAAGGAGATGTGGACTTGTAGAACCAGAGTTATGCAAAACCATATTTTTGAGAGGATTACAAGATGAATCCAGAGAAGTATTGGATTTGATGGGAAAAGGGGATGTAAATACTCTCAGTAATGAGGAAATTATGGGTCTCTATAGGAATTACTCTCGCACTAAGCAGGGAAGAAGAAAAAAGAGTACAAATGGCACTGATGTGAAGGACCTAATAGAGGAACTTGCAAATTTTAAAACTGATATTCTAGTGCAATTGAACACAACTTTGGGGGAAATGTCTGCAAAAGCAAAAACCATAGAACCTTTGGCAATTTATTGCCCAAGATGTAGAAATAAACATGCTTTGCAGGAGTGTCCTTTGAATAAAACATCTATCTCAGCCATTTGTAGTATCTGTTCAAAGAAGCATTCAACTGATAAATGCCACCTGCTACCACAACTCAAAACTGTGTTAGAAAATCAGACTGAGGAACTCAACTATGTTGGACCAAAACAAGGGGGAAATTTCTCTCAATACCAAAATCCCCCTCATTTTCCTACAAATTGGGGGCATAATCCTTGGACTATGTCTTGGGGACAATGAGAACCACCCCAACGTCCTTGGAATTATTCTCAATGGACAAATTCCCAAGAATGGCCACAAACAAGTTGGAGTAATCCAACCTGGGAATCAGAATCAGAATAATCCATCATGGAATCAAAACAACCCACCCTAGAATCAGAATCAGAATAATCCACATTGGATGCAAAATCAACCATAGTGGAATCAACAATACCAGTCCTATCCAAGGCAACAAAGAAATCAAGGTCAAACTCAGCATTTGTTGCCTGCACCTAATCAAAGTTTTCAAGAAAAATAGAACCAACCACAACAAACACAATAGGTGAAACAACCTCAACTTCCAGCTCAATCAGTCACTAATCCAAACAACATGAGACAGGCATCCCCTGTCTATGTGGCTGAAGCTGAAGAAAATGTTGAAATAAATGTTCTTGATTGTAGTAACATCCAACTTCGTTCAGGAAAAGTTATACCTGAACCTGTTTCAATTAAAATCAAGGAAAATGAAGAGCAAGAACCTTTGGAACCAGTTAGAGTTAAACCAACAATAGAGAAAGAAGAAGAAAAAATAGAACCACAGGCAGAACAATTACCTTCATCAAGGATAATTCCATATCTTGAAAGATTCAATACCACAGTAGAAAATTTTGAGTCAGACCTGGTCAAGGAACTTAGAAAGTTAACTATATCATTGCCCTTATTGCAAGCCATTAAGGATATACCAGTGATTAAAAGTACTATCCGAGATTTGTGCATTAGAAGAGCAGGAAGAAAAAAGAAAGCATTTCCCAAGACTGTTCAGGTTGAAGGAAAGATAGTTGATCTCTTGTCTGGAAAACTAGTACCTCCAAAGTATAGTGACCCAGGAAGTCCAGTTATCACAGTTACCATAGGTTCAGTACCAATATCAAATGTCTTAGTAGATCTAGGAGCTACAATAAATGTCATGACCAAGGATATAATGAAACAATTACAACTCAAACATCTCAGCCCCACATTTACAGTTTTAGAAATGGCTGATAGGTCAGTTGCAAAACCTGAAGGTATCATTGAAGATGTCCCTATAGAAGTTTCTTCTTGGGAATTCCCTACATATTTTTTGGTTTTATAGCCAAGAAATTTAGCACATGGATATCCCATCATTTTGGGAAGACCTTGGCTTGCAACTACAACAACCTTCATAGACTGCAGATCTAGAAAAATGACTATTTCAAATGGTATTGATCTAAAACAGATCTCTCTGTATCCTCCTGCAAGACCCTCCAGCAATTTTTTAGGTCAGTTATGGTTTCCTGATTCAGATGAAGAACCAGAGGAGGTTATTTCCACACTAGCCACCTTGGTAGTAAGGGAACACATAGAAGACCTCCATGACACAAAAACTTTAGAGAATGAAACTATCCTAATGAATGTTCTGCATGAACAAGGGTTAGAAGAGGAAGCAGTAAATATCCATCAGTTGTTAAGGAATGAGGAGAACCAAAATTTTGAAGGTGAACCATCTGTACTATCACAGGAAAACTCTGTTTCACTACCACATGGGTGGCACCATCACCTGATTTTTCCTTCTCACTGTTCCATACAGGATATGCTTCCATCAGGAAGCAATGAAATAGAAACTTCTTATTTCCTCCCATCTCAGCAGTGTCCTCTTAACTCCCTAATCACCAGGTATGAAGAAGTGAATTCAGTCCTTCCAAATACAAAACAAATAGAAGTCCAGCCAAGCAAATTTTTGAACATTTACAGCTGGCTTACTAGGGAAGAGGAAGAAAAATTGATAGCTGTCTTGCAGAAGCATGTTTATGCTTTTGCTTGGGACTACAAAGATATGTCAGGAGTTCACCCTGATATATGCACCCACATAATTTATACTGAAGAAGTCAAGCTAGTAAGACAACCCCAGAGAAGACTGAATCCTGCCCTAAGGGATATTGTAAAGGAAGAAATTGAAAAACTTCTGGAGGTAGGATTCATTTACCCAATTTTTGATAGCCAGTGGGTCTCTCCATTGGTTATAGTTCCTAAGAAAAATGGAAAAATGAGAGTATGTGTAGACTATAGAGAGCTGAATAAAGTGACATACAAAGACCATTTTCCATTACCTTTCATAGATCAGGTGTTAGATACCCTTTTTGGAAAGAAATACTTTTATTTTCTTGATGGATTTAGTAGGTATAATCAAATTCAGATTGCACCGAAGATCAAGAGAAAACAACCTTTACCTATCCATGGGGAACATTTGCCTATAGGGTTTTACCTTTTGGTTTGTGTAATGCCCCAGCAACATTTCAATGAGCAATCTTAGCAATTTTTTTCTGATCGACTACCAACAGTGTTGAGATATACATGGATGATTTCACAGGTATGTGGACAGACTTTTGACTTTACATTAGAAAACCTTGACAGAGTTTTAACTCATTGTGAAACATACCAGTTATCCTTGAATCCAGAAAAATGTTTTATGATGATGAAGGAAGGAATAGTTCTTGGTCATCACATCTCTCTTCAAGGGATCCAGGTTGATCCAAAGAAGGTGGAAATTATCAAGAATCTTCTTCCTCCTAAAACTCGATCCGATGTCAGAAGCTTCCTAGGACACATTGGTTTTTACCATAGGTTTATTCCCATACTTTAGCACAATAGCCAATCCCATGTTTGCCCTATTGACTAAAGATTCTAAATTTTCCTGGACTACAAGGTGTCAGGAATCATTTGAAGCTCTGAAAGAGAAATTAGTAACTCCACCTGTGTTAAGAGGACCTAATTGGACATTACCATTTCACATACAGGCTGATGCTTCCAATACAACAATTGGAGCAGCATTAGGACAAATTGACAATGGTGAACACTATGCCATCTACTACATTAGCAAGAATTTGATAGGAGCTGAGAAAAATTATACAACAACTGAGAAGGAATTCTTGGCAGTAATTTATGCCATCAACAAATTCAGGCATTACATCACAGGTTATCAAATATTTATTCACACAGATCATACAACCATTAAGTATTTGATGAATAAGCCTATGGTAAGTGCAAGAATTATTCGTTGGTTACTATTGCTACAAGAATTTGATATCACTATAATCAACAAACCAGGAAAAGCTAATGTTGTAGCAGATTTCTTGTCCAGGTTGCAGAACATAGATGAAGGGGAATTAGTTGAGGACACTTTTCCTGATGAAAAATTATTTGCTATATCAGTCCAATCACCTTGGTTTGCAGATATAGCCAATTATTTGGTCACAGGGAAAGTTCCTCCACATTTCACTTCAAAACAGAAAAAACAATTGATCAAACAGAGTTCTTCTTTTGAATGGATTAAGGGTATACTTTTTAAGTGCAGTCCTGACCATGTGTTACGTAGGTGCATCCGAAAGGATGAGGTATATGATATCCTTAGGGCTTGTCATGATGAACCCTCAGGTGGACACTACTCTGTAAAAAGCACAATTAGGAAAATCTTAGGGACAGGATATTATTGGCCATCTCTTCCAAGGATGTGAAAAAGTACACGAGGCATTGTGATGCATGCCAAAGAATGGGGAAACCCACTCATACAAATGAAATGCCACTGCAGCCTCAATTGGTTTTAGAGCCATTTGAGAGGTGGGGGCTTGATTTTGTAGGACCTATTGATCCACCTTCTCAAGGAAAGGTGCATATTCTAGTATGCACTGATTACTTGACAAAGTGGGTAGAGGTGCGTGCTTTCAAACATGCTCATGAAGAGAAGGTCATTGATTTCTTGTATACTCAGATTTTTTAGAGATTTGGAGCTCCCCGGTCTATCACCACAGACCAAGGACCCCAATTTGCATCTAAAGTCATTGAGGCATTTACAGAATTATATGAAATCAAACATAGAAAATCATCACCTTATCACCCACAAGCAAATGGCCAGGTTGAGGTAACAAACAGGGAACTAGAATGAATCTTGACAAAAATAGTAGCTTTTCATAGGAGAAACTGGCTAGATAAATTACCTAAAGTAGTGTGGGCTTACAATACTACTTGGAAATCCACTACTGGATTCACACCTTATGAACTAGTCTTTGGTAAAAAGCCCCTCCTACCTATTGAATTTGAGCTACTAACATTGCGCACAACATTGGAAATTGGAATTGAATTGTCACAGGCACAGACAGACAGGATTCTACAGTTGAATGCATTGGATGAACTTAGGTTGGATGCTCTGCACCAAACTAAAGTAATCCAGGAGCAGAGGAAGCTGTGGCATGACAGTCACATTCAGCAGAGGAAACTTCAACAAGGAGATTGGGCTTTGCTGTTTGATTCTCGCTATGAGGACTTCCCTGGAAAGCTGAGAACTAGATGGCTTGGACCTTACCAGATTGAAGAGGTATTTGACAATGGTGCAGCTCGTTTATCTCCTATTGATGGGTCACAGAGAAAGTTGGTAGTAAATGGACATCGCCTCAGGGTGTACCATACACCTCTGACTAAAGAGGAATTCTTGCAATAGCTTGACAGTTTGGATACACAACAGGTGGAAGAGATTTCCTCTTCCACTTCAAAACAATCAGCATGATCATGGATTTCAAGAAAAAGCAGAAAAATACAAAAAAAAAATTAGAAAAAGCAGAAAACAAAAAGATGAATAAATTTTGATTGTGAATTCCTTCATGGGCATGATTTCAGGGAAATCATGAATTCCTTCATGGGCATAATCAGAATCAAGAAAAAAAAAAAAAGAGAGAGAAAATGAATAACTCAGTAGTGAAAACCTTTCCTAAGGCACTACTGGGTTGGTATGCATGAAAACCAGTTTTCTGGCATGCATAACCTTGAAAATTTTTTGAACCATCATTGTACAAATTCACCAATTGCACTTGTTTTGAATATTGCAGAAAATCTCAGCAGAACATCAACAAAGGCAGTCATTCTTCAAAAACTTGCATTAACTTGTTTTAATCAGGTATATATTTCTTACATTTCTTCATTGTAAATGATTGGTATATAGTATATAACAATTAACCATTAGCATAAAAGGTATCCATAAGAGTTGGCATACTTAAAACATGTTTTGAGAATGAGAATATTGATTTCTGCCTAATCTTTGAAACAAGAATGCCAAAAATAGTGCTTGCTATCTTCTTCAGATTAATTGTTGTATTGTCTTCGGATTGAAATTGTCTTCGGAATGATAGTAGAATGAATATTGCACTTTGTCTTTGGAATGAAGCTTTGTCTTTGGAATGACAATTTGTCTTTGGAATGAAGCTTTGTCTTCGGAATGACGATTTGCCTTCACAATGAAGCATCATCTTCGGAATGAAGCAGGATTTGTCTTCGGAATGAAGTAGGATTTGTCTTCGAAATGAAGTTCTGTCTTCAGAATGATGATTTGCCTTCGCAATGCAGCCTGATCTTCAGAAAGAGGATTTGTCTTCGGAATGAGGATTTATCTTCGGAATGAGGATTTGACTTCACAAAGAAGCATGATCTTTGAAATGAAGTGTTGTTTTTGCAATAAATCATAATCTTCGAAAAGAGCATTCAATATAACATTTCCACGTGGCATCCAAGGAAGGAAAAAATATGATCAAGTAAAAATTCTTTTGGCTGCATACGATAAATGAACATGTGTCAGTTAGGATGTGGTTTGTTTTTGCACTCATTTAGAAAAGTACTAGAATCACGGGGGACGTGACCAACAGTATGCCACCATTTTTTGATGCTAATAAACATGCACGTGAAAATCTGTGGATGAAACAGAAAAACCTAAAAATGAGTAAGGTGGATCTGACGGCAAGGACATCTGCGCAACCATTAATGGACATGTGTTCAGAGAAAAAATAGAAACACGTGCCACCCTTCCTTTCGAAGACATATTTGCTAATGCAAAATGATTATGAGGTATAGTGCTCAGATTACGGTTCATTTCAAAGAAGAAAAATAGGGCAATTGAAAACCTGGAACAAAACCCTGCAAGTCTGCACACACCAGAAACCAGCGATCCAACAGAGGAATAGCAGTAGAAGTGAGCGGTTTTTAACGTACCCAAATAGGAAAATGGGGCGAAAGACAAAAATGGAACCAACGGATACCACCCACCTCCGAGAGAATCCAGAAGTGCTATAGATTTTTGAAGATGGAGGGCTTATGCCATTTTTGGATAAGTTTAATGGTTCCTCTGAAGATTTGGCCGGCATGTTCACCCACACATTCAAAAAAAATCGGGCACACATTAACGACATGACAATTGAGGTAACCCCTAAAGTTTTGAGTCAAATTACTGAGCTGCCATTAGAAGGTCTTCCAATTTCTAGATCTGGCAAAAATACATTGGTGAATATAGTTAATCAATTTCTAGAAGAAAACGATAGGGAGCCAAAATATTTAACACATAATAACACATGCAAGGGGGTAAAAAGGGCCAGCCTACAGGAACCCTGGGATGAAGTGGCCACATGGGTAATCAAATTTCTAACCTATGAAGGGCAGTATGTACTATTGTCAGGGCATCATCTAAAAATTTTAAACCATCTCAGACATGGTAGGCAACAACCAGAAGTTAGGGTAAATCTTCCCCTATACCTGCACCAAGAATTGAAAAACATGGCAAAAAGATATCAGGAAGGAAAAGGAAGCCCTCGCCACCATGGTCTCATCAAACTAGTTTGCCAACACCATTTTAGAGGAAACCCTAGGAGCTTTGATAGGTTTTACTCTACCCTAAATGATGTAATTTTTGGAGATGAGGATGAGGAGGAAGAAACAGATGTTGCTGATGCTATTTCAGAAGAAGAAATAGCTATTGCAGAGGCTATTGTAGAAGAAGAAATAGAAACTATTGTAGAGGCTATTGCAGAGAAAGAAACACACCCAACAATAGCAATAGAACACCTTGCTCCAGAACCTTCAACCTCACGAGCTAAGAAACAAAAAAAGAGAGGGTCTGGAACTGGCAGTAGAACAGAAAAATAGAAGAAGGTCCATTTTTCTGAAATTGTTACTGATTTGTTAGAATAGGGAAGTGAAGCACCTAGCCAAATAGGGGAAGAAACAACAAGGGAAATAGAAGCATCTAAAACTGTCCCCACAACCCCTGTTGTCACCAGAAAACAAAGCAAAAAGAAGAAGTTTGCATCTGGAACTAGGAGGTCTACAAGACTCCACTTGAGGGAAATGGCAGAATAGGTCATAGAAGAAGAAGGTGGACAAAGCAGTCCAGATATCATAGAAATACAACCAACCCCTGAAAACTTTCCAGAATTCCTTGAATAGATAATTGAGGAAGAAACTAGGCAGGATAGTTTTGAAGTGGCTACAGTTCAACAGGCCACAGAAATTGTAGATGCAGTCATAGACAGTTTCATAGAGCCTCCTGAACAAGAGCAGACAGCTGAAGCAGAAGAAGATATAGTTGTTGAGCAGCCAACTGCAGATAATTTGTCTGCATCAGATTCTGAACCAGAAACAGAGGAGGAAGACATCACAGAACAGCTGAGAGCAGCAAGAAGTGTTGTCAAAACACAAACCAGATGGATTGAAGAGAAAGAAAACATCATTGAGATGCAAGAAAGGAAGATTGCAGAGTTACAGTAGGAAGTGGCAGAATTGAGAAAAAGGCTGTCATAGTCTGAAAAATAGCCAACTGTATCCATTGATGAGGATGATTTGGCTCAATTACTTGTGGATTTATCTAGGGCAGATGACTCTGTTGAGGCAGACATGGGTGCTCATTCTGAAGCAACACCCTTTCATTCTGAAGCATTGCCTTCTCATTCTGAAGATGCTTCAGAATTGGCAAAGAGCATAGCAGAAGATACTGGAGATGAGTCACCAGCACAGGAACAGTCCAAGCAGCAGCATGAAACTGTTCAAGTAAGTACTCCTTCTATTGAGGTCTCTGTATTTCAAACTGTTACACCTTCAGTAGAAATAGCAGATAAGGGGGTGCAAGTGGAATTATTGTCTGATGACAAACCAGTAGAAATAGCAAAAAAGGGGGTACAGGTAGAATTGTTGATAGATGATCAACCAGTAGAAGTGGCAGAAAAAGGGGTTCAGGTAGATCTGCTACCTAGAGTTCCACCTGTAGTTAGACCACCTAATACTGTATCCCTAGAACAATATAATGCAGACATAGCCAGTTGGGTGATCAGATATGAGAAGCTTGCCACTAGGATTGAAAAATTCAAATTGGAAGGAAAACAGCTAGAGGCAAAGGAAACAGAGATCCAGGCATTAAAAGAAAAAGTGACTGATTTATGTCAGATCGCTGAGTTTTTGGTCCAATTCAGACGGTCGACCAGATTTTACAGTCTTATTCTGAAGGAGAAATACCTCAGATGGCAGGTCATGAGGATTAGCTCAGGTCTCCCATATAAATTGGACACAACTACAGATTTCCTGGAAGCATATTTTGACAGCCCTATAGAGCAAAAAAATCTCCTATGTGAACTATTTTTACACAGCTTCTTTATTCCAGAAGAAGTAGAATTTCACCCTCAAATTTACATTGGAGATGTTCAATTGAGGGCATTCATGTCCACTTTGCAGAATCAGTTTTATTGGGACCAGGAGAAAAGGTAGAATAAAGAAATTGAATCAAGAGCTGAATTGTTAGTCAGAGCAGTTCAGCCAAATCACCCAATTATCACTAGACAACACTTCACTATGATGAACAGGGATGATGTAAAGAGGATGTACTTGAACAATTTAAGGGACTGTGTGACTAGATTTCAAAATTTTTGTAATGACAATTTTGTTCCAGCATTATCAATCTGTAGAAATAGATGGGCTGAACTTTCCATGTCTTTACAGAAAAGAGAACCCATCTCCCCCATCAACTTAGAATGGTCCAGAAGAAGGGCAGAAGGAGTGATACAATTGATTGAAATCATGCAACATCATTGGATAGGTCTCAGATTTAGGCCTCCAACAATCATTACTCCAGTTCCATTCTACTTTGAAGAAGATGCCCAACCTGATGAACAGTTTGAAGAATGGCTCAGAAACCTTCAGGAGAATAGGGGATATTATATAGGCAAGAAATTGTTCTACAGGTCATGGAATTTGAACATGGACATATGTGATTCCATAGCCCAACAGAATGCATGAGGACATGCATTAATATAAGTTGGGGGGAAAATGATGAGGCCTGGAAATGCCTCAATCATAACATGTTTTGAACACTGAAATTGCCTACAAACTCTTATGTTTAATATGATATGCTAGTTAAGTTGATTCAATATGTTGTGTATTAACTATTTGCATGATAAATGTATCTGAAATACTATATTCTGATTTTTATAGCTTTTTGCATAGTTTTATGTTATTTTGTTATGACTTGCTAAATGAGATATGCTTAGGTTGATAGCAACATTTCACTAATCATGTTTTGATATGTCTCAAGCATTTATTTTACCTAAATCTGGCAACAGTGCAAGCAAACTATTACTGTGCAGCAAAAACTAGTTTTTCCCATGTAAATTCCAGCCAGCTGCCAATGAATGGCAAGGCATGGAATTCACATATGGAAAGAGATGAAGACCATTGAAATCTGATCCTGAGAGATAACCCACCTGAGAAATGCAGAGGAAATCATTTAAAGAGCACACATTTGTTCATTCCGAAGTCTCTTCGAAATGAACAGATATCTTCGGAATGAGAAAACATAGTATCTTCGAAATGAGCGGATCTTCGGAATGAGAGTTGCAGTCTCTTCGGAATGAGCCACTTATCTTCGAAATGAAAATAGAATGTGCTTTTTGACTTGTTGACCGATTTTTGATGCTAGAAAAAGGGAAAGAAATATTGAAAAGGGTAAGGGAAAATATCTCCCATCTGACTTTGTCGTCCTTGCCGACCAAAGCCACCATTTATGGAAAGATCAAGTTTGATCCTCTTCTAGGATAAACCCAGGAATTGTTGCAGCATAATAGGATTAGATATTTTGAGATATTCTCAGTTTGTAAGTAGATCTTAGGACATCTATAAATATGGCTCCCGTTCAGGTTGAGCAAAGGTAGGTAGGGAAGTAGAGAGTAGAGAAGTAAGTATAGGAGAAAATAGGCAATAATCAGAAAAGTGACTGTTACAGTCTTGTAACAGGTTTTCAGCAGAATTATTGTAATCATGTTCTTGAATCAATAAAGTGCACTATTTCTATTCATATTGTTGTAAATGAGTGTGAGTAAGATCTAGAGAGAGAGAGACTCATACCTTCTTCTGGACAAGGAGGCTGGCCACTTCCAGACCTAGGAGGAGGACTAACAACAGGTTTTTATTCTGATTTTGCTACAGCAGAATGAGTTGTAGAACTTGTCATTTCATTTCTTTGTAAACAACTAATAGCATTTGCAATATTAGCTTATTTTATGATTGGGATGATATTGTGATTAATGGTTTGGTTGTAATCTCCACTTTCAGCAAAGCTTTCAATTTATTGCAGACTGTCATTTCCAGAATTTGCTATTTTCTATAATTTCTTGCATTTTGTGTTTTGTTGTCAACCCCTGCACAGAAGATTGACAACCTTCTGTTACAGAGCATTGACAGGGTTTAATTTCCATGCTATAATTAGGTTTCCATTGCTGCAAAAGTAAATAGATTTCCTTTCTACAATTATAATCAGACTTCTAATTCTACAACTGTTATTTTTGCAACATAATTAGGTCTCATTCTGCAATTGTAATTAGGATTTCATTTCTGTAGTTAATGATTAGTTTCCATTTCTGCAACTAGATTAAGGTTTAATTTATGCAATTTAGAGATAGGAATGTCCTAAATCCCCCACACAATCGGTTTCACCAATAAGACCTGTTGCTCCAGATTGACCTAAGTTATAACCCTGTTCACCCCTTCTTCTGCAGATAGCCTTGTACACTGCCCTGGATTGACAAATTCATTGAGAATTAATGATGTGTATAATGACTACACATCAGGAATCCTAATCATGATGGAAATAAAATTGAAGTGAGCTAGGTATTAAAAGCCATGAAAGCATCCCAATATTCTTGATTCCCGTCAAATGCGACTTCCTTTTGTAATAGATGATTGAATGGATTACATTTGTTTGATAGTTGGGAAATAAAGTAAAGAATTACTTAGATATTACCCTGTAAGATATGTAACTATTTGAGATTCATAGGGGGAGGCATTTCAATGATGGATTTGATATTTTATGGGTCCACTTCAATTCCTTGTTGAGAGATAATGAAACCTAGTAGTTTTTTGAAAAGTATACCAAGGGCACATTTATTTGGGTTTAATATAAATTTATGCTAAAGGAGACGGTTAAATATTTTTTGCATGATTTTTATGTGGTCTTGGCGCTTCTTGGATTTTCCCAATAATTTGTCCACATCGTCTTCCACAATCTTGTGCATGTAGTCTTGGAAGATGTAGGTCATAGAGAATTGGTATCTGGCACTTGCATTCTTGAGGCCAAAAGGTATAACCTTGTAACAAAATATCCCCCAAGGGATGGTGAAGGATGTTTAATGTTGATCACCAAGATTAATTCAAATCTAGTTGTATCTTGAGAATCCATCCATGAGAGACAACATTTCATGACCTGTAGTGGAATCGATGAGTGTGTCAATGTTGGGCAAGGTAAAATTGTCCTTGGGACATGCTTTGTTTAGATCATGAAAGTTAGTGCAAACTCAAATCCCCCCTTTAGGATTTCCAACAAGTACCATGTTTTATACCCATTCTAAATATTCAATGGGTAGAATGAATCCTACATCCACGAGTTTTTGTAACTTGTCTTTGAGCATCAAGGTGATGGTAGTGTGCATCTTCCAAATTTTTTGTTTGACCGGTTTTGTATTACTATTTAGAGTGAGGTTTTGAACTACCAACAAGGGGTCAAGACCAAGCATATTAGTATATGACCAAGCAAATACTTCTTCATACTCGGTAAGAATTTTAGTGACTTTAATGCACTCCTCAAGGGATAAACTTGCACCAAGCTTGAGAATGCGAGGATTATTAGGGTCATCACTGATTTCAATATCAATGGTGTCTTCCATAAGCATATGGGAGTCATATTCAAGTTGATTTGGCATGGGTATAAGCTACAAGTCATCAACTATATTATTTTGGTGGATTTCCTCTTCATGGGTGACCTCGACTTGGTGTATGGAAGGAGGAAGAAGAGGTGGGAGAGATAAGTGTTAGAATGGAGGATGACTTGTGCAGAGAGGAAGACATCATGTGGGGACGGGTTTGGAGGAAGGTGATCAAACTTTATGAATTCAGGGTTGATGGAGAGGATTTTTTTGGGATGAGATATGTAGTGAAGGGGGAAAAATAGATCAACAAATATCATGTTGACCATGTGATGTGTGTTTGTTGTGTGAAGCATGTTACTAGTAGCTGCAGCAAGTGTCGTTGGATCTTGTGGGCATGGTAAGAGTTGAGGGAAAATTAGGGGAGGATATGGAGGCTGAGGTGATGGAAATTGTGAGTATTCATATGGGACGAATACAGGAAGAATGGATAATGGTATAGAGAACTGATGAAGGAAGGCAATGTTGTTATTAGGTTATTTCACGATAAGAAATATGGTAGATGACATGTCCTCGAAGTTGTCTAAATTGACTAAGAGATTATCAAATTGTTGTTCAAGCTCATCGTCAGAGGTCTCAGGGGACTCTAGGTGAACCATGGAGACTTGTAATTGGTGTGAAGGGATGTCAATGGATGATTGAGAAGATTGGCTTCCACTAGAGGAATCACATTATGTATTAGTGGAGTCATCTTGTTCATCATTAATAGGCATAACGTCTAGGTGTTGAAACTTATCTTCTAATAGTTCTTTACTTTTATGATGGTAACCTAAGATAGATTTATCATTTGGCTATTGGTAATGAGGATTAATGAGGTTGCACTAACCCTACTCATAATTACCCAAGCCAAACCCATGCTAATTATAATTTTGGAAGTAGTGTAAGGTGAATGATGTGTTGGATAAATAGTCAAGGTTTGCACAAAATGTAGGCTCAACTTATGGAGACTCGAATGCTTTATAGGAGGTGTCAATGCCTCCGTATATAATTTTTTTTTTATGGGGACCCCCATTGGGATGACAACATTGATGTTCAACAGTATATTTCATGGTTGACCAAAATCACATATCATGTGAATGCAGGGTGGTGAGATACGACCATTATGCATAGCATATTTCCATGGTCCTATACTAGTCATGATGGTTGATATGTGTGGTGTCTCAAGATAGGTTCATGACAACAAGAACCCAACGTTCTTCGATGGTTAAGGTGAGGATGTAGATACTTGGAATTCATCCAAATGATGGGTAGGTGGAGAATATATGAGTGGGGGTATATTACTTGCCCTAGGAGGGGGATAATAAGTAGAGGAATTAGAGTATGATAGACAAGGTGGTGTATAGGCTATGTGAGAAGGTGGGAAAAAATTGTTACCTATTGAGTATTAGGTCATAGGGAGGAAAGGGATATGTAACATGTGGTACTGTCAGAGTGATGGGCATAGTTGCTAAGTGAGTGGTTTTTGGAGGAGTGATGGGAGGGGTGGCTAGGTGAGTGGAGGTAAGGGTGGGATCTTGTGGTAGTGTGACTACATTGCATTATTTAAATTAGCTTGGATGCGATGCACTTGTCCATTATGTAGATATTTTATGCAATGATGAAGGGTTGAAGGAACACATTGCATATCGTGTATCCAAGGTCTCCCTAAAAGGAGATTATATTGCATTTATCCTTCAATTATATGATATAGGGTGGGTATAATTTTGACTCCTACTTGGATAGATAGGACTATTGTGCCCAAGGTGAAAAATTAAGTTCCAATAAGTCCCATAAGTCCATGGCAAGGGTGGCACGATGATTAGGAGGAATGTTGAGATGCTTGAGGGATAGTGTGATGATGATATTTATGGAGGAACCAATATCAATCAAGATGTCTTTATAAGTAATATCATTTATACATGTTATTATGTGCATAATGGTATCAAACCCTTCTTCCACAAGTTCAATTATTTCATGGTGATATAATACTATGGAAGGTTGCATGCAGGTACACACATTACCTATAAAGTTAGCAAATGCATTATTATCCTTTGTTCATAGATCTATGGACCTCAAGATGTCATTACGAGCCTTGTAATGAGGCTAACTATTGTAAGAGGTCATATATAGATAACCTTGTAGGTACAGTTTGTAATTTATGTGTGATACTGCTCCTAATGGTGATGACTAGTCATAGAGGTGGAGGGGGGCTTGTGCTAGCAGTGCTATGGAGGATAAAGGTGTCTGAATGGGTGCTAGTTATTGGGTAGTGCAGGTCAAGTATCTTTGGTTCCTCATGACTATGTTGATCATTCCATAAAAACCATGATGTTGAGGTACATATTTAACCTATTTGAGCTATTGATGTGTCGGTTGTGAGGTCCAAACTTCATTTTGTGTATGTGGTACATCATAGTGAGGTAGGAGGGTCTGAAAGATACCCAAATTTTAATTAAGAGGAGCTAAAGGATTGTCAACACGAATGGTACCATGATCAATTAGGTCTTGGACAATTTGTTAAAAGTATTAATAACCATTAATATCATACCCCTTGCAGTGATGATAGTCATAGAAGGTGTGTTCCTTGTAGCCTTTTAGTTTTGGGTGATTTGGGTCCAATGGTCTGATTTTGGGTAAAGTGATGTACCCTGCATCATAAATCTTTTGGAAGATATTGATCAAAGGCTTGGCTAGAGGATTCCAAATGTGAGTTGGATGATTTGGAGGATGTGGGTAGGTATGCTACTAGTTAGGTGAAGGTGGAGGAATTGTCTTCCTAAAGTGTTGGTAACCTTGGGGTTGCAATTGGGTGTTTGAGGAGGATGGGGTGACTACCGCACTCAAAACTAGGTTGGTCGCTTGAGGTGGCCTAGGCTGGGTGATGTTAGGATTTCCTTTCCTAAATTGATTTAAGGTATATTATATCTTCTTATTGGGTTTTATCTTTCTCTTTTGTATTTTAAATTCCTCTATTAATTTGGTATGTGTAGTTGCCTCCCCAAAGGAGCCATAATGTTGCATTTGCAAATTGCATGAGATGGCTTTAATGCAGCTCCTTGCAAATACCTTGACCAACTTAGGTTGCGATATGGGAAAGGGTAGCTAATTCATAAGTGTCTTCCATATTGCAACATAATCATGGATATGATCAATTATCATAGACTATATAGATCTGGCAATGATATTTTGTTCTTTTTGTTGATTGAAAAATACTCTAAGGAATTGACTAGTTGTTATGCCTAGGCAAGTTAGTGTACCAACTTAGGGTTGGTCCCCTAAGATACTGAGGGAATATATTGAGCATTAGGGCATGACTACCACTAATTCAATAGCTAGTGAATCAATAGCTGCTTAGATGTTCTCGAGGGTCCTCCTTACTTTTAAATTTGACAAACTTAGGGTATTCAAATTTGGAAGGGAATGATGGCATGATCACTGAGGGGTGAATTTTTTTTTAGCATTATTGAATACAAGCACGTTTATCATACCCATGGCCCATTGATTATATTTGTAGTGCTTTTATTTGTTCTTGCATGATCTACATTACATGAGGTATGGTTGGAATTGTCAAATTTTGTGCCATAGGGGCATCCATTGGAGAGTGGTTAGGGTAGTATGGGGTTGGGGTGTGGTAGTTGGGATGTGGCACAGGGTGTTGGTTATGGATGTAAGGGTTTGCAACATTTTTTAGTAGAAATTAGGTGAAGGTTGTTAGGGTGGAGAATTTAGATTATAAGGAGCTTGGGTGTGATTGAGTCCTACATACTAGTTTTGGTATTGTGTGTGGTTGACTACACAGATGAGTTCTTGATAATATGTTTGGTCATGTACCTCATTATATGGTACTTGGGTAGGTCCTTGTTGTTGTGATACTTGGCTGCACTAACTTGTGGGGGAAATTGAGTGTGCATGCGTTACTAGGATGCTTGAATTTACCAATCTTGGTCTAGAACTTGATGATTGTGTGTTTTATTAAGTGGTGTTTGGATAGGCACTTGCTAAAGGGGTATTTGGGTGTACCCTTATTGAGGTAGTCCTTAGATAACCACTTGTTGTGGAGGTACTTGGGTGTACATCTATTGTTGTGGTAGTCCTTGGATGTGCACTTGATTAGTGTTTGTTTGAGGTGATGATACTTGAGTGTGAAATTATTGAGAAGACATATGACTGTGCATTTGTTGTTGAGATGGAATGAGTTGATTGTAGAACTATTTTTGTTGAGAAGGAAGCACTTGATTATGGAACTATTTTTTTGAGAAGGTAACACTTGATTGACGAACTATTATTTTTGAGAAGGGAGCACTTGATTGTGCTGCAATTGTTGTTGTTGAGAAGGGAACACTTGAGTGTGCTATAATTGTTGTTGTTGAGAAGGAAGCATTTGATTGTTGATTTTTTGTCAAGAAAGGAGCACTTGATTGTGTTGCAACTATTCATTTCGAGAAGGAAACACTTTATTGTGCAATTATTGTTGAGAAGAGAGCACTTGATTATGTTGTGATTGTTTTTGTTGAGAAGAAAACACTTGATTGGGAAACTATTATTATTTTTGAGTTGGAAGCACTTGATTGTGCAATTATTCTTGTTGTTGAGAAGGAAGCACTTGATTGTGTTCCAATTGTTGTTAAGAAGGTACCTTTATTGTGCAATTATTATTGTTGAGAAGGTAGAACTTGATTGTGTTGTAATTGTTGTAGAGAAGGAAGCATTTGACTGTGTTGCAATTGTTGTTGTTGAGAAGGTAACACTTGATTATGCTATATTTTTCCTTGAGAAGTGAGAACTTGATTGTGTTGTAATTTTTGTTGAAGTACTTGGGTGTACCCTTGTTGTTGTTATATATGCACTTGATTGTTGTGCAATTATTATTGAGATATCTAGTTATGCCCTAAAGGTCCTTCAGATGAGGAATATGTGGGTGGTTTAATAAGCATCATGGTATGTATCATTTAAGCCCATGAATGTGGAGAAATAAAAAATCTTGTTAGATTTTGTTGGAGCAATTGGGGTGATTGCTTATATGTCTAACTTTGATTGGTGGTGAATGTGATGGATGTATTGAGTTAGGGTTATGGCTAAGGGCAAGAGGGGATGATGTGACCTTATATAGATGACCGATATGGAAAGAGAATTTGATGTTGTTTATTTTAAGTGAATAGGGGTGGATATGTAAATACTTGGCTTGATGAGGGGGGTTAATAAGGAGAGGTTAATGGATGGAAGAGTGGAAGTGGGGTTACCAGAAGGAGTGACTTCTTGCATCCCCATTAGAGGGGTATTAGGAGTAAGGAAGGTGGAGAACTTAAGGGTGGCATTTTTTAGATCATAATCTAAGTATATGGAATATGAAGCTATGTAGGTTGATTTTTGTGGTATGATGGTGTTAGAAGTTGGCACATCAATTTGGGATGCGACAAGGGATTTAGTTTGAAGTAGTGTGAGGTGAAAGAGGTGGAGATCGATAATTCTAAGGGGAGGAAATGATATTTGGGGTAAACTAAATTGTTATAGATAAGATGACATGGATGAATGTTGAGGTGGAGGGAATGATGTGTCCCCTTGATACTCAAACAAGGGATCCACTCTTTCACTATCCATAACTATGTGCTCTAGATCATGCACTTGTATTTGCATGGAAATCATGATGGATAAAATAGCAAGTATGCGTGCTCTATGAATGGAAGGACCTAGGATTTCAATTGTCTGGATAACCTCAAGCCTAGATCTATCTGAGTGAAGTATTTTAGTTTAAAATGTACCTATCCATATGTTTTCTTGATAGACTAGATTTTATTATATTAAATATTATAAAACTAGCTTTGGAGATCTTTGGGATCACTTTGGAAGTCTGGGGATAGTTTTGGAGGTGTTTTAATAGTTTTGTAATATAACACTTTGAATTAATCCAATAATTAGCAATCAACAAACAAGCATGTATGGTTGATGTTAAATCTTACTTGACTGTTTGGTTTTGTATTTTATGTGTTTGAGATGAATATACTGCTATAAATATGGGGTATGTGATTGAGATCTACAAGGGTATGTTAATGCACACCCTTCCCACTATACCCAAAGGTATATAAGGAGTGGTGATACAAAAATAGACAAATGGATTCCTATGATGGGGGAAGGCTCAGGGTGACTAGAAGGGGGGATACAAAAGAAACCTCCAAGAAGAAGGTTGCACTATCTAAATCATGCTACTTTCCCAACTAGGCTTTTGCTTCACCCTTGGTCGAGCTTGGATAAAAATGATAACTATGCACTTACAGATTATATAGCCCTGTAAGTAGGGGCATCTATCCTATCCTACCCTAAGATAATCTCAAGAGTAGGGGATTTTTTAGTGATGAAGTTTAAAAACCACTCAAGGGGGCTTCTATGGTGCCTACAGTGAGTCAACGCTTGCTAGTGGAAGCCAATGTTTATCTCTCCTGGACGTTGGTGATAAAAATCCAACACAAACCAATGTTGTTAACTTACATGCATATGTGATGTTCTTTTCCCTTAACAATCAAAATGCAACAAATGAAACTATGCTTATGATAGAAGATAATATTTTCATCCAAATACGATATTCAAAAGGTGTCCTTTTGAAAGTAAATCTACACTATTTTGAAAATGACCAAATGATATGGTGTGTTTTTTAAAGCAAATATACACTATTTTTAAAATGATCAAATAATATGATGTATTTTTAAAGCAAATCTACACTATTTTAAAAATGGTCAAATGATATGGTACATTTTTTAAGCAAATATACACTATTTTAAAAATGACCAAATGATATGGTGCATTTTTTAAAGCAAATTTTGCAATGCATGTGTGATTTTACAAAATAGGTTGAAAATAGAGAAAGTGATAGAAACAGAGTCTCAAAATATCTACCTGTGATTTCTTACATCTTATTTGCAATCTAGGGTTTTGATAGGTTCCATTCCTCGTGCTTAATTTGAAAAGGTACAAATTTATATGTTTTCCAAAAAATGTGCCTATTCGTACATTTTCCTGAAAAAGTGCTTGTTTTAGTGGTTCTATGATGTCTCAAGCTAGGAGAGTAGAAAAATAGAATTTGGGATTGTACCTATAAGTGTGGGAAGCAAAAACATCAAATTTCTTAACAATCAAAATGTGTCTTTTTTCAGTAACTAAAATTTGAAAGTGGTTGTTTTCAATGAATGGAATTTTAACTACTGCATGAAAATCACCAAAGGGGTAAATCTTGAAGTTTTGTAGGTGGGCCTGAGATACATTTCAAGGATTTTGAAGACTCCTACACTTTTTGTATAGTGCCTACAACATAGCAAGACCACAAAAATTGTTAGTTTGCTGGCAAAACAACAAAAAGCATAAAATCATGATCACCAAAATGAATTGACATATTACATGCCACATTTTATTGATAATGTGTAAAATGTGTTACAATGTGAAATGATGATATCCTTTTACAATTTTCCCTAAGGGCTAATAAATAAGACCTCTGAGAGGAGTGACCCTAGCACTGAATATCTTCACAAAACTACAAGAGTCTTCTACAATATCCTCGGGGGGTGGGCATATCGGATGTGTGCCACTACTAGCTACACTAGTCTTCAAAACCTACGTAACCTTACAATAAGTATTAGAGATGTTTGGATACATTTATTTATTAGGCCTCTCATAAACACATTTTAAAAGGATACAAAAGCTTATGAAAATACATGAATGAAGTACTTAAATGAAATGAAACTAAAGTAGCAAAGAGGAGTTACCTAGCTGGCTTATTTGGAAGTCTATTTGTGGAAAACATACCTATTCATACATTTTTTGAGAGAACATACCCATTCGTATGTTTTCCTATTTCTTGCTCTAGTTGGCTAGTGCTTTGATCATAGAGGTCCTTGATGATATCTTAGCTGAAGATGAAAGATAAAAGTGTTTGATCTATACCTAAAACCACCAAAAATCACAAAGAACGGAGGGTGGAAGAAGTTTTATATGCATGAGGTGCTTAAGAATGGACTTGGTAGTATTTTGGCAACATAACTATGTGATATTATCCTCCTTGAAATTGGGGGCAATAGGATATTTTTATAGCTTTCTTTGGCAGGAGAAGGGGCAGGTGATATGGTGGGAGAAGGAGAGGAGAGAGGGGGTCCTTATAATTAAGCATGTGGTGGATAATACCCTCCCACATAATCTCATTAAGTGGGTATGGGTGTGTCATGCCCACCTAAGGCTTAGGGAAGAGGGAAAACACCTTTTTCCTTAAACTCTTTTAAATGCTTTGTAGGGGGGAGTAGGAGTTTTTAGGGAAAGAGGGTGGGTAGGTGCTTAGGAAAGCACATAAAGGGGTGTGAGTGGGGTGTGGGTTGGTTGGGGTAGGTTTACCTAGGGTTTAGAGTAACCTAGGATTTAGGCCAGCCTAGGGTTAGATTTAACTAGGTTTTAGGGCAATTGAAACAATTTTTTGATGTCTTGTTAATCATTTCTTATTGTTGCATGAGGTTTAGTGTGATATTTTTAGGTGTTTACAATTATCAAGTGGGATCCAAAGAAGCAAGAGCAAACATAGATAAAGGAACACAAACTAAGTTGGTTGAAATCCTCTTTACTAAACAGCAAAATGATATTGGTAATTTGTAGGTGAGGCTAGTAGCCCCTAATAAGACATGATTATCATATCATGGAATATAAGAGGTTTTAATGCCCCCTCAAATCAAAGGTGTATAAGGGACATTTTCTTAAGTAATAAGCCTGATATTATTTGTATCTAAGAAACTAAAATGATAAAAAAAATTGAAACTTTGAAGGCAATATGGGCGAGATGTGAATGAGATGTTATGGATTTTGAAGGAGTAGCAAGGGGAATTCTAACATGTTTGAATCCTATTAGAACCTCTTATGTAACTTTTGGTCATCAAATCTACCTAGGAAATGATCTGGGTGAGTGTATGTGCCCTAGACCTGGACCAACATTGAAAGGTCGAAGGGAAGAGATGCCCCTCGTGCCAATCTCCGGAGAAAGGCCGGCTCCTATGCTAAACTACTTTGGTGTTTTGAGATAAGGGATGTAGGAAAGAGATAAAGGGAGTAGGGTTAGAGAAAGAAATAAAAAAATGGGTAAGGGAAGAGAGATCGATAATTTAAAGTGGGAGAGAACAGGAAGCACGATCACTAACTAGCAACTTGAATAGCAACAAAGAACACCAAGAATAAACGAAAGAAACATAACATTAACCTTCCTATGTATCCTCTAGGTGAGCTCACAGGATTCTCCTTCTCCCTTTCATTGAAATTTAGGGTTCAGAGTAAAGACAATTAGGACAAGTGAATGTAACAGAAACCACAACCCACCAGGTAGCATAAAAGAAAACCAATATAGCATTTTTCCTCTCCTATGTATCCTTCAGGCGAGTTTAAGGGTACAGTCCCCAATATCACACCGGATTCAGGATTTAGAGTCTCAGTATGCAAATGAAGAAAGACAAAAGAATCAAACACATAAGGCAACATAAAAGAGATAAATTGAGCCCAAAGCTCTTTAGTATTAATCGCAGGACATCAAGTCACAGCAGCTTTCTAGAAAAAAGTTCCCCCCTCTTTCTTACATTATAATGCCTAGGTTTTTATAGAGGACCCAACCCTCTGAGTCATTATTACACAGGATGACGAAGTATACTCTTGAGATTTGAGAATTTGGCTCCTCGTGGCCCTCGAGACTGAGCTTTCAAATCCATTACTAGAACTGGAAATTGTGATTGAGTCAACCATGGAAACATGTATTGATGAGTCGTCTGAGCATCATTGGTTTCTGGGTGCAATGCTCGAGTGGCCACCATGCTTGCCAAGCTCTCCTTCATGGACTGATACTTTGCTTCCAATTGCCAAAAATGAGCAGCGAGCTTATCGAGCAAGTAAAAATGCACTTATGAGGCACTTGATTATCTTGGAAAAATACTCGGCTTGGAGTGCGCGCCCCTCGTGAAAAATCAACATGTCGTGATATCGTGACATTTCTAAGTCTTTGGCTTGGTTCTTCTTGCATCACGAAAATATGACATGTCACGAAATCATGACATTTCTATGTCTTTGTCTTCTTTTGTTGCTTTGAGCCACGAAAATGCAACATGTCACAATATCGTGACACTTTTCTTTCTTGCTCCTTCTTGTCGTTCTAAGCCACGAAAATGTGACATGTTGCGATATCGTGACACTTTTTCTTTCTTGTGCTTCTTGTCGCTCTGAGCCACGAAAATGCGACATGTCATGATATCGTGACGCTTTCTCTTTCTTGCGCTTTCTCCTTGCTTTGAGCCACGAAAACGCAACATGTCACGATATCGTGATGTTTTTTCCTTCTTGCTCCCTCTTGTCGCTCTAGGCCATGAAAATGCATCATGTCGCGATATCACGATGCTTTTTCCTTCTTGCTCCCTCTTGTCGCTCTGGGCCATGAAAATGCAACATGTCGCGATATCGTGACACTTTTCCTTTCTTGTGCTTTCTCCTTGCTGTGAGTCGCAAAAATGCAACATGTTGCGATATTGCGACACTTTTTCTTTCTTGCTCCCTATTGTCTCTCTGAGCCACAAAAATGCAACATGTCCTAATATCGGGACACTTTTCTTTCATGCACTTTCTTGTCGCTCTAAGCCACGAAAATGCGACATGTCGTGATATCACGTCATGTTTTCCTTCTTGCGCTTCTTATCGCTCTGAGCCACAAAAATGCGACATGTCGCGATATCGCGACACTTTTCATCTTCTGATCTTCCTCCTTGCTGTCGGTCGTGAAAATGCAACATGTCACGATATCATGACACTTTTCATCTTCTGCTCTTCCTCCTTGTTGTCGACCGTGAAAATGCAACATGTCGCGATATCGCGACACTTTCTCTTTCTTACAGCGAAGCTATCTTTTTTGGCCTGTTTGGCAATGAAGCTTTTTCTTCTTCATTTTATGTACAAGGGGATGGCATTGAAAGCCAAAATTGTTGCAACACTTACAAATACTTTTGCAAAAGGAAACACTATAAAAAATTTTGATTTTTTTGATTTTTTTCTACCCCTTGTGCAATGTGACAAAATTGTCAACATTCTTGGCGGCTCGTGGGGCATTTACCTTGTCTGAATGCAAATATCCTGGGCCTTTATCCATTGGGCAACAGATTCATTCCCATTCCACTGACTGCATTTTTTTTTGTGCCTAAGCTCCTAAGCAAAACTTAGCGCTTTCGACACTTATTTACTAGTTGGGCTATGTACAGTATTTACACAAAATTTTATGACATGATCGGCATGCCGCCACCATAAACCTAGCTTTGGGTGCTTATTCGATGAACCTACAATGTCCGGACTAGATTTGATTGAACTTTAGTTGATCTTTGAAGTCCGGCTGGCCTCTTCCCGAAGTTGTCCATGTTGCAAACAGGGAGCAACGTAGTGAGTTGTCGCTCCTGCCAGTACCCGTACTATTGATGAAATATGTGGCAAAGAATTTCATCGCATGAGGGGCCTCTTGGGGTACTGGCCATAGTGGGGGCTAGAACAAGTACCAAAATACCGAAGAATCTACTAACTATGGGCTGGGTACAGGTTCTTCCATCCTCCTGATGTGGTAACAGGGCTCCTCCGACAAAGAGTAATCTTCCAGGATCTCTTTAGGTTTAGCTTGATGAGACATGCTTAATGGATTCTGGATGAGTACTTGTGTGTCGTATTTTGGGATACAAAAAGGGTGCAGAAATATGCCCTCTTTGTTCTCATGCTCTACCACTTGAGACTGTTCCTCTCCTTGGCCCATTTCCTGATGGAGACTACAAGAAACTATATTGTTCATTACTGGATCATGGCTTGCATATTCCCATTGTTGTACTTGGATGAAACCCGCATCTTGAGCTTCAAACGACTGCATCTCAGGCCTCTGCTTAGTATGAGGAGTCTACCATGATGAATACTGTGTTGGATAAACAAGAGTAGCCAATATTGGAGAAAGTGATGGAGTTTCCCCCCACTGCCACTTTCCAAATAGGATCAGGAGCTGCTCTGCTCGTACTGCTTCCTCAAATATTTGAGGAAATATTCGTTCACCTGATTACAGTATGGGGAGGCCCATGTCCGGGTGATAGGCCCGAACATAGAAGAGGTGGGCTTGGGCGAGCATTGGTTGGATATCCCCTGGAATTCTCTTCCAACTTCTGTAGAATCGGACATTGAAGTCTGTGATGCTCTCCAGAGGTGCTTTTGTGATGGTGAAGAGGTACATCAAAAGCTGGAAGGGATCCTGAGAGCCATAAAATGTTCTGAATAGTGCTCCCACTAAGTCATCCCATGAGGAGATGTTTTTACGCCCAATCATTTTGTACCACTGCAGCACCATTCCTTCCAAATATAGAACCAGAAGTCTGATCATGGCATCCTCATGGATTATGTCATGGAGGGGCGCTAAAGTAGTAACATCTTCAAGGTGCTCTCGGGTCATTCCCTTAGTGCCATTGTATTTCATCACTGTCTTCAAGAAACTTTTAGGAATTTCATGGTAACTTTGGAGATTTAGAGGGCCATGATCATCCCAGATGGGATAGCATACCCTCTCCATTATAGCAGTGGCCTACAGAGATCACATTTCTTGCCACTAATTCGGAGTCGCCAGGTGAACATACTTTTCTTTGCTTGTGAGGTCAAGGTTGCTCACTGAACCTTGATTCCTTCGGGGTGTCTTCTTTCAGATTTAAAAATGCGCCTACGATCAAGAAATCTAGATCTTCAGCTCAATCAGAGTCGCTAGGTGATTTTTCCAGATGGAGGTAAGTCAGAGATTCACCAAACTCGGGCTTCCTTTAAAATATGAGGATTTTTGGCATGAAGGCACAGGTTTATGTATCGGTCTCTACGACTTAAATATTTTTGGGTTGAATAGATTCTCTAGATGCTAAGAGTCTTTTGATAATGAGAACATCAATTCTCACTACCACTAGTCAGGTGAGACTGATCGGGTCATACCGAGAATTGGTTAGAACTATTGGCCCCAGTGAAGACAGGTTTGAGATTTGTTCTTAAAATATGGGACCTTAGTCCCACCGGGCGTGCCAAAAATTATTGGTCATCAAATCTGCCTAGGAAAGGATCTGGGTGAGTGTATGCGCCCTAGACCTGGACCAACATTGAAAGGTCGAAGGGAAGAGATGCCCCTCGTGCCAATCTCTAGAGAAAGGTCGACTCCTATGCTAAACTACTTTGGTGTTTTGAGATAAGGGATGCAGGAAAGAGATAAAGGGATTAGGGTTAGAGAAAGAAATAAAAAAAGGGGTAAGGGAAGAGAGATCGGTAATTTAAAGTAGGAGAGAACAGGAAGCATGATCACTAACTAGAAACTTGAATAGCAGCAAAGAACACCAAGAATGAACGAAAGAAACGCAACATTAACCTTCCTATGTATCCTCTGGGCGAGCTCATAGGATTCTCCTTCTCCCTTTCATCGAAATTTAGGGTTCATAGTAAATATGATTAGGACAAGTGAATATAACAGAAACCACAACCCACCAGGCAGCATAAAAGAAAACCAATATAGCATTTTTCCTCTCCTATGTATCCTTCAGGTGAGTTTCAGGGTACAGTCCCCAATCGCACACCGGATTTAGGATTCAGAGTCTCAGTATGCAAATGAAGAAATACAAAAGAATCAAACACATAAGGTAGCATAAAAGAGAGAAATTGAGCCTAAAGCTCTTTAGTATTAATCGTAGGACATCAAGTCACAGCAGCTTTCTAGCAAAAAGTTCCCCCCCTTTCTTACATTATAATGCCTGGGTTTTTATAGAGGACCCGACCCTCTGAGTCATTATTACATAGGATGACAAAGTATACTCTTGAGATTTGAGAATTTGGCTCCTCATGGCCTTCGAGACTGAGCTTTCAAATCCATTACTAGAACTAGAAACTGTGATCGAGTCAACCGTAGAAACATGCATTGATGAGTCGTCTGAGCATCATCGGTTTCTGGGTGCAATGCTCGAGTGGCCACCATGCTTGCCAAGATCTCCTTCAGGGACTGATACTTCGCTTCCAATTGCCAAAAATGAGCAATGAGCTTACCGAGCAAGTAAAAATGCACTTATGAGGCACTTGATTATCTCGAGAAAATACTCGGCTTAGAGTGCGTGCCCCTCGTGAAAAAGCAACATGTCGCGATATCATGACATTTCTATGTCTTTGGCTTGGTTCTTCTTCTTGCATCATGAAAATATGACATGTCATGAAATCATGACATTTCTATGTCTTTGTCTTCTTTTGTTTCTTTGAGCCGCGAAAATACATGTCGCGATATCGCGACACTTTTCTTTCTTGCTCCTTATCGTTCTGAGCCGTAAAAATGCGACATGTCATGATATCGTGACACTTTTTCTTTCTTGTGCTTCTTGTCACTCTAAGCTGTGAAAATGCTACATGTCGCAATATCACGACGCTTTCTCTTTCTTGCGCTTTCTCCTTGCTTTGAGCCGCAAAAACACAACATGTCGCGATATCGCGATGCATTTTCCTTCTTGCTCCCTCTTGTCACTCTGGGCCACGAAAATGCAACATGTCATGATATCGCGACACTTTTATTTCTTGCTCCCTCTTGTGGCTCTCAGCTATGAAAATGTAACATGTCGCGATATCGCAACACTTTTCCTTTCGTGTGCTTTCTCCTTGCTGTGAGTCACAAAAATGCAACATGTCGCGATATCATGACACTTTTTCTTTCTTGCTCCCTCTTGTTGCTCTGAGCCGTGAAAATGCAACATGTCGCAATATCGTGACACTTTTCTTTCATGCGCTTTCTTGTCGCTTTGAGCCACGAAAATGCGACATGTCACGATATTGCGACACTTTTTCCTTCTTGCGCTTCTTGTCGCTCTGAGCCACGAAAATGCGATATGTCGCGATATCGTGACACTTTTTGTCTTTTGCTCTTCCTCCTTGCTGTCGGCTGCAAAAATGCAACATGTCACGATATCGCGACACTTTTCATCTTCTGCTCTTCCTCCTTGCTGTCGGTCGTAAAAATGCAACATGTCACGATATCGTGACACTTTCTCTTTCTTGCAGCGAAGCTATCTTTTTTGGCCTGTTTGGTAGCGAAGCTTTTTCTTCTTCATTCTATGTACAAGGGGATGGCATTGAAAGCCAAAATTGCTGCAACACTTACAAATACTTTCGAAGCAAAAAGAAATACTTTTGCAAAAGGAAACACTACACAAAATTTTGATTTTTTTGATTTTTTTGATTTTTTTTCTACCCCTTGTGCAATGTGACAAAATTGTCAATAGTAACCATTTATAAAACTAGGCATTAGAAAACCTCTTTAGTCACATGTTACTTTGTAGATATTCGTTTCATCCTTATCAATGTCTATGGACCTACAACTCATCAGGTAAATTAGAAGCTTGGAGTGGTATTGAAGCCTTTATGATAATTGAAGACCAAGAAACTCATTTCATGATCATTGGAGATTTTAATGCCATAACCAAGCTGGATGAAAAATAAGGGGAATTAAGAAACTAAGCCATTGTAGGAGATATTTCTCAACTTTTATTCAAAATAATAATCAATGGGAGGTTTATTTTGAAGAATACAACTATACATGGACCAACGACAGGAGAGGCCAAAACCTAATAGCATAAAAATTGGATAGATGCATACTCTTAGATCATTGGCTAGATGAAGGGACTTGTGCTAAAATCAACACCTTGACAAGGATTGGTTCAGATCACTAGCCAATAGGAGTTAAAATGGTGGTAAGTGAATTTAAAAAATATCATATTTTAAATATGAGCAGATGTGGGAAGACCATCCTCAATTTGTTGATATGATAGCACATATGTGGAATTCTTTAGGAAACAATGGGTTGTTTACACTTCCAAAACAAATTAAATCAATGACATTTAGATTAAAAGAATGGAACAAGAACACTTTTGGAAATATTTTTGAGAAGAAATAACAAAAATATAAACTTTCAAAATTCCAAAAAGGTGATCATAATAATCCAAGCCTAGAAGAAAGGGAGTTGCTTAGTGAATATCATAATATTTTGAGTAAGGAAGAAAATTTTTGGAGATTAAAATCAAGATAAACTTGGTTAAAAGGAGATAAACGTTAACTTTTGATGTTTAAATCTTAATGTAAATAACCACATAATCAAATATAAATTTGCAATATAAAATACTCAATAATGAAAATAATTTATTCAAATATAACTCACAAATAAATTCAAAAATAACTCATAAAATGGACACTAATAAATGCTCTCGAAAATAGTAAATTGATATAGAATAAAGGTCACATACACCCTTCTAATTTCTTACAATGCTTAGTCACATATATATAATAGAATGTGACTCTTCATATGGAGTAATCTTGGCCTTCACTCTTCCTTGAGACTTTTCACTTTCCTATTCTAAGGACACATGTGCACTCTTACATAATGGACACTTTACACTCACCACTTTCTGCACTTTATTACATTACATAAAATATTTACTCACACTCTAATCTAGAACACACTCCTAATCTAATGATGTACCCAAGGTGGTACATTAGCATGTACCAAATAATGTAATATACTCCAACACCCCCATGTATTACATTATTTGGTTATTGAAGACTTTAGTCTTTAATATGAATCTTCATCTTTTGTCTTCAATCTACCTCATGTATATTAATATTTGGATTCATCATGTAACTATCTTCTTTGAATTTTAATTCAACCTTCATCTTGCCTCTCTTGATCTGATTTCTTTTCTTGTTTCTTCTTCTTCTTTTTTGTACCTTCACTAGTGATATATCTTCAATGCAATGAGTTAGTAGATCATCACAATAATATTGACTTGGATTCAATGGTTCATTACTAGTATGTTCTTTCTTTTGTTTCATTCCTTGAAAGAATTCAAAAGTAATTAATGATAGATAAATCATTAAACATTCCTTTGAAAAAAGTGCAATTATGTTCTGAGCATTCCACCAAGTCTTGAAAAGTACTTCATGAAGATAACCAATCAATGTCATAAAATTCTCTTCTTTTGCTTCCTTAAGAAACAAATAAAATATTTCTTTTATATTGGTAGGCAAATATTTGTATCCATCAAAGGTATCTATTAAGTTTTGTGAATAAAACTTAAGTTCATGAAATAGTTCATCATTTTCATTAAATGCATTCTTCACTATTTCATCCATAATTCTTTTAACTTTGAATAATAAATCTTTCAAATTTCTTAAAGCTTTGAGGTTGACTACCTTATGTCTCCCTAGTGTTTGGATGAAGTACTAATGATACCTTTTTTATAATAAAAAAAATTAAATCTTAAAAACGTTTATGTTGTAAACTTTATATATCCCTAATTTTGAATGTATGGTCAAATAATAACTTTGATAAATTTTTCAAGTTTCCAAACCTTTATGTTGAATATCTTTTGGCCCCCAAATAATTTTTTTAGCAATTTAGGAAATAATATTTGCAAATATAATATTTATAATTTGATGTAGAAAACCTTATTTCTCCCCCTTCAAATTACTTGCAAACATTAAAAACTTAATTCACAAAAATAAATAGATTAATTATAAAGTTTGTAATTAACTTCCCAAAACTTCCAAATTAACCATTCAATGATCTTCAAAAACTTCTCAAAATATCTTTATAAGATTTCTAGGATTTTAAATCATTAATTTGATGTCTTATCTCTCTACAAATATAATTAATCTATGTAGCACTAGATTGATTAAACTTTACTCTAATAAAAATCAAATTAAATCAAACTTATAGCTCTAAAACATTAATATAGAGCAAAACTTAATTTAAAATATTTTTACCTCCAAAATTGGGCATGCTAATTTCATGGTCTTCAAATTTTGACCTACGCAAAATGCTGCACTCCTCCTCTTCAAGTGCTCATTGCAACTTCTGCCATGCAGAATGGATTCTTGAATGCATTTAATGGGCTCTTTAGAATGTTTTCTCTTCCTCCTTCGACAATTGGTGCTCCTCCTCTAATATGCCAAGTGGTATAAAATCTCTTCTACTTCTCAACCAACATAACATATGGCACTTAGATTCTGGATGTTACTTCTTCAACGCTTGCACTCTTCTTGGTGAAGTTATGATTCCCTTGGCATTTGAATTTTGCTTGCACTCTTCTTGGTGATGTTATGATTCTCTTAGAACTTGAATTTTTCTTACGCTCTCCTTTTCTCTATACTTGATCAATTGGGTAACCTCCTCACCTTACCAAGCATTCAGTACCATATTATCTCCTATGTATTGATAACTATGACTACCAAATTTTGGCTCTCCATGTAACTGTTGCAAATCCTATCACTTGGATTTCCTTCTATTCTCCTCAAATGTACCTCTTTGATGCCCAATGATGTCTCTTTTGCTACTCACATTCCAACACTTGATGATGGTGATTTTTCTCTTTGGAATGGAGCTTGTGGTGGCTCTTCCAATCTCTGATGGTTCACAAAAGAAATGCTTTACCTCCTTAGCCGATGGCTCCTCCTTTCATGTTTGTGGTTCTTCCACACACTCTATGGCTCTTCTCAAATCTTCGATTATCGTTCCAAAACCTGCAACACTTCTATCACTTAGCTTTTCCTTTACATCGCTTTGCACCTATGTGGCTCACTTTCCAATAAATTTCAATTTGGTCATCTGCAATTCGGCTTCTCCATAGCTTGGTTACTCCATTGCTTAGCTAGATGTAGCTTTTAAATGACACTTCAAGGCTCTTGTTTTGATATATTTCTTCTTCTTTATACTATCTCTTTACGCCATATTCTAACTTATCTTCTACTTTAATATTATGTAGATTCAATTATGGTGAGGATTCTTCTTTCCTCAACTTGAAGACACAAACCTCAATGCCTTCTTTTGTTATTCTATAACTTTGAATATGGTGCTTTTAATACTTATAATAAATCAACTATTTTCACTTAAACAAAATATACCTTTACCACCAATTTTACAAACCTTTTCCGACCTCTTTCTAGTTTAATTTTTTTGCTTATCTTACTCTCTTTTTTCTATCCAAAAATATTGTCAAAAATTTCCAAATTTGCAGCTTTATCTCTTCTAAAAAATGTTATCCAAAAACTGCTTTATCTTCTTTCTTAACTGTCCAAAATGTAGCTTTTCCTCTTCTCAAAATGTTGTCCAAAACTTTACTTTTTCTCCTTCAACTTGTTGTCCAAAATTTCTAAATTTTGTAGCTCTAATTCTCCTACAAATGTTGCCTAAAATATATTCAAATATTGCCTAAAATATCTTTCAAAAAATACTTCTCTATCACCGATTCCACCATGTAAATTCAAAAAAAAAAAAAAATACTTCTCTATCTTCCTATATGCTGCAATCCCAAAATCAATTCCTATGCAAGGAAAGCACATAGGCAATTGAAGGTGAAATTCTTCTCTATCTGTTGTAGGAAGCTTCTCAACTTCTAAGAATAATTTTTTGCAACAAAAACTTAGACAAAAATAATCAAATACATTCAAATCTTCAAAAAATTCTAAAATCAATTAACTTCACTAGTTGTTTTCCAATCTAGTGGTAAAAACTATGCTAAGTCCTAATATTCACGAGTTATTTTGTAACCCTATGGAAATACTCTAGCCAAATGCAACTTGGAATATTCTTCTACCTTCAAATTTACTTTCTCTATCAAAATTTCCAATAGGACCTCTTTACTATGTTGTAGATTGTCTTCTATTTCCAATTTATTCTTGGAATAGGTAAACTCAATCTATCTAAAATTTTCAAATATTGAATCTCCAATCTTCACTAGTTTTTCTTCAACATAGTGGAAATACTATCTTCTCTGGTTTTCCTTCTCTAGAGGTAATATCTTCAACTTCACTGGTTTCTCCTTGACCAGTGGAAATGTCCTTAGACTATTTGCAACTTTTAAAAACCTATGCAAGAAAATACTTGTTGTAGCTTTGATACCATTGTTAGATTTTGATGCTTAAATCTTAATGTAAATAACCATAGAATCAAATATAAATTTGTAATATAAAATACTCAATAATGACATTAATTTATTCAAATATAACTCACAAATAACTTCAAAAATAACCCATAAAATGAACATTAATAAATGCTCTTGAAAATAGTAAACTGATATAGAATAAAGGTCACATACAAACTTCTCATTTCTTACAATGCTTAGTCACATATATATAATAGAATGTGACTCTTCATATAGAGTACTTTTGGCCTTCACTCTTCTTTGAGACTTCACTTTCCTATTCTAAGGACACATGTGCACTCTTACATAATGGACACTTGTGCACATTTACGTTCACCACACTTGCACACTCAATTACATGACAAATGTGCATTTTCTACACATTATTATATTACATAAAATATTTACTCACACTCTAATATATAACACACTCTAAATATAATGATTTACCCAAGGTGGTACTTTAGCATGTACCAAATAATGTAATATACTCCAACAAATACAAAGTTTTTTCTTAGGATGGATATAGTACAAAGATCAACATCCCAAAAGTACATAGATCAACATCCAAAATTAGTAAGATTAAATCAGTAGAAGGGATTTGGATTGAAGACTAGAGTGAAATAATCAAGGAGGCAAGGTCTTTTATCATAATATTCTAAGATCAGAGGAGTATGAAGTTCCTAATGATAAAATTATATAGGAAGTACCTTCAATTATAACAGATGAAGACAATAGAAAATTTATGGAGCCTATTACTCTAGAAGAAGTTCATTTAGTTCTTTTATCTTTTTTTAAGGATAAATCCCTTGGTTCAAATGGGCTCTCTACAACATTCTATCAACAAAATTGGGATATAGTGAAGGATTATTTATTAGTGGTAGTGGAACAGTCTAGTGTAAAACAATACATACCTTATAAAATAATGCAACATATCTTACCCTGATTACAAAAATGAAGGATGCAGAATTATTTAATTTTTTAGACCCATTAGCATATGTAATATGGCATATAAGATTATCTCCAAATTGATGGCAAATCGGTTAAGAGCACTGTTAGATAAAATTATTTTAGAAGAGAAAGTAGGATTTGTAAAAGGGAGATAGATTCTAGATAGGATCATAGTAGCTTATGAAGTTATGCATTAAAATTGAAGAAAAGAGAAAGCAATGATCTTAAAATTTGATATGAGTAAAGCCTATGATAGGGTTAAATGGAATTTTCTTTTTACAGTAGTATAAAAGTTTGAATTTTGGAAGAAATAAGCTAGATGGATTAAATTTTTTGTCTCTATAGTTTTATATTCAAGTTTGGTCAATGGGTTAGTAACATGATCATTTAAAACCAAGAGAGTTCTTAGACAGGGAGATTCTCTATCATCATATTTGTTCATTATTATGGCAGATGTTTTGGGTAGGAACTTGAATAAGGCTAACAAATATGGGCTTATAAGTAGACTTAAGGATAGTAATAACATCAACAACATCACCCATGAATAGTTTGTAGATGATACAACCCTTTTTGGGAAGGCAAGGATAAACAAGGCTAGAGCTTTGAATAACTTAGTAAAGGAATTTGGAAGAGCATCAAGGCAAAAAGTTAAAAGGACAAAATTCAAAGTTTACTTCCTAAAAATCCCAACTAAAATCAAAGCAATGATATAATAGTTACTTCAAATAGAGGAGGTAAATTTACCAACAACTTATCTAAGGATGTCTTTATTTGAGGGGAGAATGAGGACATAATTATGGAATCTAGTTATAAGTAAAGTTTAGAATAAACTACTGACATTGAAAGGTATATGATTATCATTAGTAGGAAGAGTGCAACTAATTATATTAGTCTTACAGGCCATTCCAACATATTATATTTCCTTGGATACTATGCCAAAATCGATAGAAAAAATTTAATCTATATTATGTGGTCATTTTTGTGGTCAAGATTACATGATAAAAGAAAATATCCTTTGGTTAAATGGAGCAAGGTGTGTGATGATAAAACTAGGGGAGGTCTCGGTTTAAGAGTTCTTACGGGTGCAAAATTAGCTCTTAGATGAAAAGTAATTTGGAGATTATACAAATATTCAAAGACAATGGGCAAGAATTATTCTAAGTATGTTGAGCCTAATGACCCATGCTTAATATTTATTTCATTCTCTCTACCAAATGTTATGCACTAGTAATTAAAGGTTTAAGATGGGTGGTTGAAACTAAAGAAAAAATTTCTATTTGGATGGATACTTGGTGTGATAAAAAACCACTCAATCTAGATAAAATTTTGAAACCATAGATGATATTAATTCAAGATAAATATGGTGATAGGGTTTCAAACATTTTTTACAAGGATCAAGAAGGAAGATACAAATGGAAAGAAGATTTGTGTACAAGTGTACAAGACGTTGATGCTAGGAGGTAGTTGAGTAGAAAGATAACAACAATGATTATTCTGAGGTGAGCCAAGGATAAGTTGATTTGGGAGTTGAATAGCTTAAGAGAATACACAACAAGAAGTGGATATAATTTAAAGCACCAACAAAATAGGAATATCGCAAGAATATGGAGAGATATTTGGGATAGCCAAAACATTCTTAAAGTCAAAATGTTTGTTTAGATAGTAGGTTATAGAAGAATTTTATCTTGGGATAACCTTATGAAAGGGGTCTTCATGGCCCCTCACAATGTGTTTTTTGTAAAAATGAAGAGGAGAGTATATACCATATCTTGGGATATTGCTTAATAGTCTAGAAACTATGGCAATGGATTCTTAATATGTTTGGTAAATGAATGGTGATGAATGGAAGAATTGAAGAATGGTTAAATCAATGACAAAGCACTTTTAAAAATGAGGCTTTACAAACAATCTAGGATATATCAAAAGATACAATACTTTGGACTGTATGGCTAAAAAGGAATAGAAGAATATTTAAAGGAAAGGAAAGCAATTTAGAGGTAATGAAAATGAAGATTTATTTAGCCATAGAGGAGTCTAAACCAACCCTATTAACTCACCCAATCCCTAATATGGAAGCAAAGAGCCTTGATAGATGGAGTCAAGTCATCAAATGGAATTATGATGTTGGATATAGGAAAAACAAAAAGAAGGTAAAGAATATAAAGTAGAAACCACCAAATGTGGAGTTGGTCAAACTAAATTTTTATGGAGCTTCTAAAAAAATCTAGGACAAGTAAGAGGAGGAATAATTAGAAATAACAGAGGTGAGATTTTATCTCATTATTCTTTCAATAGTGGATTTAAGACAAATAATGAAGTTGAATCTTGGGCAACTTTGGAAGGGTTAAAAATATACAAAAAAATGGAATGAAATAGAGCAAATATGGAAGGTGATTCTCTCTGTAACAACCCGACTCGACTACTGGTTGTCTAAAAAACAAAATAAAAATTTCGACAAGAGCATATATATATTTACAGAATTCATCCATCATGATATTAATACATGGCTTAATTCTTTCACATTTCAAGATCAATCACCACTGCAACTGGTGTCTTAAGTGCTCAGGACCGGCTAATTCCTGTAAGAGTTTGCCAAAATGATTCTACTCTCTACTCGAGCTTACTTGATCCCGACATGGGGTTGTCCCTTTTAGGGCCCATATCACATGAAAGGGAGAATACTGAGTTTCCCCACCCAAAGCATGTGGATTTACAACCCCCTCTAAGTACTTATGGCAGCTCCAAGCTAGGATGCTTTTGGGTTTAGCGTTATTATGCCAGTGACCAAACATAGCCTTCTACTAAGGTATATTTAGGGTCCACCATCACATGGATTTGTAGACCAGATTACTCACTCCCTACCATGGTTGATGGTAATGCTGCCCATACCATCTACTATTGGATTATCCAATTTCGTGGTTAACCCCTTAACCATTGCTTAAATTGGTTCTTCTCTAATTGAAGCAGAGTAGTGAGCATCCTCACGTACTAGTTGGCGGTCAACCAAGGGTGATGTCCCATACCATCATCCTTACCCTCAATAGCCATAGACCCCTACCTTATTATCTGGAAACGATAAACACCCACTTTGCTAGTCGCCACCACAACTAACGATGATGGTAAATAGCCCTACACGGTATGTTCCTTTTTGGACCTTACTTGGCATCTTGTTGCGAGGAAAAATAAGTAGTCCTACCCGACACTTTCCTCCTGGCCCTTACTCGGCATAATGCTCCATCAGCCCTAATAGGAATAATGTTTTCAAGCTCATGTTTTTTTTTTTTTTATTCTCAATATTTTGGTTTAAACACTTCATGAAGTGGTCTAAAAGTTTGATATACATAAGTGTTGGTTTTATGAGATAATAGTATTGAATTTTAAATTAAAAATTCCATTGAAATCTACATCTAGAATTTTACTTGAAACCAAAATACATTACAAAGTAATTTCATAGATAATTATATAATTCCTAATCCACACTTGATTTACATAAAACAAAGTACTTTTCAAAATAATTATCAATTAACCATTATCATTTAGATAATATTCTAACCTTTAAACTATAACTAAGTTTCCATATATAATAACAAATTCTAAAATATTAATCTACAAAAACATAAAGAAATGTCACACATGGAGAATCATGTATCTATTCAGACCTCTCTTTTTCTAAATTACTTGTGGAATTTTATATAACTAAAACAATCGTTTCTGCCACTATACCATTACATTTTATACTAAAGCTATCATATTTTCTGTTGTGCCCATGTTGAGTAAACTTCCAACTCCTCTTTGCATAGGAGTATATATATATACACTAAGACTAAACTAGACATAACCACTTTATGCAGATTTCTAATTATATAAACAATATGCATATAATTCTGGCATATTATACACAGCTATAGTTTTCTATTTGTCCAACCAACGATCATGGTACCATTAATAGTTTTCATGTTATTTCCAGAAAATAAGATATCTTGTATAAATCATTTTTAGAGACACTCAAACACACCTTAACCATATGCTGCTACATTTTCAATTATCATATCCACCAGAATATTATGAAAACATACTTTCGTATCACAAAGAGATATATTTATTTTAGAAGGTTATTTGTATATAATAGAATTTCAAGATTTCAGTAATCAACATTATAAATCCATGATTTTTGATGGCGACAAGGCCAAAATGACCACACAACGTGTTCCATAATTCTATTAATGAAAAGCTAAAAATAAACTTAAAAAAACAACGGCTCTATTCAAGCATATGGGCATACAGAATTAACACGCTAATGCAAATGGAAACACCAGCCAGCAATCACATGACAGGATTACACCCAAATTTCTATGAGAACAGCTCAAGACATCATGGCCTTAGCTTGCACCTGCACAACCTTCTCTACAGCGCCCAATGGAATTTTTGTGACTCTAGCTAATAACAATACCTTCATTTTACCCATCTTTTCCTTTAAATAAGAGAGTTCACAAGATGACGGAATGACACCAAGCAACATTCGCTTTGCCAGCTATGACTTTAGAACACGACCAAGTGGTAAGGTTTCCCCACCTCCGGGTGGATGAAAAATAGTTTACTATTATTAAGTTTAGGAAACATAGTCTTGTCCGACGTTCCCCTAACCCTTAGATATAGGTATTCATATTATTTTATTTATATATATTTTTTTATTATTTGTTTATATGGTTTAGGCTTACCTTAAAATCTCCCTTTTAAATGTTTTAACATTATCATACTCACAAGCTACGCACACACCACCTTTCATATGTGTGCTATGTTGTGCTATGTTTTTAATGTTTAAAACTTTAGTAAAAATAAAAGTATCAATTTCTTTTTAATTGTTATTTTAATATTTTATTATTTCAAGTTAATATTTTTTTATTATTATTTATTTTTTTTTATATTTCCTTAATATTACAAAAATATTGATATTTATATGCAATAGTTAAGATAATAACAAACTGTGAAAGAAGTCATACACAAAATTCAATTATGCATGGTTCAAAATGTAATGACAGGCAGAATGCAGTGCATATGCAAAACCTATGGTGGGTTTCCATGTACCCACGGGCCAAGGTGCACGTGGCACAACATCATGTCCCACTCACCTAACACTTCCAAACTCTGTCTCTATCAGGGGCAGGTGTTTTCCTTTGCCACGCACGTGAACCTGCACTTGCATTACAAAAACTTAATGCAACATCATATTCCTCAAAATAAATTAATCTCAAGTGACGGGGATGTGACATACTCCCCCACTAGGAATTAACACAGTCCCTGTGTTAGCTAAAAATATAAATACAGATTTTCACAACTGATCATATACATATAAGCATAAGTACAAAAACAATTATACAATTTCCTTATCCAGTATTTCAAATTCTAATATCAAATCACATCATACCAAACAAAGTAAAACATTGTTCCATATTAATTGTATTTTGATCATCAATCTTGAAACAAGTAAGGAAATTGGTTTTTCATGGCAATAACATCCTCCTAGGTGGCATTTTTCTTAGAGTAATGGTCCCACTGGACCCTACACTGCTCCACAGTCCTTTTTCTTAGTTGTTTAGTTCTAAAGCCCAAAATATTAATTGGTCGAACCTCAATGATTTGTGGGTCTGACATCTACAGATGGAACACATCCAGGATATGAGATGGGTCAGCTATATATTTACGAAGAAGAGACACATGAAAAACACTATGGATTTTTGACAAGTTCAGTGGTAGTGCGAGTTGGTAGGCAACAGGGCTAATTTTGGCAATAATGTCAAAAGGACCGACAAATCTAGGACTTAATTTAGTGGATTTAATGGAACTTTTGGTCGATTTAACTCTAAGGAAGACTTTGTCACCAATGGCAAATTCTTGGGGTGTTTGTTTAAGGTCAACATAACTCTTTTGATGATCAGCAGCTTCATGAAGTCGTTGGCGAATTTCTTTAAGCTAATTCTCCATTTGTTTAATAGCATCAGGACCGATCACTTCTCGATCGTCCAAATTATCCCACGTTAAAGGTGTCCTGCACCTACGCCCATATAGAGCCTCAAAAGGGGCCATGCCCAACGTGGTATGATAGTTGTTATTATAAGAAAATTCCACCAAGAAGAGATAATCTTCCCATTTACTCTGGTGGTCCATACAGTACATGTGTAGCATATCTTCTAGCACTTGATTGACCCGCTCGGTCTGTCCATCCGTCTCAGGATGATAAGCGATGCTAATATTGAGCTTTGTTCCCCAAGCTCGGTGCAATGCTTGCCAAAACTCAAAAGTGAATCTCGAATCTCTATCCGAGATGATTATTTCGAGAAATCCATGCAGTCTTACAATTTCTCGAGCAAAATTTTGTGCTATAGCGGTTGCATCATCTCGAACACTGCCTGGTATAAAATGTGCTACTTTGGTTAATTTATCCACTATCACAAATATTGCATCATGTTGGAATCGTGTCTTGGGAAGGCCAATAATAAAATCCATAGATATCACTTGCCACTTTTGTTCTGGAACTTCGAACAAATGCAATTTTCCTCCAGGATGTTGATGTTCTGCTTTAACCTTCTAGAATTCCAAGCATCTTGCTACAAATTGTACTACATATTTTTTCATCCCAGGCCATAAATAGTCTTTCTTCAATGTTTCCCTCATCTTAATTACCCCTGGATGAGCGGAATATGGAGCATAATGAGCTTCTTGTAAGATAGTTCTTTTAAGTCCTTCATTATTGGGTACTATTATTCTCTATTCTGAAAATATACCAGATTTTGCTTGACACTATAATCCTTGTGCCGATTTGATTCTTGCTCAATATTGCTTCGGCATTGCTTGCAAAATTCATCATCCTTTTGCATTTCCATGATCTGCTCTTTCAGCCCATACTGGCATTTTGTAAGAGTTGTTATATGCTTTCTCCTACTGAGAGCATCTACCAATTTATTTTCTTTCCCTTTGATATATTCAATACCAAAGTCATATTCAGCCAAAAACTCCATCCATATTCACTATCGAGTATTTAGTAGAGGCTGAGTAAAAATGTATCTCAAACTCTGATGATTGGTTTTAAGTTCAAAGGGCTTTCCTAATAGGTAGTGCCTCCAAATTTTAAGAGCATAAACCACTATCGCCAACTCTAAATCATGTGTAGCATAGTTTACCTCATGTTTCTTGAGTTTCTTGGACTCATATGCTACTACAACCTCATCCTGCATCAGCACACCTCCTAGTCCTTCCAATGAGGCATCAGTGCAAACTATAAATGATTTGTTTAGGTCAGGTATTTTCAATATAGGTGCAGTTGTTAGCTTCTCCTTGAGAGTTCTGAAGGCTTCCTCACACTGAGTTGTCCACCTAAAAGTTTTCCCTTTTCTTTGTAGATTGGTGATGGGAAATGCTACCTTTGAAAACCCTTTAACAAATCATCGGTAATATCCAACCATTCCCATAAAACTTCTTACTTCTGATACATTGGTTGGAGTTGGCCAATCTATTATGGCCTCAATATTTTTAGGATCTACGGCTATCCCTTCAGCTGAGATAATATGCCCCAAGTATTGAACTTGTGATGTATAAAACTCACATTTGGACAACTTACCATATAGTTGATTTTTCCTGAGAACTTCTAACACTATTCTCATGTGTTCATCGTGTTCTTCTCTAGTTCGAGAGTAAATCAAAATATCATCCAAGAATATTAGCACAAATCGATCTAATTGCTCCCTAATACACGTTGTTCATCAGGTTCATAAATGCAACTGGAGCATTGGTTAATCCAAATGACAATACAGTAAATTCATAGTGTCCATATCGAGTTCTAAAAGCAATATTATGGGTGTCCTCTTCCTTGATTCTTAACTGATGGTATCCCGATCTTAAGTCAATTTTAGAAAAGATGGTAGCCCCCTTCAATTGATCAAACAGATCATCAATTCTAGGCAAAGGATACTTATTCTTAATTGTCATTTTGTTGAGCATCCTATAATCAATGCATAATCTCAGGGATCCATCCTTCTTCTTAACAAATAGGACCGGTGCTCCCCATGGTGATACACTGGGCTTAATATGTCCTTTTTCCAACAGATCTTGTAGTTGGGTTTTAAGTTCTTGCAACTCAAGTGGTGTCATACGATAAGGATTTCTAACAACCGGAGTTGCTCCTAGCATGAGTTCTATTGAAAAATCAAACTCCCTTTTTGGAGGTAGCCCAGGCAAATCTTCTGGAAAAACATCCCTAAATTCATTTAACACTGGGTATTGTTGGAACAATGCGGAACTTGAGTCAGTCTCTTCCTTCTTGTTCATTTTAATCACATATAGCTTACATCCTTTTCTCAAGGCTCTTTTGACCTGCATGGTGGTCATCAAATGAGGCTCAAAAGATGTTCTATTACAATGGATACGGATTCGTCGGTTAGCATCATCCGTAAAGTCTATCCATATTTCCTCAAAATTTAGTAGGGCCTTATGGGATTTTAGCCAGTCTACTCCCAAGACTACATCAAAAGCATGCAAAGGAGCTACATACAAGTGCCAGTTGATTTTCCCTTGAGGTATTTCTATGTGTGGATCAAATAGACACTAGTTGACTAAGTAAGTTTATCCCGAACCATACTCGACTTGCCACCCATTTGCCATAACCCCAGGTTTTTTAGGTATGTCCCTTAAAATACTTTTTGAAATGAAACTATCTGTAGCACCACTATCAATTAAAATGTGTACATCTCTTTTGCCTAACTTTCCTTTAATCATAAAGGGAGTAGCTTGCCCCAAAAGGTTAGGGTTACCTATGGCAGCAAAAATTATGTGTGGTGCCTCCTCAGTGGGATTCCTACGATCCGCTATGTTTGGGCATTGTCTGGAAAAATGGTCTAATGATCCACATGCATAACATGTGTTTGGTCCATCATTATTTTGTTTACCACCATCCTTATTCTTGGTTGCCATTTTTACCCTGTTCCTTGTTGTTGTCTTTCTTTTCCTAAAAATTCCTTCGTTTTGGCTGCCCTCTGTGCCCCTGGTATTTTCCCTTATTTCTATTTTCATTTCTATTACGTCCTCCATATCTAAATTTCCTATACTGTTCTTTGCCCTTATTCTACTCGGGATATCTTCTTTTCCATGAATTATCTCTTTCAATTTGTTGATAGTAGGCTTTTACCTCTTTTTGACTTGATTCCTCATATCAGGCAACGTCATAGGCAACTGACAGTGTTTGTGGTACTTTTCTTCCCACTGGTTGACTATATTTGGGGTGCAACCCCATAACAAACTTGTGGGCTTTGAACCTTTCCTGACCATCATATTTTGGTGCATACTTAAGAAGTTGCACAAACCTATGGTAATATTCAATTACCGTCATATTACCTTGTCGTAAATTGGTGAACTCACCATGTTTCTCAATATAGAATTGTTCAGTAAGAAAGCGATCTTTGAATTCTCTTTCAAATTCTTCCCAAGGTATATCCAGTGCCTCCTTATGAGTAATTTTCTTATACGTAGTCCACCAATCCCTTGCAGGACCCTCTAAGTGTGCTACTACCCAAGTGGTTTTAGATTCAAAGCATAGAGGTTGAATTGCAAAATACCCTTCGGCTTCACTCAACCAATTAACGATGATCTCACCGTCACCTCTTCCATCAAATTTAGAGATATCCAACTTCTTTATCTCTTTTTGCAACTCTTCACCCACCTTCCTCCTCGAGGAACCCTCTATAAATTCATTGACATTTCCAGTTACCTTTTTTTGAGTCAAGTTTTCAATGACTTTTTGTTGTTGGGTGATTAGTTCTTATTGTTGGGTCATATGTGCCCGTTGTTGATCCATGTGCTCACTCATTTGAGCTTTCTAGATTTCCATTTTTTCACGTTGCTGGTTCAATTGATCTTGCATGAGTTGAATCATATGAGCCATATTTTCATCATTGTAGGTAGCTCTTGTGGCTACAGGTTCTTTTTCTCTTCTGATCACATGCCATGATACTTTAGAAGCTTGCACCCTCTTGGACTCTTTTATGAGTCATCTTGGTCCCTTTCTTGGAACCTCTACAATCTCATCTTGCAGATTCACATTGGTCCTCCATGAGGTACCTGCCATGTCTAGCATCAAAAGAGTTATGTCAGATCAGCTATTCATGTTTTATCTACCAAGGTTTCACAACCTAGGCTCTGATACCAAATGTAACAACCCGACTCTACTATCGGTTGTCCAAAACACAAAATAAAAATTTTCAACAAGAGCGTATACATATATTTAGATTTAACCATCATGATATTAGTACATGGCATAATTATTTCACACTTCAAGAACAATCACCACTGTAGCTGGTGTCTTAAGTGCTCGGGACCATCCAGATTCCCATAAGAGTTTGCCAAATTGGATCTACTCTCTACATGAGCTTACTTGATCCTGGCATGGGGTTGTCCCTTTTAGGGCCCATATCACCTAGAAGGGAGAACGTTGAGTTTCCCCACCCAAAGCATGTGGATTCGCAATCCCTTTTAACTACTTATGGCAGTTCCAAGCCAAGATGCTTTTGGGTTTAGCGTTATTATGCCATTGGCTGGTCATAGCCTTCTACTAAGGCATAGCCAGGGTCCACCATCTCATGGCTTCGCGGACCAGATTACTCACTCCCTACCTTGGTTGATGGTAATGTTGCCCATACCATCTACCGTTGGATTATCCAATTTTGTGGTTAACCCCTTAACCATGGCTTAAATTGGTTCTTCCCCAACCGAAGCAGAATAGTGAGCATCCTCACGTACTAGTTGGTGGTCAACCAAGGGTGACGTCCCATACTGTCATCCTTACCCTCAATAGCCATAGGTCCCTGCCTTATTAACTGGAAACGGTTAACACCTTCTTCGCTAGTCACCACCGTAACTAATGATGATGGTAAATAGCCCTACATGGCATGTTCCTTTTTGGCCCTTGCTTGGCATCTTGTTGCGAGGAAAAATAAGTAGCCCTACTCGGCACTTTCCTCTTGGCCCTTACTCGGGATAACACTCCATTAGCCCTACTCGACATAATGTCTTTCAAGCTCATGTTTGTTGTTTTTTTATTCTCAATATTTTGGTTTAAACACTTCATGAAATGGTCTAAAATTTTGATATACACCAATGTTGGTTTTATGATATAATAGTACTGAATTTTAAATTAAAAATCTCATTGAAATCTACATCTAGAAGTTTACTTGAAACCAAAATACATTACAAAGTAATTTCACAAATAATTATATAATTCCTAATCCACACTTGATTTACATAAAACAAAGTACTTTTCAAAATAATCATCAATTAACCATTATCATTTAGATAATATTCTAACCTTTAAACTATAACTAAGTTTCCATATATAATAACAAATTCTAAAATATTAATCTACAAAAACATAAAGAAATATCACACGTGAAGAATCATGTATCTATTAAGACCTCTCTTTTTTTAATTTACTTGTGGAATTTTATATAACTAAAACAATCATTTCTACCACTATACCATTATACCATTACAGTTTATACTAAAGCTATCATATTTTCCGTTGTGCCCATGTTGAGTAAACTTCCAACTCCTTCTCTTTGCACAGGAGTATATATATATATACCAAGACTAAACTAGACATAACCACTTTATGCAGATTTCTAAATCTATAAACAATATGCATATAATTTTGGCATATTATACACAACTATAGTTTTCTATTTGTCCAACCAACGATCCTAGTACCATTAATAGTTTTCATGTTATTTTCAAAAAAGAAGAAATCCTGTATAAATATTTTTTAGAGACTATCAAACACAAATTAACCCTATGCCGCTATGCTGCTACATTTCCAATTATCATATCCACCAGAATATTATGAAAACATACTTCCGTATCACAAAGAGATATATTTATTTTAAAATATTATTTGTATATATAATAGAATTTCAATATTTCAGTAATCAACATTATAAATTCATGATTTCTGAAGGTGACAAGGCCCAACTGACCACACAACGTGTTCCATAATTCTATTAATGAAAAGCTAATAGCAAACTTTAACAAACAAGAGCTCTATTCAAGCGTATGGGCATACGGAATTAAAACTCCAATGCAAATGAAAACACCAGCCAACAATCGCATGACAGGATTACACCCAAAGTTCTGTGAGAACGGCTCAAGGCGTCGTGGCCTTAGCTTGCACCTGCACAGCCTTCTCTACAGCGCCCAATGGAAGTTTTCAACCCCAGCCTCCCACTCGTGCTGAAAAAGACGAACGTATTGGATAGCATGAGGTCAGTGAAGGGTCAGCTTGACCCACTAGAATGTTTCTACATGACATGCAGCGTGCAGATAAACAAAGAGATTCACCCAAGGAATGCAATATTTATTTCAACTGAGTTATTTTATGGCAGCATGAAAATTTCGTTCTTCAAAGCATGGGTTTAACCATTATTGAATATTTGATTATTTTTCGAAAAACTCTCATTTTAGACACTGTAATGTATAGTTTTCCTCTTCATTAAAAAACTTAGAAGCCATAATCTAAATTCAGCAAACAAAGTTTCATTATAGTTCAAATTCAGCAATTAGAATTTCTTAGCAATTTCAGCACACACCAGATTTCCTTTTCAAATTTCTCGGAGCATACACAATCAATAAATAAATAGAGACATCGTTTTAAAGTTTATATAACATATTCTACTTTCAAACTTTCCCCATGATAGGCTTTGACCTAATAAAAAACGTAGCTTGTTACCCAATTGGCTTTCAACACTCCTCACAACGCTGGCCAACACTTCTCACGACACTAACAGGAAACGACGAGCTTCCAAAAATGTTATGGCAATGCACAATGTTGTGTGACTCTGGCTAATAACAATGCCTTCATTTTACCCATCATTTCCTTTAAATAAAGAATTCACGAGATGATAGAATGACAACAAATAATTTTTGCTTTGCCAGCTATTACCTTAGGACACAGCCAAGTGGTAAGTTTCCCCTCCTCCGGGAGGATGGAAACTAATTTGGTATTATTAATTCCATACAACATAGTCTTATCTGACATTACCTAACCCTTAGATATAGATATTCATATTATTTTATTTCTATATTTTTTTATTATTTGTTTATATGGTCTTAGGCTTACTTAATAGTCTCCCTTCATAATGTTTTAAGTCCATTAAATATTCAATATATTTTCACACTCACAAGCTACGTACACATCCTTTTATTTTTAATTATTATTTTAAGTTAATATTTTTTTTATTTTTTTTATTTTTTTTTTATTATTATTTTTTTCTTATATTTTTTTAATATTACAAAAATATCGATATCTATATGCGATAGATAAGGCAATAACAAACAACTTGTGAAAGAAGTCATACACAAAATTCAATTATGCATAGCTCTAAATGTAATAACAGGCAGAATGCAGTGCATATGCAAAATCCTATGGTGGATTTCCATGTACCCACGGGCCAAGGTGCTCGAGGCACAACATCATGTCCCACTCACCTGATGCTTCCAAACTCTGTCTCTGTCAGGGGTGGGTGTTTTCCTTTGTCATTCACGTGAACCTGCACCTGCATTACAAAACTTAACGCAACATCATATTCCTCAAAATAAATTAATCTCAAGTGACGTGGATGTGACACTCTCGTAGTAATAAATGCAATTTTGTGGAAAACAAAGGCTCCATGGAACATACAAGCGATAATTATGAAAATTCAAGACCTTGCTATAGAGTTTGAAGAAGAAGGTTTAGACATATGTTAAGAGAAGGAAACAAATGTGTAGATAGGCTAGCCAATAAAGGGATTTTAATTGAGGATCATTAAGTTAATTTCTCTTTTCCATGGTTAGAGGAAGTAATAAGTTTAGCTATAGTTGACAAGAAACTGTTGACTGCCTGAATCAAATAATGATTAATATTTACTTTAATGTTTTCATTGGTAATATCCTTTTTTTATAACATTAATGTGCTTTCATATAAACTATTTATTATAATTTTTGTGTTTGCAATTGTGCTTCAAAAAGCAAACTAGATATGAAAATTTAGTAAAGTGAACTATGATAATACAATGTTTTAGAAATATTACTCTTCTAAGATGCAATGCATATATAGTAGAGGTGAAGTTTTGGTATTGCAAAGGTTGTTGTAGCAAAATGTCAAGAAGGATGTTGAGTTATGGAATATTTGTATTCACACTAAAATTTGAAAAAGATCTAGAAAATAAAAATCAAGAATTCAAACATTTTATGTAAAATGATTTAGGTTTTTAACTATAGTAATTCAATTGAGATGAAAATTGAATTTATTTGTAAACTCTCTAAATCTAAAGAAGAGAGTTGTGATTTGTCAAATGTGGGGGACACAAGTACAACCCCTTGTTCTTCAACAAAAAAAAAATGATGTAACTAATGAATGCAATGTTAGTATGGCATGCTGAAAGACATATGGTAATAAGGTTTTAATCCGACTGCTTGCATGTAAGTTACTAGTGTATTAGATGCTCATATTCTATCTTGAATAACCTCCAATACACTTAATTTCATGAATGTTAATGTACAATATGATACAACTTTACAAGGTTTTCTTTTAATAGAAAAAAGGTTAAGAAACTACACTAACATTTAAAATGATGGTGGTAATATACAAGAAGCTCTTAACAAAATACAAAGAACAAAAATGTTTGAAGAACAACTCTTAAGCAAAACATTCAAAGAAAAGAAAATTAACAAGGGTTGGTACTCCTACTATGAAAGGCATCTCATAATTGCAATATACTAATGCACAATCTCAAAAGGACTAGTGCTTGTGCACAATGCAACAATTAAAACAAAACTAGTTTATGAAAACATGTGACTATTAAGAAAGACTAGCAAAAGGAAGAGATATCTCATAATTGAGGTCTATCGACATAGTTTTAAACGTTATTGCTAACTTGCAAAATATTATTACAAATGAAATAGGAAAAAACCTATGTATAGTAACAACATATTGCTTCTTATTAGTTATTATCAATAGGGGATTTGGTTTATCTAACAAGACATAATAAAAGTATCTTCATGTAATGAAACATCTTCAAGAAATATGGCAATTGTAGTAGCAATCCAATAATGTGCAATAAACAATATCCAATGATAACAAATAATTCAGATCCAATTGCCAAAAAATCAAATATGTAAATAATCAAATTCCAAATTCAAAGTAATAGAAATCCTTAGCCACTCAAAGAGGGTAAAGTTTTATGTGTAACAAAAACAACTAAGATTCAAATATGAAAGATGATTTCACTTACAACATAACTCTTCTTATTTATTGACAAAATCAACACTATCCCTAATCTTAATACTCAAAAATTGATTTTTTAAACCTAAAATACAAATTAATAAAAATAAAAATATTCGATATAACTATATTGAAATCATTATACATCATAAAATATACTACATTTTGAACATTTTGTACAAATGCAAATTTCAAATTGGTGTACTTTTAGTGTTAGAGATCTTGGCAACATGATCTCCCATTCCTGGCTAAAATACTCATACTCATATTTACAAGTGAGCAATGGTCTTATTCATGCTAAGATGACCAAAAAAAAAATAAGAGATATATGATATATACTCTTGTCAAGTGCATCCTTTATCTCCCTAGGTCAATGATTTTGGATGATGGTGCGTTTTCAAAGCGTTAATGATAAGTTGGTGCACCTTAATACAATTTTGGCGCTATGCGTTTTCTAACTATTGGTAGGGAAGCCCGAGAAGAAATAGAGGATAAGTTAGTCGATAAATTGAATGTTTATTAGTAGATTGTTTAAGAATAAAAAAATTATTGGTAAAGAAAAAATATAAGGAATGGAAAATAAAAGTAATCAAAGACTAGAAAGCGACTCGAGCGAGGTGAGGAGTTGCAACATGTTGGGTCTGCGGTGTGGAGAGTCGTCTGTGCAAAAGAAGCCCAAATGAAGAAATCTCATAAGCTGAACCCTGTAATCAATATCATCATTTCCTTGCAACATTGGATCGAGGGCTTCGGCAGCACGGCCCCCTGAAATGAGCATCCTGATCCACTCCACCAGATTGGAATTATTATCATTAAGAGCGTCACAAACAGAGAGGGGCCTTCTGCCAGTGGCAAGCTCAAGCAACACTACGCCGAAGCTGTAAACATCCCCCTTGTTGGTGGCTCTCCATGACTGAGAATACTCAGGAGGAACGTACCCAAGTGTTCCAGCAACAACCGTACTGACGTGGGTGTCTCCTCCATCCATAAATCTGGCCAGTCCAAAATCTGTGACATGGGGTTTGAAATCCTCAGCCAGAAGAATGTTGCTGGCTTTCATATCTCGATGTATCACTGCGGGAGAGCAATCGTGATGAAGAAACTTGAGGCCTTTTGCAGTTCCCAAAGCTATTTTGTACCTCGTGGGCCAGTCCAATTGTTTTGAACCGCCAGGCTTTTCATAAAGCCAATCCTCCAGGCTACCATTGGACATGAAATCATAAACAATGAGTTTCTCTGTTCCAAATAAACAGCAACCTCGCAGAGGAACCAAATTCTCGTGAAATTCATGACTTCCCAAGGTCTGCATTTCAGCTAAAAACTCTCTCTCGCCTTCGGGTCCCTTCTGCTGCAGCTTCTTCACAGCAACAATTGATCCATCTCTGAGTTTGCCCTTATAGACGGTTCCAAATCCTCCACGGCCAACAACGCAGGAATCGGAAAAATTAGCTGTTGCTAATAGAATATCTGTGTAGGTAAACTGCTTGTCTTTGAAAAAATGAGTTGTGTTAAAGCCTGTGGATAACCCATAAGCATTACCCTTGCTTTTCTCTTTCACAAGAGCAAGTTCTTCTCCTCCATCTCCATCTGCATCTCCATATCGGACACTATCCATAGAGTCACAGCTATATGCAGGTCCCCTTTTTCCCAGCAGGGAAAACGTGAGAAATCCACAGGCGAGAGTGACGACGCTTGCAATGACGGAGATGACCATCACAAAAATCCTGAGAGAACGGCCGCGGCCTCCTTGACTGATTCTCGGAGCAGGACCATGAGTTCGGTTCATGTTTGTGCATGATCGTGAATTGGTCACGTTGCTTCTCATGTTTGGCAGGTATTCAAAACACAGCGATTCATCTCCAATATACGAACTCTCTTCGAACGTGTTAAATTGGCCTCCAGATGGAACAACTCCTCTCAGCAATGGATTGTAAGAGATGTTGAAGTGTGTTAGCTCGTTCAGATTGGTGAATGTGTCTGGTATTTGTCCACTGAAGTTATTGCTTGAAAGATCCAGCACCTGCAAACATTTGATGTCGCCTAACGAGGGGGGAAGCGACCCACTAAAGCGATTGAAAGAAACATTGAAGCCCTCAAGTGGAATATCTGCAATCTGTGGGGGAAGCGGTCCATCAAATTTATTATTGCCTAAAAGAATAAGGCTTAAGAATCTCATATTGCCAATACTTGTGGGAAAAGAACCGCTTAAATGGTTGCCAGTGAGTTGCAAGTAACCTGAGATGATGGGCTTATAAACATTTCCCTCGCCTTCCTTGGGACAGATTTGAAAAAGAGCTGTTCCTTGAAGCAATTTTTCCCAAAACTGCTTGCAGCTTCTACGGTTCAATATGTCATACACGAATGAAAAAGGTGGATAATTTGCTGGAAGCCACCTTCTGAGGGATAAACACTCTCCTGACTGCCTTGGTACCGGCTCTAGAACTTTCTGATTGTATTTGAATGTATCATTAGGGTTACTCCCCATAGAACTCAACGCGTCTGGAAAAGGCCCTGAGAGCTGATTAAAGGCTAAGTTAAGCCAGAGCAAACTCTTGCACTCGCCAAGTTCTTGGGGAATTGGTCCTGTAAGACTGTTGTTTGCCAGCATTAACCATAACAAATTGGTGAGATTCCCCAGTGATGGAGGTAGAGGACCCGTTAGTGAATTAGAGGACAGGTCAAGAATCTGCAGTTGTGATAATTGACCCAACTCCGGTGGAATATTCCCAGAAAAGTTATTACCAGCCAGCAAAATATATCTAAGTTTCTGCATGCTCCCAAACTTCACTGGGATTTGACCAGAAAAATTGTTATAGCTAAGGTCTAGGAATATAAGAACAGGTAAACTGAAAATTCCAGTGGAAATATCAGAAACATAGGAATTTTGATGGAGAATCAAAAACTGAAGACTCTCAAGTTCTCCAAATATTGGTTGTATGCTGCCACCAAAATTGTTGCCGCCCAGGTCAAGAAATTTCAAAGCTTTGCATTGCGTTAAGTTCACTGGGATGTCTCTGGACAAACTATCGTTGTTCAGAATAAGAGTCTCCAGCATCGGCAGCAAGCCAATCTGAGGAGGAATTTTGCCAAAAAGTCGATTTTCTGATAAGTCCAGATGTACTAAATCTCTGCAGTTATTGACGTTTTCAGGAATTGGTCCCGTCAGATTATTTTTTGACAAGTCCAATTTTTTCAATCTGCACGGCACCGAAAAAACTTGTGCAATAGGACCGGAAAGATTATTACAACAGAGATAGACTTCTTCCATATTGCCAACACCTTCCCACACTGTTCCAGAGAGCTCATTTTCACTGAGGTCAACAGTCTTCAATCCGGTACAACGAGAAAGAGTGTCTTCTATTAAGCCTGTGAAACTGTTTGCAGATAAATTCAAGGTAGTTAATTTATCACAGGGATTGGGCACAACAGAGAAAATGCTCCCGTTGAAACGATTGAAAAAGAGGTCTAAGTATTGAAGCGAGATCAAAGCTGTGAAATCTGGAGTGCCCTCTAGGAAATTGTTGGAGAGATTTAAGACGGTAAGACCTTTGCAATTGCCCAAATCCGATGGAATTTCACCCTTAAACATATTTCCTCCCAAGGAAAGGTTGGACAGAGCAGTCAACGCCGAAAATCCGTTAAAAAAGGTACCTTGAAGTCCACCTCCCCCAAAGTTAATGCCCGTAACGCGTTCAGAGTCTTGCACAGTTCCACATGTGATGCCAGACCAATTACATGGAGTCGAATCTGATTGAAGCCAATTTTCATACAATTTTCCTTTATAAGGATTATCTTTTTCCAATACTGCTTTGAATCTGAGCAATGTCTCCTTGTCTTGCTCCAAAGAACCATTTGCCTCCAGCAGCAATCGGTGAGTATGCAAATCTGCAAAAGAACAACCTTAATTCGTAAGTAACCACAAGAATAATGTACACCCTTTGTCAGAACACCAATTTTTTTCCATCAGTGCACAATTTTCTGCAATGAAATATCTTTTCTTTTCTATAGGTTCGATTCCAGCCACCTTAATTGCTCCAAAGAACAGAAATATTCTTGCCTATAATCTAGTAGCTTTTGTTTGTCCTGCACTTCCAATTTGACGGCTCTTTGCAAGTGCTAGCGGAACTATGTCTAAGTATTTCTCAAAGACCAAGCTGGAACCAATATGTTTGGATTCTTCCTTTTCCCTCCTTTTAAACCCTAGTCGAAAAGCCGCATGGATCTTGTTTTAATCTTCAATGAACTTACCCAATTTAAACAGTATCTATCGCAGAGCTTAAATGATTTTAAATTGTGGTTCTAATAAAGCTATGCAAAGACATCTCTGTTTCGTTAAATTGAAGTCTAAGAAAAAGATTTAGAGTAAACATGTCTAGAACATTGATTTTTTTATCAGTTCGATCTAAAATAAAGATGTCTGAAACCTTTGATGCTTTTTACCTATTTCTTTCTAAAAGAACTTTCTATTCTGTATGTGAAACATTTTAGATCCTACAAGATTGTCATTGTCAGAAATCAATTTTCTTTATTTACACTTTTTTAACAGAAACATAAGGGAATCACTTATAGCTTAAACTTGATTTTTTTATAAAAATTTAAATACATACTAATTTGATATTCGGAAAATTTTAAGAAATACTAATTTAGTGTTCAGTGTCTCTCCATAACAGTATTAGATCTTGCCACCTGATGGCAAGACTCTTTAAAGAACCTAAAAAATACGTAACATACGGTCTAGGCCGCAGATTCTGTGCCAACTTTTTTATTGGAAAAAGAGAAGAAGAAGAGGCTGTACTCTTGCAGGCAAAAAAACGGTGAGAGACTTAGACTTCATGTTGAAAATCAATAACACACCTCGGGAATTAAAGGTCAGGTATTGGCTTGGATTACAAACTTGACACCACACCAATTATAGAAGATATAATTCATACGAAATATAGATACAGTGATGATAAGTACCTGTGTATTGTTGTTCTCCTTTCGCTTTTGGCAACTGTAGACTGTATATGGTGCCTCTCTGCTCGGAATTTTGAGGTTGAGTAGCGCAAACATAAAGAATCAATGCTGTAACAGCAACAAAGGACAATAGCAGAAGTACGTCAAAACGATCAAATCCTCCTCCTTTTTTGCTTCCACTTTTGATTTTGTGCGAACCAGTGGCACTGACATGCGCTGTAGCTTCTTTGCCCCCGTGGTTAAGATCATCCATTTCTCTGCCTCAACACTCTGTCGATTGCAAAAGGCAAATCACATGGAAATATTAACAAAGATGTGTCTGGGAAAATATGAGGAACATCTCAGTGCTGAATTTTCCAATCTACCCGGCGGCCAAGATCAATGTCGTGGAAACCCTCCGTTCTCATGGTTTTGTACCGACAACCTTTAAAATATTAAATACACAACAACATCAAAGAATGAAACTTCCGATTTGTTAAATCCCTTCAATATAAAACCGATAAATATGGCGGGCGCATTAGAATTGCATAACAAGCCAGGATAAGCTCTCCTGTTCCTGCTCAAAGGTTTCATTTTTCGATATTCAACGGAAAGCCGACACACAGAATTGACGAGGAATAAACTGAACACGGATGCTTCCATCGCCAGACTAACGTCATTCTTATTAATTTGGAAGACATTACAGTCAAACATTGTAAGCTTACACGGTGAAATGGGCCCAAATTTAGGGTAAAATATGACCAAATTGCAACGTTTTCAGCAATGGAAACCTAAATAAATAATTTGATATGGTCAAAAATAGCGCCTGGGAAGGTGAATAAGAATCCTCTGTTCCCTTCCTTGCCATGCCGTGCCGTGACATGCTATGCCTATGCCGACCGAATAATAAAATCAAATATAATATAATAGAATCGGCGTATCACAAAGTCAGAGCCACCATTTCCCCGTGTGCAGTGACGAGTGATGACCGATGCTTCATGTCCTCATTTCTTTCACGATAGAGATTGACCAGAAAAGGAGTGTTGCCGAGTCTGTTCCACATTATCTTTTATAACTCATTTAAAACATGGATGGAACGAAGATGAAGCCTGCAATCAACAAATATCCAGTTAATGGAGTTTAAAAAACACACATATATCTTTCAAATTGACAAATCTTCAGTTAATAGGATTTAAAAAACACACATATATCTTTCAAATTGACAAATCTCCAGTTAATAGGATTTAAAAAACACAGATATATCTTTCAAATTGACAAATCTCCAGTTAATAGGGTATGAAAAACACAAATATATCTTTCAAATTGACAAATCTCCAGTTAATAGGGTATGAAAAACACAAATATATCTTTCAAATTGCAGGAGTGTATGTATAATTTATTCTCCTCATGAATTAGTTCCGAATTAATATAAAATTTGGAGAGCAAAATAGGTTAGGTTGGATGGCGTCAGTAATTCAAAGTTGGTGGCCAAGAAAGCAAATTCCAAGTGAAGTTGTTCGATGCATAATGCCTTGATTGTAACCTACCTTGTTTCGCTTGCTGAGCTTTAACCCTCAAAGCAAATGATCAATTTTATTAAAAAAGAAAAAGGAGTTGACCTTTCTAGCCTACAATACATAGCTACTGGTTCGTGTTGAGCTAAATTCAACTGCTCCACATTTGACAAACATCTTCCAATGTTGTGGGCTGGTAGTTGGGGAAATTTAATTTAGTTTAATTAGAATGGCGATTTTGTTTTTGTTTTTAATTTAATTTAATTTTTTTTAAATTACGATCCTAAGCAGTGGAAGAGGAATAGGAAGAGTTTTTCATTTAATATAAAAATTGAAAAACTCTTAACTCTTCTTCTACTGTAGTTTTAAAAAAAAATAAGAAAATTAAATTCTACTATAGTTTTTAAAAAAATAAAAAATTTAAATAAAAAACAAGAACAAAATCATCATTCTAATAAAACTAAATTAAATTTTTCGCCTACTACAATGTGACAACACACTTAACATACATCGTCTGTGCTATGATTCGCGGCTTGCAAGAAACACAGGACGTTATTGTCCTCCTCCTGCCACTTTCTTTCAGTTCTCATCAATATCTAAATTTAAACCATTATGTAAATAACCCTGCATTTACACATCCACGCACATTCACTTACACAGTCATTCTCACATATTTTTCGAATTTGAGTTTTTTAAATATATGATTTAAACTCCAATTTCCTAAAAGAACTTAAAATTTTAACCATTACATAATTAGGTTAGATATTTAAACCTGTTTTTTTAAGAAGCTCACATACCTCATAATTAGGTTAGATATTTAAACCTGTTTTTTTTAAGAAGCTCACATACCTCTTGAATTGAACTTCTCATCTACACAGCCACACTCATACCCCTCATTGAATTGAATCTCTCGCTTACACAATTACCAAGCATTTGAACCTCAATCTACTTTAAAAAACAAAACCATGCCATTAGGCTCTCCACTATATTCTTTTCATTATAAGATATAATGGATTATCTTCATAAGATATGTCATGTCCAACATAAACAATATTTTTAAAATATTTTAATTTGGAAAATATGTAATAATAAAAAACATACATCAGATAAACAAAAAAATATTAACATATAAAATATTTTGTTGGTTTTATTATTGAATATGTAAAATATTTTATATGAAATATTTTGTTGGTTTTAATTTTTGCTTGAAAAAAAAGATTGTATTCGGGTTTCTCACCCTTAACAGACTGCATCTCTCTTCTTTAGAGTTTGAGAATTTACAAATAGATACACCTCTCATATCAATTGAGATGCTATAGTTAGAAATCTACATCAATTTATATTAAATATTTGAATTCTTGCTTTTCATTTTCTGGATCTTTTCAAATCTATATATAAATACAATTACTCCAAAATTTAGCATCTTGCATCTTAGTAGAGTAATATTTTCAAAACATTAGTCCGCTTTATCAAATCTGGATTGCTAGTTTCCTTCCTGAAACACAAGTGCAACCACAAAAATTATAATAAATAGTCTAAATGAACATACATTATTGTTACAAAATAAAATAGATATTACCAATAGAAAACATTAAAGTAAATCTTAATCATTAATTGATTTAGGCAGTCAACAATTTTTATCAGCTTCAACTAAACTTTCTACTTTCTCTAACCATGCAAAGGAGATGTTAACTTCACGATCCTTAACCAAAACCTCTCTATTGGCTAGCTTATCTAGACATTTGTTTCCTTCCCTTAAAATATGTGTAAACCTTCTTTCTTCAAACTCTTTAGCAAGATCTTGAATTTCCACAATAATCTCTTGTATGTTCCAAGGAGCCTTTGCTTTCCTCAAAATTGCATTTATTACTATGAAAGAATCACCTTCCATCCAAACCCTATTCTATTTCATTTGTTTACATATTTTTAACCCTTTTAAAGTCGCCCAAGCTTCAACTTTATTATTTGTCTTAAATCCACAATTGAAAGTTGTTAGGATCTCATCTTAACGTTATTTTGTAATTCTCATTATTATGTAATGACTCACTTCCAACATGGGGGATTTTATTATAATGATATTTCGTAATACTTTGTAATGTATGGCAAGTAAGGCACCTAACCAAGTGGTGTTATCGCATGTAACTGTTATCAAGATTGTAATCGATGTTTGGTAGAATATTCTAGCTCGAGTGGCATTTTGCATGTAAGCCAACTCTTGAGCCTTAGGTAGGATTGCATGCAGCTTTCTTTTTAAAAGGCATGAAGCCATGTACAAAGGTTTCTTTTTGCAAGTTAATGAAATATTAAAGGAGGTTGCCCCTCGAAGAGGCCTGTAATTCTGAGTTATTTGTGAGATTGTTTTAATTTTGCAATTACTTTTTGCATAGTTTATTCTGTTATAGCATGTATTACAGTTATCTTTCAATATTTTCTGTGTGTGAGCTTTATTTGAATAGTAGGTTCCTTACAAGTGGTATCAAAGCGCTTTCCAGGGTCGAGTTCTGCTCTGACTGCAACAATTCTTGCTCAACCATTTCTACTTGTTAGGTATAATTTTCCTGTGTATTTTCATTTTGTTTCCTTTATTCAAAAAGTCTAAAAAAATACAAAAACTAAAAAAATACAATCTGTTTTTTTCGTAGTTGAGTAGACTAAAAACCTTATGCTTGGGGTTTTAAAATATCGCGAAAGAGTTGTTATTATTGACTAAGCTAGATAGCCCATAAAGTGTCTAGTGAAGTGAGGGGTGATAACGCTCCAATACTCAGGCCTCAGACAACACTCATGCACAAAATTGAACTCTCACGAATCTTCGCGTGTATTAGGAGACCATTTTAAATTGAACACAATTTTATTCAGTATGAAGCTTTTCGGCCTTGTATCATCCATAATCCATAGTACACAACATCCTAAATGATTACCCTCACGTATTGTCAGAGAGACAGATAGTGTGCTCAAGAATATGTGTGAAATCCTCTTGGGTAATGGCCTAAAATATTGGCTTTTTCTTCTACTAACTTGCATTCACGATCAAAGTGAGCATGATCGCCACTATATGATGCCTCTCTAATCGGAATTTTGAGGGTGACTACCGCAAACACGAAGAATCAATGATGTAACAACAACAAAGGACAACAGCAGAAGTACGTCAAAACGACCAAATCCTCTCCTTCTTCGCTTCCTCTTTTGATTTTGTGCGAACCAGTGGCTCTGACATGCGCTGTAGCTTCTTTGCCCCCGTGGTTAACATCATCTGTTTCTCTGCCTCAACACTATGTCGATTGCAAAAGGCAAATCACATGGAAATATTAACAGAGATGTGTCTGGGAAAATATGACGAAAATCTCAGTGCTGAATTTTCCAATCTACCCGGCGGCCGAGGTCAATGCCGTGGAAAGCTTCCGTTCTCATGGTTTTGTACCGACAACATTTAAAATATTAAATACACAACATCAAAGAATGGAACTTCCGTTTTGTTAAATCCCCTCAATATAATTCCACCAACAAATCTGGCGGGCGCATTAGAATTGCATAACAGGCCAGGATAAGCTCAACTGTTCCTGCTCAAAGGTTTAGTTTTTCGATATTCAACCGAAAGCCGACACACAGAATTAACGAGGAATAAACTGAACACGGATGCTTCCATCGCCAGATTAACTTCATTTTTATTATTTTGGAAGCTATTACAGTCAAACATTGTAAGTTTACACGGTGAAATGGGCCCAAATTTAGGGTAAATTCTGACCAAATTGCAACGTTTTCAGCAATGGAATTTTTTAAAAAATAATTTGATATGGTCAATAGCGCCTGGGAAGGTGAATGAGAATCCTCTGTTCCCTTCCTTGCCGTGCCGTGCCGTGACATGCTATGCCTATGCCGACCGAATAATAAAATAAAATAAAATATAATAGAATCGGAGTATCACAAAGTCAGAGTGACCATTTCCCCGTGTGCAGTGACGAGTGATGACCGATGCTTCATGTCCTCATTTCTCTCACGATAGAGATTGACCAGAAAAGGAGTGTCACGCAGTCTGTCCACTTTATCTTTTATAACTCATTTAAAACATGGATGGAACGAAGCTGAAGCCCTACAATCCACAAATCTCCAGTTAATAGAGTTTAAAAAACACAAATATATCTTTCAAATTTACAAATCTTCAGTTAATAGGGTTTTAAAAACACAAAAATATCTTTCAAATTGACAAATCTTCAGTTATTAGGGTTTAAAAAACGCAGATATATCTTTCAAATTGACAAATCTACAGTTAATTGAGCTTAAAAAACACAAATATATCTTTCAAATTGACAAATCTCCAGTTAATAGGGTATGAAAAACACAAATATATCTTTCAAATTGACAAATCTCCAGTTAATAGGGTATGAAAAACACAAATATATCTTTCAAATTGCAGGAGTGTATGTATAATTTATTCTCCTCATGAATTAGTTCCGAATTAATATAAAATTTGGAGAGCAAAATAGGTTAGGTTGGATGGCGTCAGTAATTCAAAGTTGGTGGCCAAGAAAGCAAATTCCAAGTGAAGTTGTTCGATGCATAATGCCTTGATTGTAACCTACCTTGTTTTGCTTGCTGAGCTTTAACCCTCAAAGCAAATGATCAATTTTATTAAAAAAGAAAAAAGAGTTGGCCTTCCTAGCCTACAATACATAGCTACTGGTTTATGTTGAGCTAAATTCAGCTCTAATGTTGTGGGCTGGTTGTTAAAGATCGGGAGTAGGCGGGGAAATTTAATTTAGTTTAATTAGAGTGGCGATTTTGATTTTTTTTTTATAATTTAATTTAATTTTTTTTTTAAACTACGGTGTAAAGAGTGGAAGAAAGGAGTTTTTTTAGGGTTTAGGGTTTAGGGTTTAGGGTTTAGGGTTTAAATTTGGACATTTATAAGAGAAGATCTAGGTTTAAATCTGGTCTCCAATTTAGGGCAAAGGTAGTAGTTTGACTTGAGTCCGTTGAGTGTGTGTAAGCTTGATGACCACGATTATAGTGGTAGCACCATGATTTGACGCTAAGATATAGGGGTTATAGTGGTAACATCATAATTTGACGCTACGAGATAGGGTATAGTGGTAACACCATGATTCGATGCTACAAGATAAGGTTATAGTGGTAGCACCGTGATTTGACGCTACAATCGGAAGCAATAGGCTTGACCTTGTGACCAGTTATTCAAAAAAGAAAAGTAATTGTCCACCATGATTTGACACTACAAAATAAGATTAGAGTGGTAACACCATGATTTGACTCTACAATTAGAAGCAATAAATTTAAACTTGTGACCAATTATTCAAAAAAGAAAAAAAATTGTCCACTCTTCTATATATCAAAAATATATATATTTTAAAAAACTTTTTTCCTTCTAATGTAATTTAAAAATAAAATAAAATTTAAAAAAAAAACTAAATTATTATTCTAATTAAACTAAATTAAATTCCCTGCTGCTCGGATGTGGCGACAGCACGCTTGACAAACATTGTCGGTGCTACGATTCGCCGCTTGCAAGAAACACAAGACGTTATTGTCCTCTTCCGGCCACTTTCTTTCAGATTTCATCAAGATCTAAATTTAAACCATTCAATAGTGTAAATAACCCCGCATGTACACATCCACGCACATTCACTTATACAGTCATACAAATACTTCTTGCACACGAACTTCTTGCACATGCATATAATTTTTTATGATTTGAACCTTAGTTTTTTTAAAAAAATTAAAATCTTATTATTACATATCATCATAGAAATTTAAATTTTGAACTTGTTTTTTTAACAAGCCTATTTATATAGCCACACACATACCTCTCCTTGAATTGAATCATTCACTTACACAATCACTACACATTTGAACCTCAATCTTCTAAAAAAAACCCCAAAACCTTACCATTAAGCTCTCCCCTATTCATTTTAATAATACAATATAATGAATTATGATCATAAAATATGTCATGCCTTAGCATAAATAATAAATATAAAATATTTTAATTGAAAAAAATATGTAATGATAAAAAACATATGTTGTAAACCTTATATATCCTGAAGGTAAGGTCAAATAATAACTTTGATAAAATTTTCAAGTTTTCAAATCTTTATGTTGAATACTTTTGGCTTCCAAATAAAAAAATTTAGCAATTTAAGATTATAATATTTGCAAATTTAATATTTCTAATTTGATGTAGAAAACCTTATTTCTCCCCCTTTAAATTATTTGCAAACATTAAAAACTTGATTCACAAAAATAAATAGATTAATTACAAAGTTTTTAATTAACTTCCCAAAGCTTCCAAATTAACCGTTCAATGATCTTCAAAAACTTCTCAAAATATATTTATATGATTTCTAGGGTTTCAAATTCTCAATATGTCTTATCTATCCACTAATATAATTAATCTATGTAGCACTAGATTGATTAAACTTTACTCTAAGAAAAATCAAATTAAATCAACTTATAGCTCTGAAACCTTAATATAGAGCAAAACGTAATTTAAAATGTCTTTACCTCCAAAATTGGACATGCTAATTTCATGGTCTTCAATGTTTGACCTACGCAAAATGCGGCACTCCTCCTCTTCAAGTGCTCATTGCAACTTTTGTCATGAATAATGGATTCTTGAATGCATTCAATGGACTCTTTAGAACGTTTTATCTTCCTCCTTCGGCAATTGGTGCTCCTCCAATATGCCAAGTGGCATAAAATCTCTTCTACTTCTCAACCAACGTAACATATGGTGCTTAGATTCTGGATGTTACATATTCAAAGCTTACACTCTTCTTGGTGATGTTATGATTCCCTTGGCATTTGAATTTTGCTTGCACTCTTCTTGGTGATGTTATGATTCCCTTAGCACTTGAATTTTGCTTACGCTTTCCTTTTCTCAACACTTGATTTATTGGGTAATTGTAGACAAGTAAATTGATATGTCCTTATTTGCTGAACCAGTTTTGGTATTATGTGTTATTTTGTAAATGCACACAAAGTGTTTGACGAAATGCGCATGCATATATTTAGTTATTATTTTGTAAAGTGCAATTTAATATTTTACATAATAATGAAGTCATATTAAGTCAATTATGTCGGCTAAATTATAAGCCCTAATCTATTTCATCCTATAGTGGAAAATGTCATGTAATGCGAAAGCAAATGCATATGAAATGTAATTTGAGGGAAGTTATAAGGTAGTTGGAGGATAACTACTTTGTAAGTGTATAAATAACTCTCCCTCATTAATTCAGGTTGCTCATCCATTACAGAGTTCAAGCATTGAAGAGAGTCATGCAGGTTGATGGATTGATGCAGTCTAGTCTTGTACGCAGCCATGAAGGATAATCAGCCTAGGGTTTGTAGGTTGTATTGTAATGCTAAAATTGTAATGTTGTATCATACATGTCAATATAAATCTGTCTGTAATTATTATCATCTTCTATTGCTATTGCTATTACTGTTATTCTTGTTATTGATGTTGTATCATTACAGTAACCTCACCTTACCAAGCATTCAATGCCATATTATCTCCTACGTATTGACAATTATGACTACCAACTCTTGGCTCTCCATGTAACTGTTGCAAATCCTATCACTTGGATTTCCTTCTATACTCCTCAAATGTTCCTCTTTGATGTCCAATGATGTCTCTTTTTCTACTCACATTCCAACACTCGACGATGGTGATTTTACTCTTTGGAATGGAGCTTGTGGTGGCTCTTCCAATATCTAATGGCTCACCAAAGCAATGCTTCACCTCCTTAGTCGGTGGCTCCTCCTTTCATGTTTGGTGGTTATTCCACACACTCGATGGCTCTTCTCAACTCTTCGGTTATCATTCCAAGACCTGCAACACTTATATCACTTAGCTTTTCCTTGACGTTGCTTTGCTCCTATGTGGCTCACTTTTCCAGTAAGTTTCAATTTGGCCAAATGCAATTTGGCTTCTCCATAGCTTGGTTACTCCATTGCTTAGATAGATGTAGCTTTTAAATGACACTTCAAGGCTCTTGTTTTGATATATTTCTTCTTCTTTATACTATCTCTTTATGCCATATTATAACTTATCTTCTGATTTAATATTATGTAGATTCAATGATGGTGAGGATTCTTCTTTCCTCAACTTGAAGACATAAACCTCAATGCCTTCTTTCGTTATTCTAGAACTTTGAATATGGTTCTTTTAATACTTATAATAAATCAACTATTTTCACTTAAAAAAATATACCTTTAGAACCAATTTTACAAACCTTTTTCGGCATCCTTTCTAGTTTAATGTTTTTGCTTATCTTGCTCTCTTTTTGCTATCCAAAAATGTTGTCAAAAAATTCCAAATTTGTAGCTTTATCTCTTCTCAAAAATGTTGCCCAAAAACTGCTTTATCTTCTTCCAAAATGTTGTCCAAAATGTAGCTTTTCCTTTTCTCAAAATGTTGTCCACAACTTTAATTTTTCTCCTTCAACTTGTTGTCCAAAATATTTACAATTCGTAGCTCTTCTTCTTCTCTGAATGTTGCCCAAACTTTCTAAATTTTGTAGCTCTAATTCTCCTACAAATGTTGCCTAAAATATCTTTCAAAAAATAATTCTCTATCTTATTTCCTATGTTCTGCAATACCAAAATCAATTCCTATGTAAGGAAAGAACATAGGCAATCGAAGGTGAAATTTTTCTCTATCTATTGTAGGAAGCTTCTCAACTTCTAAAAATAATTTTTTTGCAACAAAAATTTAGATAGAAATAATCAAATACATTCAAATCTTCAAAAATTCTAAAATCAATTAACTTCACTAGTTGTTTTCCAATCTAGTGGTAAAGACTATGCTAAGTCCTAATCTTCACGAGCTATTTTGCAACCCTATGGAAAGAATCTAGAAAAATGGAACTTGGAATTTTCTTCTACCTTCAAATTTACTTTCTCTATCAAAATTTCCATTATGACCTCTTTCTTGGGTTTCTTAATCTTGTCAAGATCAAGGTCTATCTTCAAGACCTGAAACTATGTTGTAGATTATCTTTTATTTCCAATTTATTCTTGGAATAGGTAAACTCAATCTATCTAAAATTTTCAAATATTGAATCTCCAATCTTCACTAGTTTTTCTTCAACATAGTGGAAATACTATCTTCTCTGGTTTTCCTTCTCCAAAGGTAATATATTCAACTTCACTATTTTCTCCTTGACAAGTCGAAGTGTCCTTAGACTATCTGTAACTTTTAAAAACCTGTGCAAGAAAATACTTGTTGTAGCTTTGATACCACTATTAGCTTTTGATGCTTAACTCTTAATGTAAATAACCATAAAATCAAATATAAAGTTGCAATATAAAATACTCAATAATGACATTAATTTATTCAAATATAACTCGCAAATAACTTCAAAAATAACCCATAAAATGAACATTAATAAATGCTCTCAAAAATAGTAAATTGATATAAAATAAAGATCACATACAACCTTCTCATTTCTTACAATGCTTAGTCATATATATATATAATAGAATGTGACTCTTCATATGGAGTACTTTTGACCTTCACTCTTCTTTGAGACTTCACTTTCCTATTCCAAGGACACACTTGTGCACATTTACACTCACCACAATTGCACACTCAATTACATGACACTTGTGCATTTCCTACACATTATTACATTACATAAAATATTTACTCATACTCTAATCTAGAATACACTCCAAATATAATGATGTATCCAAGATGGTACATTAGCATGTACCAAATAATGTAATATACTCCAACAAATACAATTTTTTTTCATAGGATTAACATCCAAAAAGTACAAAGATCAACATCCAAAATTAGTAGGATTAAACCAGTATAAGGGGTTTGGATTGAAGACTAGAGTGAAATAATAAAGGAGGTAAGGTCTTTTTATCATAATATTCTAAGATCAGAGGAGTATGAAGTTCTTAATGATAAAATTATATAGGAAGTACCTTCAGTTATAATAGATGATGACAATAAGAAATTGATGGAGCCTATTACTCTAGAAGAAGATCATTTAGTTCTTTTATATTTTTTTAAGGATAAATCCCTTGGTTCAAATGATCTCTATACAATATTCTATTAACAAAATTGAGATATAGTGAAGGATTATTTATAAGTGGTAGTGGAACGGTCTAGTGTAAAACAATACATACCTTATAAAATAAATGCAACATATCTTACCCAAATTCCAAAATGAAGGATGCAAAATTGTTTAATTTTTTAGACCCATTAGCATATGTAATATGGCATATAATATTATCTCCAAATTGATGGCAAATCGGTTAAGACCGTTGTTAGATAAAATTATTTTACAAGAGCAAGGAGGATTTGTGAAAGGGAGAGATTCTAGACAGGATCGTAGTAGCTTATGAAGTTATGCATTCAACTAGAAGAAAAGAGAAAGCAATGATCTTAAAACTTGATATGAGTAAAGTCTATGATAAGGTTAAATGATATTTTCTTTTTACAATAGTAGAAAAGTTTGGATTTGGTAAGAAATGAGTTAGATGGATTAAATTTTGTGTCTCTATAGTTTTATATTCAAGGTTGGTCATTGGGTTAGTAACATAATTGAAGAAAATGGGCTTATACTAAGAGGAGGGGTGAATAGTATAAGATCAACTTTTACTTTTCTTTATCAAACAATATTATCAATGGCAATATTAGTAGTAGTAATCAAAGCAATACATAAATCATCACACACAAGAGAGATACCAATTTAATGTGGTTCACCCAATGTGGGCTACTCCACAAAGAAAATCTTTCCACTAAATTTTCTCAACAAATCTCTTGGGAATCAATTCCTTACTACAATTTTTATGAACCTTTGTCCAAAGAAGACACCAATCCCCTATGCTTTAATTTATGGATCTCTCTCCATAGGAGAACTCTTTCCCCTTTTCTCTAGTTCATGGAGATTGATCCAAGAGAACTCTATCTCCTCAACTGGTTTGTAGATCTCTCTCCATAGAAGAACTCTATATTCCCAACTAGTTCACAGATCACTCTTCACATGAGAACCCTTTCCCATTGCTTTGGTTCTATGGACACCACTCCACTCTATTTTGGTTTTGTGGATCTCTATCCATAGGAGAACTCTTTCCCCTTATGCTCTAGCTGGTAATATTCTAGAAGACTTCTACCCTCACTAGTCTGGCTTGTGGATATTTATCTATAGGAGACATCTATCCCCAATGCCCTGGCTAATGGATCTTTATCCACTAGAGACTGTTGTCATATTTACTCTATCACCTCCAAATCTTGATCTCAACTCTATTTAAAATTTGTATCAAACTTTGTCCCTAAGCCTTAACATAAAGCTTGATCAAATCACCTTTACTTAGATCTGCCCCAAGACTTAACACAAAGCTTGAAAAAATTAGCTCTACTTAGATCTACCTGAAGCCTTAATACAAAGCTTGAATAAATCAACTCTACTTAGATCTGCCCTAAGCATTAACACAAAGCTTGAATAAATCAACTCTATTTAGATCTTCCTCAAGCCTTAACACAAATCTTGAACAAATCACCAATCAACTCTATCTTCAAGTCTTCATCAAAACTTGTTCAAATCTGCCTTCAAGTCTTCATTAATACTTGCTCAAATCTGCCTTAAATTCTTCACCAAGACTTTCTCAAATCTGCCTTCAAGTATTCACTAAGACTTGCTCAAATCCACCTTAAATTCTTCACCAAGACTTGTTCAGATATGCCTTCAAGTCTTCACTAAGACTTGCTCAAATCTACCTTAAAGTCTTCACCACGACTTGCTCAAATCTGCCTTAAAGTCTTCACCAAGGCTTGCTCAAATCTGCCTTCAATCCCTCTCAAGGACTTGCTCAATTATGCTCTTAAGCCTTCACAAAGACTTACTCAATTCTACTCTGGCACATGCTCAAACCTACTCTAACACATGCTCAAAACAGATCACAAGATATGCTCAATCAATCTCAGATCTTGCACACAATGCTATCAAATGCTTTGTCTAATATTCAAAGTAATTCCTTTAACTTGAAACAATTTAGACATATTCTAACTAGAATTCGTTTAACCTCTGGAACATATAGAGAATGATATGTACTTGCAAATATCTCAATATATTCTACTCAATAATTAAGTTTGTTGCTTTCATAAATCTTATTTCTAGTGTGTGCACATTCACTTTTAATATCACTTAAAACCAATTCTTAAGAGTTTCACTCAATCATTCAGTTTGTTGCTTTCACAAATCTGATTTCTAATGTTTGCACATTCACTTCCAATATCACTCAAGACCAATGCTCAAAACTTCACACACACATTCAACCAATGAAGCATAATTATCTCACAAACCCTAATCAAATGTTCTTCCAACTTCTTTCAACAAGAGCACAAAATAGGTCTCAAGAATCAATTCAAGTATTTCCAACAATGCTTATCAAACAAACCTTTTCACTCCATCTTATGTTTTAGAAATATTCATTCAACCAAACACTTTAAATACAGTATGATATGCCTATATCTTTTGCTTACTTTTATGGAGATATGTCTTCAAAAATCTGTCTCACACACAATATCTTTTGCAACTATAAAAAGGTTAGCACAACACTTCTTTATGAGTTAGCAATCCTTCAATATGTGTGCCCAATTAAATTCTAAACCACTCTCTTTATTTCTCAAATTATAGCATCAACTCATATAATCAAACCCTTTAGAATATTTAGCAAAAATATAAACAATCAAAAATACCTCATACATCCAGCCCTGCAATGGGAACAACGGGAGGACTCATGGTTCTGTGGGACCCTTCAAGGTTCGAGGGCAGCTCGTTGTCAATTTCCAACAGAATCATCAATGTACTGTTCCAGTCCAAAACCACCAATTTTTCTTGGATTTTGTCCAACGTTTATGCTTCAAATTCTGCCACAGAGAGAGCAGAAATGTGGAAAGTCATCTCTCAAATGAGGGAGAATTTTAGTAATTTTCCTTGGGTTCTAGGGGGTGACTTCAATTGTCCCCTTTATCCTTCGAAGAAAAAAGGAGGGTCCAACCACTCCAGTCGCGGCTTGGAAGATTTTAGAGAGTTCGTCTCTACTAATGGCCTGCTCGACATCGAACTCAAAAAGGCTTCCTTCACATGGAGTAATAGAAGGATTGGGAGTGGCTTGATTCAAGTTAGGCTCGACAGATTCCTCATTTCCCCTGAAGCCATTCCCATCCTTGGCGGGGCTATCCTTTCGGCTCTTCCAAGGATTGGGTCTGACCATAACCCTATTTTCTTGGAGGCGGACGATGGGCCTGTTTTTAGAACCCCTTTCAGATTCGAATCCATGTGGATTTCTCACAAGGATTTCAAAGGATTGGTTTCAGAGTGGTGGCAATTGAAGGTGGAAGGAAGCGCTCCTAAGAGGGTGGCTCTAAAGCTCAAAATGGTCAAAGAAAAGCTGAAGGTTTGGAACAAAGAGGTTTTTGGCAACATTTTTTAATACAAAAAATCCATCTCTGAGAACCTAAAGGTTTTGGAGGAAAGGATGGATCTCGAAGGTTACACTAAGGATCTCAGGGAGGAAGAGCGGAGCCTTTTGGTGGACTTTCATTCTATTCTCGCTAGGGAGGAAACTTTCTGGCGCCAGAAATCTCGTGACCTTTGGTTGAAGAATGGAGACTCCAACACGAGGTTTTTTCATGCGTCTACTATGAGGCGCAAGGGGGCCAAAAAGATCAAATAAGTGGCCTGTAAGGATGGGCGCATTACCAGGGAGAGTGAGGAAATCAGGAGCAAATTTGTTGACTTCTTTCAGGATTTGCTTGGCTCTCCTCCGGATAGTAACCTTCAGGTCCAAAAATCTATGCTCACCAATTTTTTGACTAAAGTTCCCCATGAGGTAAGCATTAAGCTTCTGGAACCTTTTTCCTCGTCCGAGATTAAGGAAGCATTGTTCTCCATGCAACCAGATAAGGCCCCTAGGCCCGATGGTTTCCCCCCCGATTCTTCCAAGTCATGTGGGAGGTCGTGGGCCCGGATGTGTGCGATGCTATTCGGGTTATCCAAGCTTCCAGATCCATCCACCCGAAGCTCAATTCCACCTTTCTTGCCCTCATTCCTAAGTCTCCTTCCTACAAAAGTTTCTCTGACTATCGGCCCATTAGCCTGTGCAACATTTTCTACAAGATTCTCTCCAATTCTATAGCCAATAGACTCAAAACAGTCCTCCCCCTCCTGATTGATTCTTGTCAGGGAAGTACTGTTAAAGGCAGAAACATTCTTGATGGTGTTATCACTATCCATGAGACCCTTCACTCCACTTACCGCTCCAAGAATGTTGCTCTTTTTCTTAAGCTCGACATGAACAAAGCCTTTGACCGAGTCGATCAAAATTTTTTGTGTGCAGTCCTCCTCAAGTTTGGCTTTCATCCCCACTGGATTGACCTTGTCTATAGCTGTATATCCACTCCTTTTTTCTCTGTCTTGGTCAACGGGTCCCCAGCTGGGTATTTCCAAAGCGCCAGAGGCCTCAGACAGGGTGATCCTCTATCTCCCATCCTTTTCATTCTTCTGGCGGAGGTTCTGAGTTGGTCCATGAAAGAGGCTCTTCGTCAGAACAAGATTTCTGGCATCTTGTCAACTTCTAGAATTAATCCTGTCACTCATCAACAATTTGTGGATGACACCCTCATCTCCACTGGGGCATCCGTTGCTCAAGCCAAGTCACTCAAGAGGATCTTGTCCCGTTATGAGCAAGCTACAGGGCAAAAGGTCAATTACATAAAGAGCAAAATCTACTTTATTAACACTCCCCTACGTGCAGACAACTTCGAATTGCTAGAATTCTTGAATGCACTATTGATTCCCTGCCTACGTCCTATTTGGGGTTGCCTCTATCTTATAGCGGGTGAGCCAGTGGGGATATGTGGAACACGATTCTTGAACACCTTCACAGGAAACTCGGCACTTGGAAGGGCAAACTCCTATCGCAAGCTGGGAAAGCCACTCTCACCAAAGCTTGTCTACAAGGGATCCCGACCTACTTCATGTCGGTGTTCATGCTTCCGAGTGCAGTCCACTCCAAAATTGAGAAGATTCAGAGGACCTTTCTTTGGTCTGGCAACGAAGAGAAATCTAGACTTCCCCTTGTTGCCTGGGACAAGGTGTGTTCGAGGATAGATCAAGGTGGTCTGGGGTTGAGAAGATCAAGACTTATGAATTTGGCTTTGATCGCGAAGCACGCTTGGAGGATTCTGTCTAATGACCCGGTGGAGTGGGTTAAGCTGGTTAAAATGAAGTATCTTGGCCCCACTTCCTTCTTGGAGGTTGTAACATCCCCCATGGCGTCGATCTTTTGGAAATCTGTGCTCCAAACCTAGCATTTGATCAGTCTGGGAGCCCGTTGGATTTTGGACGATGGCAACTTCATTTCCTTTTGGAAGGACAGATGGGTGACTGAAGAAGCCCTTGGGTCGAGGGCGGACCTTGTTGGGCTGAGAAGTTTGACAGACCCTAACTCTCAACTCAGGGTGGCGGACTTCATTGATCGGAGCACCCGTTTTCCTCAGTGGAAGTTTCCTGTTGTGGAGGGTTTCAATAATGAGGTTACCTTTCTTACTAATATCCTACAGTCGGTGTTAATTCCTTCTACCAGGAGGAATGACAGGCTCATATGGAGTGGTACGGAGGATGGTCGTTTCTCTGTTAAATCAGCTTATGAGTTTCTCACCACCAAGACTGTTCTAGACTATAGATGGAATATTGTTTGGAGGAAAGGAGTTGTCCCTAAAATCAATTTCTTCGCGTGGATTGCTTTCCACAACAAAGCCTTAACTATTGACAACCTTCACAAGAGAGGGTTTGCTTTCCCCAATAGGTGCTACCTGTGTCTAGCAGATTGTGAGACGAGGGATCATTTATTCTTGCATTGCCCGTTTTCCCACTCTGTTCTTAGTATTGTCTTATCCTCCTTCCAAATCCTTTGGTGCTCTCCCTGCTCCCTGAGAGATGCTTTTCACCAATGGCCCAATCCTTTCAAGAATCCCAAACTTCGCTTCCTTCTCGAGGCCTCTTTCCACCACTCAATTTGGCAAATTTGGTTAGAGAGGAATGCCAGAATCTTTGGCAGAGATCCTAGAGGGCCCCCTTCTGTTGCTCAAAGGGCTTTGTCTTACGCCATTGAAAATTTTGTTGCTGTCCCCAGTCCCCGTCCCCACCTCTCGAGCGAAGAAGCGTTTCTCAAAATGATGAATCTCTGGCCATTTTTGGAGGTTGTTAAAAAGCCCTGTCGAAGGAATGTTGTTTGGAACAAACCCCCCATGGGGTGGATTAAATTAAACTTTGATGGAGCGGCTAAGGGGAATCCTGGGCCCGCTGGCGTTGGGGGGGTTGTCCGTGATCATGATGGGAATGTCGTGATGGCCTATTGTGAAGATTTGGGCTCCCAGAAGAATCACTATGCCGAAGCCCGTGGCGCTCTGAATGGTATTCGAATTCTCACTGAGGACCCTCGGCCTCTAATCATTGAGGGTGACTCGCTCAACATCGTAAATTACCTACTTGGCACCAAAAATCCATCTTGGAAAGTCTACAACATTATCCTCGAGGCTAGATCTCTTCTCTCCTATCGTGGTAGGTGGAAAGCAAATCATATTTTGAGAGAAGGAAATCGCGTGGCTGACCACATGGCCAACAAAGGGCTTGCGACCACGTGTCCGGTCGTGTGGCGGTCTCGCTTCCCATCCGAGGTGGAAAGGTTGGCCAGAGCAGACATACCTTCCTGATGTTTTCCTTACGCAGTTTTTGGATAGGCCCTTCCGTCGTGTTTTGGGGTGGCATGGCATTTTTGTCTACTCCCTTGGGCGACTGTGGGCGCGAGTGTCTTGTGATGCGCACCCCTGCTCCCAAAGCATTTTGTTTTTCAAGTCTCCAGGACACACCAGAGTTGGTGCCCTCTACTCCTTTTTCCCCACCATGGCGGTTTATCTGGTTTGTCCGATCCTGGCATTGGTTCATGGTTGGCTTTTCAAAGTACCCCTTTCCAACGATGACCACGTGTGTGTGGATTATTGGCGGTGCACGGGATTGTTTGGGCTTGGATCTTGTCAAATCCTTGCCTTGGATTTGGCACGCTCCTTCCAACCCGCCCTGTGCATGCAAGACTAATGATGTTAATGAGGTGGTGTGTCCGCGTGGCTTTTTTAGCCAGAGGAGAGGCAAGTTCAGGATCTGCGGGGCACCTTTCTTTTGTGACCTTGGCTTGCGGCATTGGATCCGGGTCGACTGTGGGAGGTGGCTCACGGTCAGATTTATCCTCCCCCATCCCGTTTTTTATATTCGTCTTTTTGCTTTAATCTCTGTTATTGAAGTTTTTTGTAGGTGGGTAATTATGGTTGGCCCCTTCATTGAGCCATCTACCCTGTCCCTTAGTGATGAGGCACGCATGTTCATGAAAGCAAAGAAGTTGCTGCCCTTCCTGGAAAAATTTGTTGGCCCTGACCAGGAGATTACGCAGAGCTTCGTTGACACTTGGACCCAGGGTGATGTGGTCGTGAAAGGCATTAACATCCACGTTTCGACTGCGGTCTTGGCGGAGATCACTAGTTTGTTGGCCCTTGGGCGGGTCATCAGGAGAGATAATCACAATTGGGTTGAGGAGCTGGAGCAGCTCCCTGATAAAGGGAAAAATCTTGGATGGGATAGGTCGTGTCTCCTTCGGTCTGCCCTCCTTGAGCCTTATCAATCCGCCATGATTCCTATAATGCAATATATTACTTGTGACGATCCCGACAAGACTATTTGAAGCTTTCACATTAGCTTCTATAACCACCTTCACGATGCCAAACAAGTGAGTTTTCCAGATTACCTCATGTACTCCCTTGGCCTTGCCATTGATAAGAGTCGAAAAGCGAATTCCCCTCCCATCCATCAAGGCCTCATGGCAATCATTTACAAGCATGCTCTGGCCAAGCGCCCTCCTCCTCAGGTTGTCAACCCGTTGAATTCCCAAGCCCCCTGTGTGTCCTCTCCTGCCTCTAGCCCCTCCAGAAATAGCCCTCCCAGCGCTGACGGGCCCTCTCCCTACAGCCTCTCCGCTCGTTCTCGACCAAAACGCAGCATTGGCGGCAAATCGTTCGTTCCTGGCAGATCTTCCCAGCGCCTGCGGAAAGCCAGAAAGGTTGAGAAGAGCGTTCTTCCATAGCACATCCCTTCGGATACAAAGAGCGACAAGGAGAGTCGTGGCATTTCTCTCTTGGACCTAGCTGCTACCATTCTTACTTATGTTAACTCCATGATTACTATCTTGAAGCAGAATCAGAAGCGCTCCAATTCGGAAGGACAGGAGGATTGTGATTAGTTGTCCATGCTTTGTCCTTTTGTTGTCGGCCTCTATTTGGGTTTCTCTCGGGTTTGTCCTATTTCTTTTTTTGTTGTTGGGTTTCCAGGCCTAAAAGCCTTTTTTGTTGTTTCCAAGTCTTTAGCATTAGGATGGCTTTACCTACAATCAGACTTATTGTTATAGCCAAGAGGTATGATGCATCATTAGATATGTGGCTAATTTTGTACATAAGGTTTTGGGATCCTCTATAAAAACCCACTGTTAATTTACTAAAATAATTACCAAAAAAAAAAAATACCTCATACACCTTTTAACTCCCTCTTAACTCCTTAACACATTCATAACAAATTTAACAAGGATTCTTATTACTCCAATAGTTCACTTTTAAAACTAATTCATTTTAATCTCCTTCAAAAATTAATAAAATAAAATAATAGTAATAAAAATAATTCCCTTATATCTCCCAAGGCCAACAACGCTCACAATAATCAATTAAACCACATGCGCCAACCTTAGCAACTACCAAAACCAATTTATGCTTACCAAAAATATTGTCATGAGGATTCAAACACATTGCCTACCGCCTGCCAGCGCACTAGCTTCCCTTGGGTTGCCGCTATGCTAACTGCCCACACAAGGACCTAATGCTACGATGCACTATCTAACCATGTTCACCCTTCTTACCCACAAAACAAAAATGTTGTCATCGGGTTTCAAAAGCAGGACCTGCCGTCCACTAGCACCCTAACACACTATGGGCTACCGCTAGACCAACTGTCCACACAAGGACCAATTACCACCATGCGCTATTTAACCACTGCTCACCCTTCTCACTTACAAAAATAAACAAACTGCTACCATTGGGAATCGAACACGGGATCTACCGTTCGCCAACATCTTAACGTTGCCAAACTTGCTGCTAGGACAACCGCATGGTTGGTGATAGGGGTATATACCTTTGTACTTTCATTCAACCATGTTTTACTCTTATTTTTAAAATTAAAAACCTTCTTCCACCTTGCTCACAAAATTCACATCAATAATTAAAATTAAAAATTCGTAATATGCATTCGAGAGACTTGCATTTGGCCTCCAAACTTTATCATATAAATATCAATTTTCCTCCATGCTCGAATGTCGACGAATTTTAATAAATTTAAACTTTATTCTTGGCATCAAACCCACTTAGGGTTATAAAATATTATAATTATTCTATAATTAACCTTAGGCTCTCTCTTAACAACTTTAATATTATAATATTATTTCCTTTGGGCCTAGGTATTTCCTTCCTTAACCTTAGGCTTTATCTTAACAACTTTAATATTATAATAATAAATATTATAATATTATTTCCTTTGGGCCTAGGTATTTGTTAGAATAGGTTCATATATTTCATAGTTATTACATTATTATATCTCATTTTTCATATATGAGATATTACCATCGGATAGTTGGGGAGGTTAGTTGAGTTGGTTTCATATTTCATCGAACTCAACTAATTATGCATTTGTATTATTTATACTCTGATGCATGAATAAAGACTGTTGAATCTCAATATGGTATAAGATTAATTTCGGTTCTTGTGCAATGTGATTTGATTCTTTAGGCAAGGTGATTTCTACCTATCCTTTGGTGCAACAATCACTCCAGGAATCTGCAAGACCCTGCAAGAACATGGAATTCAACAAACGTTTGTTGCAGACCAAAGCAGATCCTTTGGTTGATGTGGATGATTGAAGAGGTCCGCACATCATGGAAAAGACACGATCTGCACTGTTGTTTCATGTTGCGGTCTGCCAAAAATCATTGAAAGAAATCGAAGATATGCGGATAAATATTTTGACACTTCAAAGAAAAGTGCAAAATATCGAAGATCTACGAAGAAATAATTGGAGGTGTGCAATGTTTTGAGCCAGCGTGGGGTCTTGATGTATGTAACATAACTGGTCCATCTGTCGAGCATCTAAATATGTGGTAGAAACACATTCAGACACTGACTTATGAACTTGCACACGAAGACGGATAACCTCCTGTTGACAAGCAGTCCACAGATTGAGATATTTGTGCATGGGACAAGCTACAGTAATCTGACATGGCATCGATGATTTTGCTATCATGGGGCATCTTGTGAAAGAAATCCCTTGCGCAGTTGTGTGAGAGTTTGGCATGTTTATGTGGCAACATAGGTTTCCATATTCTTCTTTTCAACAAAACATGGGCACGAAGGCGGTTGACATGTCTTTGAAGATGTAATGCCTCATGTTGCCATTAAGGCCAAGGTGGTTATTGATGGTTTGTTAAGGTGCTTGCTAGGAGACGCAAGTTCAACCCTCTTCAAGTGCAAAAAGAAACAAAGGTATTTTTTTTTGCTACAAAACACCTTTCAATTTTTTGTTGATAAGAAAAACAAACAAAATTTTTTTGTTAGCAACATTTTCAGCAAGAAAAAAAACAATATTTTTGTTGACAAACAACAATTTTTTTTGTTAACAAGAAAAACACCTTTTTAACAAGCAAGCAATTTGTTGTTAGCAAGAACCAAACTAGTGGCAATTTTTCACTCAAACAAGTTTCTTTTTTTGGAGGGATAAGGGCTTCATTGTTTTGTGTTGTTTTCCTTCCAAGCACAAGAGACTATTTTGCCACTCAAACTCTAAATGCCAAGAACCTATTGTGGAGTGATAAGAACATTAGTTTCTTTTGCATTTTGAAAAGGGTGTTTAGCACAATTTTTCCTTCTTGTTTATTTTGCATTCAACAAAAGGGGGGATACAAAACATTTTCTCATCTTGCAAAATTCTAAGACATAGGGGGGGAAGAAAATTGTGAAATTGTGCCAATTTGAAAGCAAAATTGAAATTGTGAGTTTGAATATCATTATTTTTGCAAAGTAAAAAAAAAAATCATTTTTTTTTGCAAAAATCATTGTAACAAAGATGCATTTTCGATGGTAACCGACATCTTTTAAAACTGGTATAGGTGCATTTTTGGCAGTAAACGACACCTAATTATTTAAATTTGTGGGTTCTTGTGATTGTTTTTGCATTTAAATTTCCTATTTTTTTGCATTTCAATCATAAGGTAAAATTGAATGAATTGGTGGACCACCTTGGGGACGGGATTTTTTCGAGCTCTGGCGATTTGCCGGGAAACCTTCTGTGCAGGCACCGGGGCGAAGCTCCAGGGTTTCTGGTGGGAAGATTCTTCCAGGACCTCCGGTGGATTGAATCTACACTACTTTGAAGGATCGTTCGTTGCCTCGGGAGGGCCCAATGGGGTCTCCTCCAGGATCTATCGATGGGAAGAAAAGCTCATATGCTGATATATTAAAATAAAATCCTACATCTTCCTCCGATGAAGCTCAGTGAAGTGCTTATCAAATGCTATTTAAAAATTTTGGAAAGGGTTTACCTGCAAACAGAGTTAACGACTGCCTTCCACAATCTGCTTCCAGGCCTAAGATTGTCATAGAACCAAAACTGGTTGAGGATACGATTATATACCGTGCTACCCATGATATGATCTGCAAATTCATGGGTATCCGGCCCACTCTGAACTTTCTACACACCGGGTGAGACAGAATCGGAAGCCCATTGGTGAGTACTCTCTATGGCCTATAAGCAATGGGTATTTTATTATTAGTTTCTCTTCTTTAGCAGATAGAAACAGAGCATTTGAATCAGAGAAGAGGAGCCACGGCCCGACAGGATTATTTGTCCAACCGTGGAGAGTGGGTTTTGATCCTCGCATTGAGCCCACGGCTGTCTCGGTTTGGATTCGGTTGTACGCTCTCCCGATGGAGTTTTGGGGTGAGCAGATTCTTGAGTTGATTGGTAATTCTCTAGGTAGATATTTGGGAGTTTCCAGAGATACCATGGAGGGAAATACTGTTGTCTTTGCTAGAATATGCATAGAAATGGATATTAGCCAGCCACTTCCAGTCGAGGTGGAATTGGAGTTGGCAGGACTAACCTGGATACAGCAGCTAGACTATGAAGCCTTACCTTTTAGATGCAGAGTCTGCCATAAGCATGGCCATTTGGCTAGGTTCTGCCCAAATATCCTGACCACAAAAGCGGAAGCTCCGTTGGGAGCGCCAAATCACCCCAGAGAGGGTAAGTTCACTCCGATCAAAGAACCCCTCAATATCCCCCAGGGTTCTGATGCCCAGAAAGATGGCTTTGAACAACAGAAGCGGAGGAAAAACAAAAAGAGAAATGGCAAAGAGCAGGCCCAAACCAAGCCAACCAATCGATATGAAATCTTCAAATCCCTTGTAGACCAAGAAGACCAAGTCATGGAAGGAGTGGATGGGAATGTTGAGGATAATAACACCCACTCTCATGCTCCTCTATCATCTACTCCTGTCTTAGAACAGGTGATTGAAACCCCTGAGACTTTGCAGCCAGAGAACCTAGGGGCTATGGTAATCCATTCCCCTGCACAACCGGTTATTAAGGATGTCAACATGGGAAGTGCGAGAAAGAACAGAGAAAGACCAGCGTTGGGGATTACCCAGGTGGAAAAGAGGTATAAGAATAGTAATTCCCAAGGAGCTGGTAGAAAATCCAATAAGGATCTACTAGTAGCGCAAGGGGACAAGTTGATCAATGGAGGATCGGTGAGAACAATTGACTTTTATTGCTCCCAAGGTTTCCAATGATTATACAATCCTGGAATGTAAGGGGTTTAAACAGTAGAACCCATCAATCTGCTGTTCAAAGACTTTTAGGAAGACACAAAACAAACTTTTTGCTCCTTCAGGAAACAAAAATGTCTTTAGATCTTATGTGTAAAACTGTTAGTAGAATATGGAGGGGTGTTGGATATATGGATGTGGCGGCCCAAGGAGCTTCGAGGGGGATTGTTACTCTTTGGAACCCTCTGGTGTGGATAGCAATAGAACATACAGCTTGGAGGGGTGTTCTCACATCTCTCTTTAAGAACATTGTTACAGCTGAACAAGTTTTAATCACAAACTTCTATGGGGCTCAAAGCATTGATGGCCAGCGGCTTCAATGGAATGTTGTTCATTCAATGAGATCCTCCCGGGAAGATTGCGATTGGATTATTGCTAGGGATTTTAATGCCAAATTATCTGCCAGGGATCAGGAAGGTGGTATCCTAGTTTTGGATCCAGGGGATAGGCTTCTGATTGCTCAAGTCCAGGCCTTTCACCTTGTTGATATCAAAGGTCCTGGCACTTATTTTACGTGGACTAATAAGAGAAGAGAGCCACACAGTAGGAAGGTAAAACTAGACCGGTTTCTGGTCTCGGAGGAAGCATTTGTGAAATGGAATATTAAATTTCAGATTTTGGAAGGCCCAGTTTCAGACCACTTTCCCATTTTGTTGGAGGGAGGGGCTATGACAGGGCAGTACCATAAACCATTTAAATTTGAAAATTTTTGGTTGCAAAAAGAAGATCTCCGAAGAAAAATTCCTCAGTGGTGGGAATATGGCCGCCCACCTTTTGGGACTGCAATGTTCAAATTTCACAAACAGCTTCAATTTGTCAAGTGTAAACTGAAACAGTGGAGGCAAACTAACAAATCAAACTTCCAGCACCAACGGGCCCCCTTGTTGGCCAGATGGGATGAGGTGCAAAAACATTTCAGGGAAGGAAACATTTCCGAGCACCTTAAATCCGAGGATGATGCTTTACGCAAGCGGTTGAGGATATTGATAATCAAGAAGAGATTTACTGGAAACAGAGAGCAAGAAATACTTGGTTATTAGAAGGAGACGAAATACAAAATTTTTTCAGCGCTCTGCTCGTGCTAGGAGACAAGCGAATAATATGGAATTCCTTCAAGATGAGAATGGATACTCTTTTGACACTCTTCCTGGTATGCACTCCCACTCAATGGAGTATTTCTCAAAACTCTTTAAGGAAAGTTTGGAGCAAGATGGGGCAGCCCAAGATGAAGTTATTGTTGTCATTCCTTCTATAATCTCTCCTGAAGAGAACCAGGCCCTACTTAGACCCATAGATAAAGATGAACTTAAGAAGGTGGTCTTTGGGATGAGTACTGGTAAATCGCCCGGTCCTGATGGCTTCCCTATTGAGTTCTTCCAGGCCTTTTGGGATACCCTGGAGGAAGATGTTCTGGCTGTCACTGAGGAGTCCAGAACCAATAAAAGAATGCTCAAGGCTCTAAATCATACCTTCATTACTTTAATTCCAAAAGGAGCAGGGGGGGGTTCATTTATCTGATTTTAGACCTATTGCCTTATGCAATGTGATCTATAAAATAATCACTAAGATTATGGCTGAAAGGTTAAAACCTATCCTGCATAATATAATTTCCCCAGAGCAAGGGGGTTTTGTTGAAGGGAGGCAAATCTTGGATGGAGTGATTCTAGCACAGGAGGCTATCCATACAATGCACCAATCTGGGAACAAAGGAATGTTCATTAAACTGGATATGTCCAAGGCTTATGACAGGGTGGAGTGGGGCTTCTTGGAAAAGATGTTGACAACCTTTGGTTTCTCTCGGAGTCGGACAGAACTGGGTCATGAGTTGTATTTCTACGCCTTCATACTCTGTTCTTATCAAGGGACTTCCCTCGCCTCCTTTTGGTGCCTCTCGTGGCCTTCGGCAAGGAGACCCTTGATCTCCTTATCTCTTCCTCATCTTGGCTGAAGGATTGAGTAGACTCTTTCTGAGAAGAATACTTCAAGGTCAGATAACAGGTATTAAGGTCGGGGCTGAAGTTTTGACTCATTTACAGTTTGTAGATGATATTGGATTGGTGGGAGTGGCCAGCCTTAGGGAAGCAAGAAGAATCAGAGATACTCTAAATGTCTACCTCCGGGCCTCTAATCAAGTCATCAATGACAATAAATCCAAAGTGATCTTCTTCAATATTGATCAACGGTTACAGGACAAAGTTATTGATATTTTAGGTTTCACTCGGACCTCTCTCCTAGTAGTTTACCTGGGGTCCCTCTCCATTTCAAAAAATTGAAAATAGATGTTTGGAAGGACCTATTGGATGGCATCAAAGATAGAATGAACCATTGGTCTCATAGATGGTTAAGTTATGGGGGTCGTCTAACTTTTCTGCAGTCGATTATTCGAGCCATGCCAATTTATAAATTCTCCATCTCGTCTGCTCCCGGTCTATTTGGAAAGAGCTGGATAAAATGGCTAGAAGATTTCTATGGGAAGGTGCCAAGGGAGAGAGGAAATGGGCCTTGGTTGGCTGGGACAAAGTTACCCAACCCAAGGAAAAAGGAGGGTTGGGACTAAGAAGCTCCAAGTTTAACAACAAGGCTTTGGCTGGCAAACTGTACTGGAGGTGGATTTCTCAGCCAACATCCCTCTTCAGCAGAATCCTCTCTAGCAAATACTTGGGTTCTGTCCATCCTAATGATGTGGGCCACTTTCCTCTGGAAGGTTTTGGATCACCAGTGTGGTAGGCACTCAAGCTTGGAGCTCAACTCATCAAATATCAACTATTCTGGAAAGTGGGGAGAGGGGATAAGGCTCGGTTCTGGACTGATTCCTGGGACCAGAATCCTCCCATTATTGCTGTGTTTCCTGAATTGCAACCGATAAAATCTGCTATAGAAGATAAGGGATGGATCCAAATTGAGAGCTACTTTAACACTAGTCAATTGGGGGACTACAAGATCATAAAGTTTAAGCGACTGGATGAGTGGCCAATACCAATCCCTCCGGAGTTGGTACCTACTTTGGGAAAAATCTTGGCAGAACGGTTTCTTACTGGGAGAGATGAGGAGGATGAACTGGCCTGGGGCTTTGGGAGCCTTGGGGTTTATACTGTGAAAGAGGGATATGATGAGATCCTTCCAGAGCCCCCCCCACACTTTTTTTGGTTCATGATTGGAGAAAGATATGGCATCCCCAGGGTTGGCCGAAAGTGAACTTCTTCGCCTGGCAGTTTTTGCATAATGGAATTCTCACCTATGACAATCTCAGACTTAGAGGCATCATTGGCCCTTCTCAATGTGTGTTATGCCACAAGCAGGAGGAAACTATGAATCATCTAATGTTTGAATGTTCTTTCACAAGACAGATCTGGAAACGCTGGTTTTCCCACTTTAAACTTCAGGCTAATGGGGTCTTGTCTCGAAACAATATTTGGGAAAGCTGGAAGAAAGGTAGATTTAAATCCAAAGCTCTTTGAATTGGCTGGGAGCTTGGTTTATTTTTTATCTGGTGGCAAGTATGGTTGGAGAGAAATGCCCGTATTTTTCGTGAAACCTTCTCCTCTCTAGAAGGAATATGGCAAGTCATTTGGAGCAAAGTGGCGGAAACGGTTGCCATTCATGCCGAGGGGGAAATTCAGTCTACTTCTGAGCCTTTGGAAGAGGGAGTTGTTATTCAACAAAGGCAGGTGAGTGGTAGTTGGAAACCTCCTCCTGAAGGATGGATCAAAATCAATACTGATGGAGCTGCTAAAGGCAATCCGGGAAGTGCTGGAATTGGAGTAGTGTGCCGCAATCATGTCTGGGTCTTTGCTCTATTGGGAACTGCAGGGTCCGGGATGTGCCACAAACAATGAAGCCGAGGCCTTTGCCATTAAATCGCCTCCTTCCGGGTCATCAAACAGGGGACACGGGAAGATTATTATTGAGTCCGACTCCCAAATCTTGGTGGGTGCTCTTGATCGTATGAGAAACTTTGTCTCGAAAGCTTGGAGGTTGCGGATCTTAGTCTCCCAAATTAAAGAGCTTTGGAGGGAATTAGATGATGTGATACCTGTCTATGTGAATCGAGATCTCAATAAGGCGGTCGATTTCCTTGCTAAGATGGGTGCTGAAAGGGAGGTTGGGATGCAGCTGCACAGTGACATGCCTGTGGAGGATGCAGAGATTTGACAAGGCCTTGAACGTTTTCTGAAATGATGTGCGGTGTTTTTTATGCTAAGGAAGATTTATGTCGCGATATCGCGACATGTAGCGCCGTCGCAGCTTCAAGTTGGAAGTTGTCGCGATATCGCGACAGGTTGCGCCCTCACGGCCTTTGGCAGGTTTTTGTCGCGATATCACGACATGTCGCGCCATCGCGGCCCTCGGGGAAGGCGCATGGTAAAACTGTCGCGATATGGCAATTTGGGGCTAACTGGAAAACTTGTCGCGATATCGTGACACTTTTGCAGATGGAGAGCAAAGTGGAAAATTCGTCGCGATATCGCGACAGTTTTGAGAACTGGGCGCCGAAAGGAAAAACCGTCGCGATATCGCGACACTTTTGGCGATCTGGTGTCATAAGGAAAACCCGTCTCGAAATCGTGACCATTTTGCTGATGTAGTGCAAAGTGGATAATTTTTCGCGATATCGCGACATTTTTTGGCGATGGCTGCTGCAAGAAAATCTCGTCGCGATTTCGTGACAATTTTGGCTTACCAGCGGAATGGAGAAAACTGTCGCGATATCGCGACGCTTTTGCGATCTGGATGCCATAAGGATAATTCGTCGCGATTTCGTGACACTTTTGATGGTTGGATGATTCGGAGGCTCTTTGTCGCGATTTCGCGACCTTTTTGGCGTTATGGAGCAAGTTGGTCTTCTAGTCGCGATTTCACGACAATTTTGGCGAAGGGTCGCTGGAGGGAGATGTCGTCGCGTTTTCGTGACTGTTGGCACCACTGCAGAGGAGTCGGGGTTGACTGTCGCGATCTCACGACATGTCGCGATTTCGCGACATGTCGCTTTTTCGCGCCCAGTTGACTTCTTTGCTTTGTGTTGTGCTGGGTTGACTTTGTGCTCTACTCTTGTAGTGTTGTTTGCTGTTCTTGGTTGGGATGTGTTCTCTCCCGCTTGTAATTGCTCTTTGTATTAATACAAGTTTTTCATTTTTTCAAAAAAAAAAAAAAAAATCATAAGGTAAAATTTACAAGCAAGCAAAGAAAAGACCCCAAATTTTTACCTATTTATGCAATTCAATTGCATGACAATGTTTGATATCTACGATGCCTCTGGCCCACACTTACAGGTAATGATGTCATGCTTTGGGCTACTGCATCTGTCGCCTAACATAGCTGCAATAATGATATTTGAGCTTGTTCTCTATAAATAATCGAGGAGAAATAAGACAAACCAGTTTTGATACTCACTCCATTTTATACCCTAACTCTTTCTGATTGTTTGGCTTAAACTCCTCCAACTCATTATTTTTTCTTGAGGGTTTTGAGGTAGGTGCCATCAATCTGATTGAATTCTCTTTTAGTACCGCCTAAGTATCACTTACCATTATGCTCTCAAAGTACCTGTAGTCTCCCTCACATAAGGGCATGTACCTTGAGAAGGTTCGGTATAAAGGCCTGGTAGGTATAACGAAAGGGGGACCATTTGGTGTTATAAGGAACCTTCACAATGGCCACTGTTCACAAATATATTTTAGATTCATAGTTGCTTAAAGGTTCTAATTTTACACCATAGAAGAAAAATATGAGAGCTAACCTTCAGGTTGAAGATTTATGGGATGTAGTGACTAGCACTACAAAACAACCTAGAACAAGAGGCCTTTGATAAAAAAGATAGAATATGTCTCATGTTTATTCTGCTTGCTACTATAGATGAGGTCCAACCTCATATTTGTGATGCCAAGACTGGTAAGGAAGCTTGGGATGCTTTGATTACCATTTATGAAGGAAAGAATTAGTCTACTATTCTAAACCTTCAAACTCAACTACATACGCTCAATATGAAATCTGGTGAGATAGTTGACCTATTCCTATGTAGAGTAGCAAAATTGAAAGTCAAATTGAATGCTATGGGACAGACAGTGGACGATGCTCTCTTGACCTTAGTCATCTTGAGAGCTTTGCCAAAATCCTATAAAATGTTGATCACTTCTCTTCATGTGTCTGGTAGACAAGTTACCTTCATGGAATTGGTGAATTTGCTTCAAACTAAGGAGGCAAATCAGTTTCAGAAAGATAAAGTGCCAAATAATTTCCTCTACATCAAACAAGGGGGTAAGAAACGAGGTAATTTTCAAAAGTGAGGATCCTCATCAAAAAGAAAAGGAAAACAACATCAACAGAAAGACAAATAATATTGCAAAACTTGTGATATGAATAACCATGACAACAATAGATGTTGGTTTAAGAACAAACAACAAAATGACCAAGATCACAAGAAGAAGAGTAAAGGGAAAAAAAAAACACAGAAGAAGCATAAACAACCCAAGGGGAATGTTTCTTATGTAAAATCAAACTCAGACTCAAATTCTACCACATCCAACTCGAACTCATATTTTGAGCGAGCACACAAGGTGCTCATGACTTACACTTCATATCAGCAAACAAATACAGTGTGGTATATTGATTCTGATTCCAATAAACACATGATTGGTGATATATCATGGCTTGAGATATTTGAGGAAAAGGAAGGTAAGCCAATAACAATTACTAACAATCAGACCTACCAAGTGAAGGGTGAAGGTGATGTTTCTTTCACTCTTCTAGATGGCAAATGTTAGATTGAGAAGGTACTCTATGTTCCTGGATTGGCTAACAATTTGTTGTCAGATCCTCAGATCTTGGATCGACATATGGATGTTATGTTCAGTGTTGAGAAAGACAAAAATATATGTTTTATCACTAGAAAATAAAAACGTGTAGCAACAGGATCATACAAGCATGGTCTGTTCATTGTAGATGTCGTTCCACGCCTCATGTTGCCCTGGCAGCAACTACAAAGGAGGCTACTTTGTGGCACAAGAGATATGAGCATCTAAGTTCAGGATATTTGCTCAAACTAAGCAAATATGAGATGGTGAGAGGTCTTCCCAATCTTTCATCCACATTCCCAGTCTGCTTAGATTGCTTAGCAGGGAAGCAATATCGAGTACCATTTTAAGTTAGCTCTTCAAGAGCTAAGAAATATTTGGAGTTGGTACACACCGATTTGTGCGGTCCTATGCCAATCAACTATGGTGGAAAGAAGTATTTTCAATAGTTTGTTGATGATTACTCATGGAAGATGTGGGTTTTGTTTCTTCAATTAAAGTTAGAAGCATTTATGTACTTTCAACAGTTCAAGAAGCTTGTTGAGAAGGAATCAGGATGTTCCATAAAAAACCTCTGCTTAGATCAAGGGGGGAAATATACCTCCAAGGAATTTTCATCATTTCTAAGTGAATATGGGATTAAGAGACTGTTGACAACTGCCTATACTCCACAGAAAAATGGAGTTGCTGAAAGGAGAAATCATTCCATTGTGGAAATGGTTTGATGTATGCTTAAGGGGGCACATCTTGAGCAAGAATATTGGGTAGAAGCAATGAATACAACATTGCACCTCCTAAATAGGGCACCCACAAGAGCTCTACAGGGCAAGACTCTACAAGAAGCATGGAGTGGTAAGAAACCCTCTATTTCTCATCTAAGATTTTTTGGATGTAAGGCATTCATGCACATACCCAAACAAAAGAGGAAGAAGTTAGATGAGAAAACCCTGAAATATATTTTTCTTGGTTATGATGAGCATTCAAAGGGATATCGATTGATAGATCCTATGACCAAGAAAACACACATAAGTTGAGATGTGGTGTTTGATGAAGCTTTCACATCAGATAACACTTCTATAGTTGTATACCTTGAGGAAGATGAGCCTAAGAAAGAGGTTTCACCCCCATAGAACAAGATTCCAAAATGGTATACCAGTACATTGAGAGATTCCAAGTTGACATCACTTCTAGATATAACTCTAGACCGACCTTGTACTGGCAGTATGACTCAGCAGATGAGATCAGAAACATCAACTTCAAAAATTGACGAGCTTTGCCAACAGTTTGATGATTTATCTATCGATGTAGAGGATGATAGAGAAGAATATGTGGATGATGAAAGAGTTTATATGTCTGCATTGGATGAGAATGAACCTACAAAAACTCAAGATGCACCTGGTGAGCCATAGTGGAAGGCTGCCATGGATGCAGAACATCAATATCTCATGAAAAATAAAACCTGGAAGCTAGTCAATCTGCCAACAGGAAAGAAGCCCATAGGCTACAAATGGGTGTTGAAAGTGAAATATAAGGCAAATGGATCTATTGATAAGCATAAGGCCTAACTTTGTCTTCCAACCAGTGTCCTAGAATAGAAGCAGAGAAGACAAGCATGTCTCGTGTACCGTATTCATCAGCAGTAGGAAGCCTCATGTATGCCATGGTGAGCAACATACCGGATATTACCCAAGCAGTGGGAGTAGTCAACCGATGCATGACAAATCTTGGTAAGGAGCATTGGAATGCGGTGAAGTGGATATTCAGATATTTAAGAGCCACTTCAGATGTTGCCATTTACTTTGGATCGACAGATTTGCAAGTTACAGGTTTTGTGGATTCTAATTATGGTGGAGATAGAGATGGGAGAAAATCCACTACAAGATATACCTTCACTCTTGCAGGAGGAGCAGTGAGTTGGGCTTCTAAGTTATAGTATGTTGTGGCTTTATCAACCACTGAAGCAGAATATATTGCAGCGACTCATGCCAGCAAAGAGGCAATTTGGCTAGAGCGATTGTTGGATGACTTCAAGGTAATGCAAGAGAAAATTACGCTGCATTGTGATAGCTAGAGTGTTATTCAATTAGTGAAGAATCCAACATTCCATGATCGCACAAAACACATTGATGTCAAGTACCACCTTATCAGAAATGTGGTGGAAGAAGGTATGATCCTGTTGTAGAAAATTGACACTGAAGTGAATCCTGCAGATATGCTTACAAAGTCGGTCAAGGTAGAGAAGTTTGAGTGGTGCAAAAATTCTCTAGGCTTGCTGAAAAAGTAACAAGGGCAGCATTGGACAATTGGCACTGGATGAAAATCTTTGGCAGAAGAGTTCCTGAATACTGACTTTAAGTGGGAGAATGTTATGTGTGAAGTTCGTATGGCCACTAGACATCTGACCTGCTACACGTCTAGGCAGCAGGGCTGCTAGACGTCTAGGCCAAACGTCTGGGTTGTCAGACGTCTAGTTTGGAAGACGTCTAGGGCAGACGTCTAGGCTGCCAGACGTGACGTTTGGTAGACGTCTATGTCAGACGTCAAACTAAGTAGACGCCATGCCAAGAAGACGCCAAAGCAGTGGACGTCTAGGGAGACGTCAGTACGTGGAAGACGAACAATCTTGGGAGCGAAAGACGAACAGTCTTTGGGAGCTAAACGAACAGGTTTTGGAGGCTTCTGTTGGAAGATGAAACAAACAGTTTTGGAGTCTTCCTTCTGCTCTATAAAAAGGATGTGATCCCTTGCATTGTTGAGGTTGTTGAAAATGTTGAGAAATGTGAATGTAAACTTCGTTGAAAATAATAAAGGAGAAGTTGCCATTGCCCGTGGTTTTTCTTGCACATTGCAGATTTCCACGTAAATCTTTGTGTCAATTGTGTTACTGTTTCCGTCTTCTATATATTTTTGTTATTGTGCTTCCTCTTACAAATGTGGAATCTGGAGTTTTTCCTAACAAGCTGTTACAAGACCATAAATAGGCCCCAATGAAGCATGGGTGGAGTGGATGGCAGAATGTTCCACATCAAGCATCGGCAGCCAGCCAATCTAAGGCGGAATTTTGCCAAAAAGTCGATTTTCTGACAAGTCCATAAGTACTAAATCTCTGCAGTTATTGACGTTTTCAGGAATTGGTCCCGTCGGAGATTATTTCTTGACTAGTCCAATATTTTCAATCTGCAAGCCAACGAAAAAATTTGTGCAATAGAACTGGAAAGATTATTACAACAGAGAAAGACTTCTTCCATATTGCCAACACCTTCCCACACTGTTCCAAAGAGATCATTTTCACAGAGGTCAACAGTCTTCAATCCGGTATTACGAGGAAGAGCGTCTTCTTTTAAGCCTGTAATTTTTTTTGCAAATAAATTCAAGGTAGTTAAGTTATCACAGGGATTGGGCACATCAGATAGAATGCTCCCGCTGAAATGATTAGCAGAGAGATCTAAGTATTGAAGCGAGATCAAAGTTGTGAAATCTGGAGTACCCTCTAGGGAATTGGAGGAGAGATTTAAGACGGTAAGACCTTTGCAATTGCCCAAATCCGATGGAATTTTACCCTTAAACATATTTGCTCCCAAGGAAAGGTCGGACAGGGCAGTCAGCGCCGCAAATCCCTTAAAAAGGGTACCTTGAAGTCCTCCTCCCCCAAAGTTAGTGCCCGTAACGCGTTCAGAGTCCTGCACAGTTCCAAATGTGATGCCAGACCAATTACATGGACTTGGATCTGATCGAAGCCAATTTTCATACAATTTTCCTTTATAAGGATTATCTTTTTCCAATCTGCTTTGAATCTGAGCAATGTCTCCTTGTCTTGCTCCAGAGAACCATTTGCCTCCAGCAGCAATCGGTGAGTATGCAAATCTGCAAAAGAACAACCTTAATTCGTGAGTAACCACAAGAATAATGTACACCCTTGTCAGAACACCAATATTTTTTCCATCAGCGCACAATTTTCTGCAATGAAAAATGTTTTCTTTTCTATAGGTTCGATTCCAGCCACCTTAATTGCTCCAAAAGAACAGAAATATTCTTGCCTATAATCTAGTAGCCTTGTTTTTCCTGCGCTTCCAATTGGACGGCTTTTTGCAAGTACTAGTGGACCAATATGTTTGGATTCTTCCTTTTCCCTCCTTTTAAACCCTAGTCGAAAAGCCGCATGGATCTTGTTTTAATCTTCAATAAACTAACCCAATTTAAACAGCATCTGTCGCAGAGCTTAAATGATTTTAAATTGTGGTTCTAATAAGGCTATGCAAAGACATCTCTGTTTCGTTAGTCTAAGAAAAAGATTTAGAGTAAACATGTCTAGAACATTGACTTGTTTTAACAGTTCCATCTAAAATAAGCATGTCTGAAACCTTTGATGCTTTTATTCTTTTCTTTTTTAATAAAAGACTTTTATTCTATATGTGAAACATTTTAGATCCTATAAGATTGTCAGAACTCAATTTTCTTTATTTACAATATTTTTTAACAGAGTCACTCATATAATTTGAACAAATCTTTCAAATCGAGCTTCATATATCTTTCAAATCGACAAATCTCCAGTAAATAGCGCTTAAAAAACACAAATTTATCTTTCAAATCTATCTTCTAAATCGACAAACACAAATATATCTTTCAAATTGACAAATATCCAGTTAATAGGGTTTAAAAAACACAAATACATCTTTCCAATTGCAAGCGTTTATGTATAATTTATTCACCTGATGAATTAGTCCGGGATTAATATAAAATTTGGAGAGCAAAATAGATTAGGTTGGATGGCGTCAGTAATTCAAAGTTGGTAGCCAAGAAAGCAAATTCCAAGTGTAGTTGTTCCATGCACAATGCCTGATTGTAACCTACCCTGTTTTGCTTGCTGAGCTTTAACCCTCAACAGGCAAATGATCAATATACAGCTTCCACAGGTGCCACTGGTTCATCTTGAGCTAAATTCAGCTGCTCCATACTTGACAAACATCTTCCAATGTTGGTTGTTATTTGTATCCGTCGGTGCTATGATTCGTCGCTGGTAAGAAACACAATATGTTTGTCAATATCCACGTGATGTGGTATTAAGGATGCCACTTGCATTATGGATGATGTGACCCGGATTCGATCTCCTGACAAATCGGTAAGGATGCCACTTGCATTATGGATGATGTGACCCGGATTCAATCTCCTGACAAATCGGTAAGGATGCCACTTGCATTATGAATGATGTGACCTGGATTCAATCTCCTGACAGATACATATATCAATATATATACAAAATATTTACTTAATTAAAAAAAACATGCATAGTATCTATTTTTTGCTATGTTTTTGGAACATTGAAATAATTCGTTATATTTCTATTTAAAAGAAAATTAACAAGTTTACTGACACGGTCACACCCTGCAGTGATTCGCACCTTTAAAAGAAAATTAACAAGTTTACTGACACGGTCACACCCTGCAGTGATTCGCACCTTCTTAAATTAAGAAGCTCACTTACACAACCCTCCACACCCAATAATTTAAGCCTCAATCACTAAAAAAGTTATGTTATATTTGTAATACAATATAATGGGTTATGCTCATAAACTATGCCATACCAATTTCTAGGTTTTAATTTAATTTTATTATTTAATTTAGATAATGTGAGAAATCCTTACAAAGGTTTAGAACGAGTTGAGTATTTTCATTTCAATCATGATCTCTTGTAAGGCCAATTCTCTAAGCGTATCAATAAGGGATTAACACATTCACACCCACACACGTCATTTGAACCTTGGACCTTCCAAAGAAGAGCCAAAGCCCGAAACATTGAAACATTGTGTTGTCCCAAGACTTTTAAGTTTTACTTGTTGAGATCTAATTTATTCTTAGTTTACTATGGTTGGTGCACACTAGCAGTTTACTATGGTTATGCTAATTTTGTATTTTTGTTATTTTTATTTTATAAATATTTAATTTAAAAAATATATTTTAATCGATAAAGTAAATATACTTAGTTTTTTCTTTATTAGTTAAAGAAGGGGTTTTGAAAGGATCTTCGAGCCTTTTATAATTTTATAAGGAAAAAATTGCTACAACTAAAAGAAATGGAAAAAAATAACAAGTCGCTACCCCAACACAAGGCCCTAACATTAATTGAAATTAAACCCAATAGTGGTCCCAACCTAAGACTGTCTTCAGCTCCTCAATCTCTCAAAGTACGTGAAAGCATATTAGTGCCAACCAGCCCGTGACACAAACCTACCGAAAATCCTAGTTTGAGAACCACTTGAAACGTCGTCACTTTTGTCCAAGAAGAGAGACCATCCAACTCATTATTTGGGTGGCAAAAGGATGCCACATTGGACTTGCTCAACCAATTAAAAGAGGGACAGACAACAACTTGCATAATGGCTTCCATGGAAAACCAAAGGAAATCAGTCGCCTTGTTACCTTCCCTATACGTATGTCTCACCTAAATACTTTCTATGCAGGAAAAATCCAATTAGCTTCCTCGACCATATTAGCAATATTCCAGCTAGGGACTTGCAATCTAGAGATCATATAAACAACGTTCAATGAGTCACCTTCAATAATAATTTTCTTAAAACCAATCGAAGGGAAAAACATCATCCCTTGGAAGAATGCTCTAGCTTTCACAAAGTGGTAGGTCTAAGACACAAGCTTCTCAGCAAGGCCAAAATGATATCTCCACTATGATTTTGAAATGCACCTCTCGCACCAGCTTTTTAGGAGTTCCTTTAGAGGTACCATTGAAGTTAAATTTGATCCATTTAGGGGTGCAGGATCCACTTGGTTCAAGCTCTGGTATTCCTTGAGTTCTAAACAATTCCTCTTCTAGCTTGCTAGAAACCAAGATTAGATTCAATGAGGGCTTCAGCCTCTGGTCACTCGAATCATCTAGATATAGGACAAACACATTCTCAATAATCATTGGCAAGACTTTAGCCTAAACAGAAGCAACATCTCTTAAAACTCCTCTAAACACTTTATTGTTTCTCTCCTTTCACATACCCCAAATCAAGTGAGGAATACTAAATGACTAAAATATATGCAACATTGGGCTAGCAAAGGAGGGAGACCATTGATCAAAACCATCAAAAAACTAGTTCAGGACAACCCAACAAACCCCAAGCTATTCCAAAGGAGATAGAGGACCTCAAGTGAAAAGGGACAAAGTAAGAAAAACTGGTTAGTAGATTAAACATCACATCTACAAAGGTGACACCTATTAGGGATGGTCAAACCTCTTTTTTAGAGGTTTTTCCTAGTGAGAATCTTGTTTTGGATAGCAAACCACAAAAAAACTGACTTTAGGAATAAGAAATTTATACCAAATCCTTTTGAAAGGAGGTGGGTCCATAGGTTCAAATTTACAGAGAAAATAAGCAGACTTCACTAAAAAGGAGTTATCCTTCTCCCACTTCATAGAATAGAATCTTCAACGTCAAAATATCTAATAACCTATAAGCTTAAAATGTGATTGAGATAGTCCATAGCCCTTTTTCCTCCTAGTTTAGGTTTGGGAAGTTGAGGTTTCGCCAGGACTTCACCCCATTACTTACTTGAATGAAGTCTGTAACTTTAGCTCTAAAGCAGACCTGAGTTATGGGTTCAATAATTGTAGCCTCAGGAATGTGAGCTAGAGAATCCACCCAAGTGTCTTCTAAAAAATCAATCTTTTTACCATTTTCCAACTTCCATTTGTGGCCATTTGAAATGTCATGAATCTTAGTGATACCAAACCAAAAAATTGATCCTAGAGAGGGGGTAGATCAACCAGAAAGTCTTTGTTTTGAGAAAAATATTTGGCTAGAAAAATGCAAACCCCATAAACATTCTCATTCTTAAATAATTCCCACCCTTGTTTGGCCAGTAAGACAATGTTCATGCTCTTAACTCTTCTGAGGCCAAGGCCACTAAATTCTTTACTAGTGCATACCTATTCCTAGGAAACCAAGATTTTTTCTTCTCATTTCCAAACCAAAGAAAGGACCATTGGATGAGTTTAATTCTTTGAATAAATTTAGTTGGGGCTTTGAAAAGTGAGAGAAAGAATAAATAAATGCTTTGAAGGGTGGATTTAACCACTTGGGCTTTGCCAACTTGGCTGAGAAGATGCCTCTTTCTAGCCAACCAATTTTCTTTGCATCCTTTCGATGATCATGTCCAAAAAAATATCTTTCAATATCTCCTTAACTAAGGTCATCCAAAGATAGGTAGAGGGGAATTTAGCCACCCCATAGCCCAAAATATGGGAGATCACTCTTTGCATTCTAGGGGGGTGTTAAGGAAGAAGATTAAACCTTTTAACAAGTTGATATTCTGGCTTGCACCCCTTTCAAAGGATGTCAGAATGTCCTTAATATTCATTGCTTGCGAAATGGAAGCCAAGGTGGCTATAAGAGTGTCATCAATGAACTATTGGTGGGATAACATATCCATTGAAATATTTGTCTTTATACCTACTATGGTTGGTTTCGCTTTTATAGATCTTCCTGATGCTTCAACCATAATGATAAAGAGGAAGGGCGAAAGGGGGTCACCCTAGTGCAAGCCCCTAAAAATTTTTAAGTATCTCGTAGTTGAACCATTTATGATAACCGAGAAGAAGGCTAATTAGATACAAGCATTAATCAGGCTTATCCATATTTGATGAAACCCAATTTTTTTTAGCAATTTCAGGAGGAAACTCCATGAAACCTTGTCATACACTTTGTTTACATCGAGCTTGAGAAAAATCCCAGCTCTCCCACTCTTGTCGACATAATGGATGAGTTCATGAACTAGAATAATTCCATCCAGAATTTGTCTTCCTAGCACAAACCCACTCTGAGTTGGATCAATAATTTTGGGGAGAAACAACTTGATCTTGCTAGCCAAAATATTTGTTAAAAACTTGTAGATGGTATTACAAAGGCTAATAGGTCTAAAGTCATTAAAGACCTTAGCTCTTTGGAATTTTTTAAAAAGGACAAGGAAGATGGATTTTACATACCTTGGAATGGTACCAAACCTCTAAATCTCTTTAAGGGCACCTCCTATGTATTTTTCCACAATGTGTTGAAATTTTTGGAAGAAGATTAGGGGAATTACATCTAGACTAGGGGCTTTCAAATTGTCCATTTCAAAAACTATTTTTTTGATTTCTTCATCCTTAAAGGATCTTGATAGGAATGAATTCATATCTTCAAAAATCAAGTTTGAGATATTTTGAAGTAAGCGATCCTCAGTCCAGGAAAAGTTGTCCCCCATGTTGTAAAGCAAATACTCAAAAAAACTTACACTCCAACTTGATTTCTTGAATATCATCTATTTTAGATCCATTAGTATTAAAAATATCTCTAATTCTACTAGAGGCTCTATGCCTTAGAGTAGACATGTGGAAATATTTTGCATTTCGATCACCCACTTTGAGCCATAGTTCCCTTGACTTATATTTCCAAATAATCTCCTCCTTAGTCAGAGTATTATGGAGCTCAACAAGCACCCTTTTCTCTCTATCTCTAACTTTTTGATACTGGTCCCAAACATTGATTGCTCTCTCAATTTCCATCATTTGAGATAATAGATAATGCTTTCTTTGGGAGATTTGACCAAAGATGACCTTGTTCTAGATTTTAATGTTTGACTTAACCCACCTAATATTATAAGCTATTTGGGAAATTAAGGGGCCAAAGAAGTCCTGGGACCACTAGTCCTTAATATATTCTTTTGTATTAGGGTTTTGGCACCACATTACGTCAAATTGGAAGGGCCTTGGGAACCTTTTGGAAGGCTGATCCAAACACATCAATAGAGGTTTATGGTTTGATCCCACTTTAGGGAGATAGCATAGATATGCATCTCCAAAATTGAGTAAGGTTTCCTTAGAAATCAAGATTCTATCTTTTTCTTTTTTTTTGGTAATTTAAATATTTCATTAGATTTGGGTTTTCACAGGTTGACCCAAAACCTCATTACAAAAAATAGCTTAGGATTGTTGAGCCAGTACAACATAACAAAACTAAGGACCCTTGGTCCTATGAGAACACAATAATGCCTAAATATAACCCCACCCATGAGCAAGACAAGAAAACAAAACAACCTCCAGAAAAACCTACAGAGCATAAAAAGAGAATAACCCCCAAAATGAACCTTGATCCACGTAGGGTAGCCATTAGGATAAAATAGGAAGCAATAACTTAGGCCTCCTTATAGTCCTCATATTCTTCCTTAATCTCATCCTTCGCATCGTCCTTCATCTCTTACTTCACCTCCGTCTCAAATATGGCCTCCATTATCTTGGACTCTCCTTGGCCCTATAATCCTTCATGGAAAAATAGGATATTCATCACATTGCAAAGCACCTTCATCTGCTGGATTATATTCGAGGATGTCATGATAACATAATGCTTAAGGATGGATTCAATGAGGTTAGGATCCTCATCCTTTGAGTCCACATCGAGAACTTTCGATCTATCCTAGATCAGCTTATTCCTCAGGCTCAACGAGGATCTGATGGGACCTTTGAGGTTCTTAGTCTTCAACCTCTTTCTTGCAAGCCCTTCTTTTGTCGAAAAACCACCCCCCTCTTCTTTGTTGGAGATGCCCCATAAGGCTTATGGAGTCCAAGGTTGTCTTTGCCTTTGGAACTTTCTGCTTGAGGACTTATGGGAAGGTCACTCTGGGGAGAATTGGCAAGGATGTGGTTGTAGATTACCTTAAACAAACCCTAGTGTATGGGAAGGTCGACCCATTTCTTCTTTTTGCAGGAGTTGATAGTGTAGTTGATGGAATTAAATAGGAAGTGAGGAATACTAATTGGGTTTATGTCACGAAAAAAGTTAATGAAAGCATAATGGAAACTGATAAGGACTTTCCTAGGGTCCTTAGTAGTTATGAATTCCATTACGATTTTCATAACAACATTCCAGGGGGTGGGGAGGTCAGTACGCAGTAGACCGATTTTGGCTTCCTTGTAAATCATGAAATTGTCCTTAAATTCCTTGAGCTCCATGTCCTAATTATGCTTCTCCCTGTGAATTGATCTGCCCTTGGCTGTATGTCCTGTAATTTTTGCTAGCAGACGAATGTCTATGATAAACTCCCATTCTCGAACATTCACCTTGCCACCATCCTTACCGACTTCCCAAGAAACCAGAATCATCATAGTAATCTATCTCTCAACCCTGGTGAACAAGTTAGAAAAAGGAGTGAAAACCCTCTCAATGAGGATGACTTACACTAAGGATTCCATCTTGATGATGCTTGGATCGATGAACATCATGGCACAAACCTTTTGAGCACAGTTACTACCAGTCCCAAGGAGATTGATACAACAAGTACTGGCCTTGCTCTTGCTCTTAAAAATAGCTAGGTTTACCTTTGGCGAAAGGCAAAAACAATGCTCATTAGAAAAGGAGGGAAGCTTTTGGATGCGGCCTTGGCTAGTGTGTGAGTTACATTTGGATATGGTGTCATGCATAGGGATGAGCACCGTGCTCGAGGATACTTAGAGGATGGTCCGTATGGAACCCTTGATAAGCAAAAATCTCGTGTAAGAGTTGAAGAAAATATAACTGTCTGGATGCCCATGCTTTAGAATCATGAGAAGATTTTAAAGGGCATGCATGGCGAAAAAGCTGATGCATTCAATACGGGTGACAAATCTTAGTGCGTAAGATGGGACCATCAACCGCCCGCATCGAAACCAAGCCCAACCATGATTGGAATTTCTTAGGCAAGTACAGATTGCATTGTCAATACGCCAATTGAAACCACACCTAATTCCATGTTTATCAAGGCTAACCCTTCCTGAAAACTTGATAAGCCTAATGAGATAGAAAATGAACTTCATCCTTGAGCTTGAAAACCAAGGACCAACTTGGATTAAAATTGGAAATAAACTTTTGAACCAGACATTAGTCATATTTTTCATTTTGAATTAGAAGATCCACCTCACACAGCAATCCTTGAGTCCACGTGATGAGTCTGTCAGCATTATCTCCTTCGTTTACTAGCCTGTCGACCACCTTATTAGAATCTTTAAAAGAGTGTTGGACCACTATCTCAAATCTGTAGCTAATCATGATCCTAGCTTCCTTGATGCATGCCTTGATCCTCCATAGGAGGCTTTTGTCGTTTCTAAGGAGGTTTATGATGTTGAGCGAGTCACCTTCCATGATCAATTTGCCCTGTACATCTTTGACCAAGACCAATCCTCTCCACATTTCTTTAGCTTCAACTTTATTATTTTTTTGAATGCCCATATTCTTTGCAAAAGCAAAAACAAGGTGACCTTGATGATCTCTCAACACACCCCCTGCACCAGCTCTACCAGGGTTTCCTTTGGCAGCTCCATTGAAGTTTAGCTTGAACCAGTCTTGCGGGAGGGGGGAATCCACATGGAACCTGATATGAGGTTAGCAGATACTGGAATAGACTTATCCTCTAAAGGAATGCTCAAGTATTGACCTAACGAATTCTTAAAGAAGTGGATTCTATCTAATATAATTTGAATGATATGGTAGCCAATTCTCTTGTTACTCCATGTATATTTACTGTCTTTAAGCTCAAGATCCATTATACCTCTCAAAATTCTTGTAGCTCTCCCTTTCTTTTTAGATTTGAAGAGCGAAGAGTTGAAATCTCCAACCAAAATCCAACTTTTCCCTTTGAAGGCTTTTCTCATAACACTCAACGAGTCCCAAAGCAAGCTCCTGTTAGTAAATGAGTTTGGAGCATAGATATTAGAAAGGACCCATAGACAATTGGAATCCTTGCAACAACAACAAATGTTAATAAATTTTTAGAGGATGATAACACTAAGCCCACCAGTTTCTTCCCATCCCCAAGGTATAGAAGCCTCCCAAAGCCCCTTGACTCAAGTTGGCTAAAAAATGTGCACTCTTCCAAATAGTTTTTTTGACCGAATCGATCCTCCCCTCCTTCTGTTGGAATATATTACATTATTTGGTACATGCTAATGTACCACCTTGGATACATCTTTATATTATGAGTGTGTCTTAGATTAGGGTTTGATTATTTACTTTATGCAATGTAATAAATGCACAAGTAATATTAGAATGTGCAAAGTATTCAATAATGTAAATGTGCATCATAGTCCATGTGCACATGAGTCCATAGAATAGGAAATTGAAGAGTCATAAGAATATGAAATACCAAGTCACATCCCATTATATATTGGCCTTTGTGTGAGCATAACACATATCATATTATCATTTTGAAGATCAATGTAGAGTAGATTAGAGTACAAGTTAGATACAATGTAGAACTTGTATGAAGCATGGAGTATTTGAGATCTCCACGTTTCATATGAAGATACTATTTTCGTAATGGCAGTTTTATAAGTAGTTACAAAATTTTCTTATGATTTTAATATGCTTTGTATATTACCATTATCTTATATCTAATATTGCATGCTCATTTTATACCTTGTGGTGGTTTTTACATTAAGTATCTAGCATTCAAAAGCTAACACCTTCAACTTCATTTCTTGAAGTAAAAAAATATAAGGCAAAAAATCTTTCCTCAAGGATGCCACCACTTGTTGCTTTGTAAGGTCATTTAGACCCCTTCTTTTCTAGGACAAGAGTTTCATTTACAATATTTGGTTGAGGGTTTTCTCTCAAAATGGGAGGAAAGCAATCCAAAGAAGGTGATATTCAATTGCTTTTCACCAACTCCTTTTTCTTCTTTTGAACCTAGCAGGAGTTAAGTTCCATTCGTTATTTCTGACTCTATCTCCTTCCTAAGATCCCTATTACACAGTTTCCTAGGCTTTCGCTCCACCCCCACATCAACAATATTTTTCTTATGGTTGTGAGTTTTGGGGCTTGGGGAATCCTTCTCCAATATTGAAACACCTTTTCTAGCCACCACTAGCTCTACAAGAGGAATCTTCAGGCTGAATGTTACTACCATTCTTAAATCAACCTAGAAATCAGCTTTCAATCCCAAGCAATCAAAAGGGTTATACACCTTCAACAAGGGTAATTAAGGGTGAGAACTAACCAGGGTACGAAACATGTCGCCACCTTAATTTGAAAGATATTTCGAAACCAAGTTCATAAGAGTCGAAATAGACTCCTCTCACTCCAAAGCAACTGAGTTACCAGAAGGATAAGTTGTGACCAAAGATCCATTTGCCTCCTCTCCTTGAATCAAGAGTCTATCCCCCTTCTCCAAAAGGGGCTTCTTGCCTTTGAGGACAATCTTAGTCCAAGATTTATTTTCTGCCTTCTCTGCAGGGCAATTCTCAAAGATAAGAAAATAAATATATGTAGTGATCAAAAGCATATATAAGATATTTTTTTGATCTTATTTGAATATGTAAAAGATTTTAAATATTAATTTTCCCATATTTTACTTTTTATTTTAATTCTAACAAATCTTAATAATTTTTAAAACATTGCAAAACTATTCTAATAAATCCCAATAGTTTTTAAAATATTACAAAACTCAAGAACATTAATTGTATTTTTATATAATATGTTATAAACAAATTTATGTTAAAGATACATGATGTATAGAATATAAGGAAATAAAATATTTTTTTAATCCTAAATAATTGTTAAGGATAAAAGATTTAGAAAAAAAATTATATACTATGAAATTTTATATTTATTAGATTTTTTTAAAAATTTATTATGTATTTACTATTAAAATATTATTGTAACTATAATTTAACCAGTCCTTCGATTCTGCTGATTTTGGACTAATTTGTGTAGAATTTGAAGATATTTAAAATGAGTGGTCATAAAAAGGAATTTGAGCAATATTGAGGGACATACGACCCAATGGAGTTAGCCATCTAAAACAAGGGTAGTGAAGATTTTTCAAGTCATGAAAAACCAAATTGCAAATATTTTTCAACCAAGGTTCAAATGATGGGATGAACAATAGAGGGCTGGGGCTCCGATGAGGCAAGTGAGGCAAGATAATTTGTTTGGGCATAGAATTTTTTAACTATGTTTATTTTTATTCTTTTTCTTAGAAATTTTGCATGCATATTATTATATTTTTTATCATATTATCATAGTGTTCCTCTCTTTGGGGGGTCTTTTTTGGGGGTCTAGCCCTTTTGCTCCCTTGTAGTTACCATTCTCAAGGAATATGCTTGGTGTTTCACCTTCACCCTTGCTCTCTGAGTTTAGAGCTTTGTTATCTACATCTTGATGTATTTACTGCATTTCCAATATTATGCAAAAATAGAGCAGGGTCATTGGTGTCTCTAAAAAAAAGTTGAATAAAAATTCTCCTTTATGCCCTTCTGGGTGGTGGGTTGGTCTTTGTTTTTGGATGGTTGTTCTGGTTTAATTTTTGTTTCTTTTGGCCTTGGAGGCTGGCTTGTGCTTAATTGATCTTATATTTCTCTTCACCCTCTAATGTAAAATGTTATGAGATCTTTCAAAACCCTCTTTTTCACCATTAATCAACAAAAATATTTGCTATAGGATATTTTGGTAAATTTTAGTAAATTTTAGTTTTAGTTTCCTTCCCATGGATCGATTTATAGCTAAATTCTTAGAATCATCTCTAGTAGTAGAGGTTAGTGAATGTACCATAGATTTTATGTCCTCATTGCTCAAAGATAGGGTATTTTTTGGTAAATTTAATGGGTATTGGTCAGGGGCTTCAACCTTGAGAAAATGAATTGATAGGAGTCAAAAGTATCCAAGAGTGATTATATCATTTCTTCTTAAATATTTCTTCCTAGTAATTTTTTCTCTAGGAAAGAAAGAGATAGAATCCTAAAAGGGGGTCCTTGGTTTATGGAAAGAGCAAGGCTCTTCCTTACCCATTGGTATGAAGGCTTTTCACCTAAAAATGTAAATATATCCCTAGTTGTCTCGGTTAGGATGTATGGGTTACTCATTGAATTTTGAGAAATTGATACCTCTAAGGCAATAGGAAACACTCTAGGAGATTTACTTGAGATTTCCAAAACCAAAAAATATGGATTCTTGGCTATTTATGCTCGGATATTGATCATGATTGATATAAGTAAAGCTCTACCAGAATAAATCATTCTTAAGTATTAGGATAATATGTTGAACCAAACCATAAATTATGAAAACATATATTTTATATGCAAAATATCCATGAGGTGGGGCGTATTGAGACATCATGTCCTAAGAAGAGTCCAGCAGAATCATATGTAGAAAACTGTAAGAGAAACTTACAAATGGATATGGATGAGGATGGTTTTCAACTTCTAATAAATAGATCTAGACAAATGAAAGCAAATAAACAATGGAGACCAACAAGGATTGGAAGAAATACCAACAATTTTGAGGCTTTAGCCTATGAAGAAAAAGTAGATCAAGGCTTAGAGGACATAGTACAACAAGTTCAATATATTAACAAGGAGCTATATATTCAGTATGATATTTATTTAGGGATGAACATTCTCAATGAACCTAAGGAATGTGTCACATTAGATGTTGAAGACTCTCTTGAATTACCATGCACCATTTAGGAGAAAAAATGGTAAAGAAAATGTAGTGTTAGATGTTAATACCTCTACCATTAATAAGGAAATATTAGAAAATGAGCAGCACAATTCAAAAGTTTATGTAGTAGAGCCAGGAGAGGATAAACCATATGAAAAATAAAGTTGTGAAAGAATATTGAGAATTAGACTAATAAGACCTACTACTGATACAATCAAGGCAAAAATAGGAAAACCCTCAAATTACTGAACTAATAGAAAACATGTTGCATTTTATTGATAATGTGTAAAAGGTGTTGCATTTTACAATTTGCCTTAAGGGCTACAAAAGAGGGCCTCTGAGAGGAAGGACCCTAGCATTGAATATCTTTGTGACAAGATAAGAGTATTCTATGAGATCCTAAATGGGAGTGGGCTTATTGAATGTGTGCCACTACTGGCTACATCATTCCTTGAAACCTGCATAACCCTACAAAAGGCATTAGAGATGTTTGGAGGTTTGTCTTGATCAAGCCTCTAGTAAACACAAACAAAAAGGGCACAAAAGTTGATGAAAATACAAGAAGTACTAAAATGAAATAAAATTGACACAACAAAGAGAGGTCACCTGGTCGGGTTATTTGGCAGTCTATTTATGGAAAACATACCTATTCATACATTCTCTGAGAAAACGTATCCATCCATACATTTATCTATTTCTTGCTCTAGTTGGTTGGTGCTTCGATCATAGAGATCCTCGATGTGATCTGAGCTAAATATGAAATTTGAAAGTGCTTTATTTGTAATTGAAATGACCAAAAATCACAAATAAAGTAGGACGTTAGGAGTGCTAGATATGCAAGGTGCTCAATAATAGATCTGGAAGTATTTTAGCAGATAACGATGTGATATTCTCCTCCTTGAAACCATGGGCAATAAGATATTTTTATAGCTTTCCTAGGTAAGATAGGGGGTAGGTGATGTGGTGGGAGAAGGAGAGGGGATAGAAGGTCCTCTTAATTAAGCATGTGTTGTATAAGACCCTCTCACCTAATATTATTAAGTAGGCATGGGTATGCCATACCCACCTAAGGCTTAAGGAAGAAGGAAAACACATTTTTCCTTAAATTATTTTAAATGCTTTGCAAGGGAAGTAGGAGTTTTATGGGAAAGAGGGTGGGTAGGTGCTTAGGAAATCATGTAGAGGGGTGTGAGTGAGGTGTGGCTTGTATGGGGCAGGTTTGCCTAGTATTTGGAGTAACCTAGGGTTTAGGTCAGCTTAGAGTTATATTTACCTAGGATTTAGGGCAATTCAAATGATTTTCAAATGTTTTGTTAATTGGTAGTTAATTGGTCATTAATTGTCATTGCACGAGGCCGAGTGTAACATTTTAAGTGTATACATTTACCCATTTTTATATTGCATTGTGTGAGAACATGATGTAGTGCAAAAAATTATGATGTCAAATTAATGGTTGATTTGTGGTAAACTGAGTTGAGGAGAATTGATAGTGGTTGGTGTATGGTTAAGGATTTTTTTTGTGATGTGATGATTTGAGGGAAGGATATGCAAGATTGTATTGAATCATGATCAATATTTGATGCACCATTGTGGAAGGGTGTATGTCCTTGAGACTTTCCTTTTTAATAAATTTTGTTAACCTTGATTGATTTAGTAAGTTTTCGAGGCAGATGTGGGTGTCCTCATGATGCTTTGGTCGATTGTAAGTGGACATGTTGCCACCTCAATAAAGTGATTATGCAAGTAACTTGGAGACATTGACATTGAGTTCACCAAATTATAATGGATTGAGTTTTTGCTTTTTTTTTACCCCAACAAATGAGGTCTTGTGATAGTCTTAGACAAGTTTTTGAATGAGCATACTTCCAAATTTGAGTTTTTGAATATTGATAATATGCAAGGTGACTTTTTAATGTGTGATATCTACCCCTTCAAGCAATGAGTTGATGGATGAATAATTTACAAACAATGATGAAACACTTGATAAAATATCATTGCGAGATTACATAAGGCTCAAGAAAGGTGTAATTTGGGATGTGGGAGGGTTTGGTAGTGAAAACTAGAAAATGTATGGATTGGTATGTTTTCATAAAAACATACAGATCTAAACATTTTTTGGGAAAATGCACCTATCCATATGTTTTCCCAAAAAGTACCTATAAAAATCATGGTCGAAGGGGCACGCACCTCATTTGCATTGTAGAGTTTTGAAAAATCATAGGGAGAGGAGTGATGGAGAGTGAATGTGTGACACAAAGCATTGTCAAAGTGGTAACTAGAGTGGACAAGATGGCCTAGAGTGGTGTGGGAGTTGGCGTTGGAGGGTGTGTAGTGGAGGCAAGTTGAATTTTTACCCTATTTTATGTTTTTCAAGATAAAAATGAACCCTATGACTTGGTTTTTAGTGAAATGAAACATGTTAGAAGTAGAATGTGATAGTGTAAGTTGTACGTCGTGGGTGGGGAGAACAAAATTGGGAGAAATTTGCATGCATGTTGTGTGTATGTTTGTTTGTTTGATTTATCATTTTTTGCATGTTTTTGTTAAAAAAAAATGGAGTCGCATCTGTTTGGGGCAAATGGGTATCCAAAAATACCATTTGTTTGAGTTTTGTATGGATCATACATATCCATACATTTTTTTATAGAATGTGTGTGATAGACTTGATGTATTTGGTGGAAAAATTGATGTATGTGAACTAATGAGATTGTTTTTGGTGTTGCAGGTCAAGGAGTTGCGATCATGACATTGTTTTTTGTCATTGTTGAATGATGTGAGGGTGTTTTTAGAGGAGGTGGATTGGTGGTGGTTGAAGGGGATAGGCTTGTATTGGATGGCATGCATGGATACCATGTATTGTGACCATGCCTATCTAGATGCACTATGTGAGCAGTGGGATACAGATAGGAACACTTTCCATTTTTTGATGGGGAAGATGACGATTACCTTGAAGGATGTCTATCAAATTTATAGGCTTTTTATGGAGGGGGTGATGATGATGGTGGTGTAGGGCAAGTCGATGAGGGATACCATGTTGTAGAGGGTCTTTGGTCCTGCTTGGTTGACCATGAGAATTCACAGTGGAGGCATTAAGTATGGGAAGTATTATTAGAGTAGGCAGTTACCATGGTGACATACATTACTGATGATATTGATATGCAGCTATGTGCTGCCAAATTCTTTCGGGGTGTTGTTACCTTGGAACTTGATTGGGATTTTTTATCACATGGTGGGCCAAGGGAGGCACTTTGCCTGGGTACCTACATTTTTGACTCAAACGTACTAAGAGTTGCATGGGGTACAGATGATCAAGAGGACATCCTTGTGTAGCAGTTTGTAGATACAAATATGGGCTTGGAAGTAGATAGCTATTATGAGGCCAAAGGGGTTGTTGTACAAGGCACATGTACTAATGGAGGTATATGTACCCTATGCTATGCGATAGCAGGATGACATAAAGGAGAAAACAAGGAGACATCATGTTGATAATGTTCTTTACTATCATGGGTAGTTTGAGAGCTTGAGGTGAGAGGATGTTATTTGGCATCCATATAGAGGAGCGCCTATGTGATGATAGAATGATGTGAAGATGTCTTGAATTAGGTGGGTTAGGTGGATGATTGGTCGATATGCCTTTTAAATTGTTTTCTTATCATTCAATCGCATGCAAAGGTAATTTAGATTATGACAAGGTCTTCTTGATCTGCCAATGGTGATTTGGAGGGTCTAAGGAGATCATGGGGTGCAATTGTAGGGGGAGGCATTCAATCCATCATTGGATGAGCTGCTAGCATTACCCAATATTGATGATGTGGGGAGCACTCTTTAGTATGATGTGTTGTGGGTGACACAAAGGTGGGAGTCCAAAGTGTGTGTGATTGATGGGGCTAGTGATGCAAGACCAAAGGTAGTACCTAGGAATCTAAGGGTGGCCACAGATGGGATGGATGGTTATATAGGTAGGTCCATGATAGTGATCATTTATGGGGAGACAAAAACAAGTTCTAGTAGCTCAAGATAAGTTATGGGATTGGGTGGCGATGATGAGGGTGCCTTCTAGAAGGATTCAACACTAAGGTGATGTGTACAACATTAATGTGATACCAAAGCAAGGCTCTCACAAGTAAATGAGAGAGAGGTAGTACGAGATGATGTGGATCGAGGATGGGGATAGAGGAGATATGGAGGGGATGTAGTAGCTCAGAGCATAGGTGGTTGAGTTATATCAAGAGCATGATGCCATTGTAGCAAATAAGGATCGACTATAGGAAGAGGTGGAGCGACTAATGATGCAAGGGGCTGATTCAACTCCTTAATATGAGACCGTGCATTTGTAACAAACCATATATGAGTATGGGAGATTATTTCTACAAAAGCAAAAAATATGCGACAACATGTATGACATATTTGATTGTAAATAAATCATTGCTTCTATCATGTTTGAGTTTTAGGCCACATTACAGTCATATGAGTACAACATTAATGACTTTGAGAGTACCATGGTTTATAGGGCTAGGAGCCTCATAAGTGGAAGGATCATCCTCGATAAAAAAGGTGGGGGTTCATGGAGGAGTGGAGATGAGGTATTTGGGTGATAGGAGAGGAGTGTGGAGACTCATTATGGCCAACAGGGTTGACATAATTTTTGGTGTGGCAAAGGTGCTAAATTTTTTGTATATGATACTTGAAAGTTATGTAATTGAGTGGTGTTATGGATGTATATATATCATGTAAAGGTGATGATGTATATGAGTTTAATCGATCTATGAATTTGATGATGTATACATTTATGTTGATATATATATATATATATATATATATATATATATATATATATATATATATATATATATATGCATGTTGGTTTGATTTTATTGTGGATTTTTGGATTATTGTGATGATTGAATGCGTTTGATTTGATATGGATGTGATGTAACATTTTCTATTCATTTGATGTTGTTAATGTTATGAATGCTAGTGGGTGGTTGTGTAAATGCATTTTGAAACTTATAATTTTGAAACTTATAATGTATATATGTAATCAAATATTTTGTGGATGTGTGTATTTTATTCATACAATATTGTATGGTTAACATAATCAATGATGATTTTGTAGTCACATTGACATATGAATAGAGAATGAGATAGGTAAACATGCAATATGGAGGATGAGTATGAATCTAATAAAGGTTGTATGCGAAGTGATGATATGTGGATGATTGACCTAAGGACAATGCATATTGGTCTTGATGGCTTGCTAGTTGTATAACTAGGTGTGATGTGTGTTTGTACCTTTTGCTAAGGGTCTTTTAGATTCTAGAAGGATTTTTAGGAACTCAAATATCTGAGTTTAACCATCAAACCCATATATTAGTCAAGTGACATTCTATTGAGATCTAGTCCATCCTGTTTGATTTTGAGCCTATCATGAACCGGTGTGTGTAATGATGTTCCTTTATCCATTTGGGTGAGGTTGCACTAACCCATTGTAAACTTAATTGATTAAAGCTAGCCCATCCAAAAATGCATAGTGGTATATACAAAAGGTCACTAATATGATAGACATGTCACCACTCATAAGGCATACTTCACTACCATACATGCATCTCTAGCCCTGATGGAGGTTAGCCCCATGATCTATATATCCTTGAGGAATATAGGTATTCAAGCTTCTTCTTTTTTGCAACTTGTTCTTTTGTTGATCCTCAAGGGGGGATCATGAAAATGATAGGATGAGTACGGGAAACCATTTATTTTGGTGGCTAGTGAACACTAGGTGTTGTATTCTCTAGACTCAAATTTTGTTTAGCGTTTCACATGTGCTTGGTTCATGAAAGAAATATTATCAGTGAGTGGAGGTCTAAAACTACATTAGAAGCCAAAGATATTTGATAGAGGTTGATGGGATCAATTAAAATGGTTGACTAACAGAAAATACTTCTATTAGCAAGTAACCTATGCATAGGGTTTGGACATGATATCATGATAGTTGTGATAACTAATGCATGGTGTTGTGTGAAATGAAATATGCATATGTGGAAGTGAATAAACATAATGATGTGACAATGCATATGCTGAGGAGACACATGATAAATGACTAACTTATGTACAAGAACATGCGTGATACACTTTTCAGTGATTAAGCTAACCAAGTAAGATCAATAAATATGTACTTGTGTATCCCAAAAGGTGATTAACACAGTATCATAGATGTTATAGTGAGGTGGTATATGCATGTATGTAATGAGTGATGTAATTGTAAATATTTTGTGATATCAACATGAAATATTGATGAAAAGATAAAAAAGAAGAAGAATAAGAAGAACTTATCCAAGGTATGTAGCCGCTCTAAGCATGACCATACAACAAGGACAAGGAGAAGAGAAAGGATATGTGAATAAAGAAATGTGGAGAACCTATCCAATGTATGTAGCCACTCTAAGTGTGACCATACAATAGAGATAGAAAGAAGAAGAAAAAGGTGTGAGGAAAAGAGAAAGTTATGTAGCTACCCTAAGCATGACCATACAATAGGGATAAGAAGAAGAAGAAAGATATGTGAGAGAGGAGAAATATGAGTGGATGAATATGTTGTTGTGTTGTGATGTTGATATTTTTATATTTTTATTGTTGTTGATATTTGTATTTTTGTTGCTTTTGTTTTTGTATTTTTGTTGTTTTTATATAGAATGTACAAAAATTTGTGAGACTCGTTTCGATAAATTAGACATAAAATATACAAATATGAATGATGTTGAGGGGCTCAAGTTTTGCTATGCCCTCAAGATTGGTGAGTCAATAAGTGGTTGAACCATATTTATGTGTAATAATATATGGATTCAACCAATTGGGAGCAAATCTATCTCGTAGATGACGTGTTTTATTTGGGTTTCATTGGTTCTCCTTTATCACAAGGTTCCCTACTTGGAATTTTCATTCATGTATTTTTTATTGTATACATGACAAACACAGTCTTGATAGACACAGAGGTGTTCAATGACATTGATGTGACACTCGTCGAGAAGAGTAAGCTAGTCTAAACAAGCTTGGAGAGCAATGTCATCATCAATAAATTATTGTAATGAGATTCACATAGAAGGGAGTTCTAAATATAAGGGCATGATGGCCTCAATTCCATAGACTAGTGAAAATGGGGTTTTCCAAGTAGGTGTTCTGATGCTTGTTTTGTATGCCCATAGTGCTAAAGATATTTGGTTGTGCCAATCATGATGAGATTCAACAAACATTTTGAGAAGAATGACACAAATGGTTTTGTTCATTTATTTTGCTTGACCATTTTATTGGGTATAATAAAGGGTTGAGAAGTTGTGTTTGATGTTGTACTTTTCACACAACACACGAGCATCCTTGTTTTTGAATGGTGTGTCGTTATCTGAGATGATTCAAGAGGGAATACCAAAATAACAAGATGATGTGTAATGAATTCGATAACTTGAGATCCTATCATTTAGATGAGGGGAACAACTTCAACCCATTTTGTAAAATATCTCATTGAGGTGATGATGAATTTATATCTACTTGAGGAATCCAATGTGATTTTACCTATGAGATCTAGATCCCATTGTGAAAATGGCTACATTGATTGCATGGGTTGTAGTGCTTGGTATGGTATGTGGGTTAAGTTGGCATGTTGTTGGTATTTAATGTACTTCTTTACATAGGTATAACAATCATATTCCATAATAGGCCAATAGTAACCAATGCACATGATGCGCTTAGTGATGGTCATTCCACCAAAGTGACTAGCACAAGTACATCATGAGTTACAAAGATGACTTGATTGGATTCTTGTGGCTCTAAGAAACGAAGGAAGATGCTATCATATCTATATTTATAAACTATATCCTCTAGCAGGGTATATCTAGTAGCTTTCTATTTGAAAGTATGTTTGTTAGCATGAGGTAAATTTTTTGGGAGGATACCCAACTTAAAGTATTATTTGATTTATGTGAACCAAAGTTCATGGCTTTTGCTTGGACAAAATTAACATACACAACATCAGGCATTGTCTTTGGAAAAATGGAAGCCCTGTGGAGGGTTTGTACATAGACATGGGTTACTTTATCATGCAAGTTTTACAGAATGAGGGAGTTGAGAGATGCCCATGGTATCCACAAATAGGTTTGTAGATCTTGGTGAAGCCTCTATGTACCATTTGAATTGGGATAACAAATTTCTTGACATTGCTTTGTATTGTTTGAGAATAAGGAAATGAAATTGGTAGATTTATTTTACTTGGTTGACAATTAAGAGGCAATCATTAATAATGTGTAGTCACTCAATGCACATTACAAGTATATTTTTGAGGTCAAGGATGAGTGCTTTATATTCGACATTGTTATTAGTGCAAGAAAATTCTAGTTTGAAGAAAAAGGGGAGTGGATCCCCTTGTAGTGTGAATAAAACTATTTCTACACCTCCCCCTCATTTGCATTTAGACCCATCAAAGAAGAGGATCATGTCATCATCAGTTTCAATTTCATATTATTCGTCCTTAGTAGTGTTAAACACTGAATCATTGGGAAGCTCGATAGTCATCAATTTGTTGTCATTGAGAGGAGCTTCAATGAGCTAGTCAATTATGATCTAGCCTTTAATGGATTTTTGACTGATGAATTCAAGGTAAAATTTGTTTAGGAGCATAATCCATTTGGTAGTGTGACTATTTTGGTATGTTTTATCCATTATTAACCGTAAAGGATTTTTGTGAGCGATGACATATGTGGTATGGTTAAGCATGTAATGATGAAATTTCTTAGTGGAAAACACTACTGATATGTATAGCTTCTCCATGTACTCATTGAGTGTTTCATAGTTAACTAGGGTTTTTCTGATGTAATATATAGCCTACTCTTATTCGACCTTATTTTAATGGGCCAGCATGATACCCAAAGTAAAATTGGTGGCTGAGATATATAGGTGGAAAGGGAATCCCGATCATGGTGGAGATAAAATTGGTGAAGTGAGGTAGGTTTTAATAGCTATGAAAGCATCCTGGAATACTTGATTCCAGTTAAATGTGACCCCCTTTTGTAATATATGATTGAATGACTTATATTTGTTCAATAGTTGGGTAATAAAATGATGGATTACTTAGATCTTACCCTGTAAGCTACGTAACTATTTGAGATTCGTAGTGGGAGGTATGTTAATGATGCATTTGAACTTTTGTGGGTCCACTTCAATGCCTTGTTGAGAGACTAAAACCTAGCAATTTTTTGAAAAGTACACAAAAGGCACCTTTCTTTAGGTTTAATATAAATTTATGCTAAATAAGATAGTTAAATATTTTCTACATGATGTCTACATCGTCTTGGTGCTTCTTGGATTTTTCTAGTAAGTCGTCTACATAGTATTCCACAATCGTGTGCATGTAATTATGGAAGATGTAGGTCATGGTGCATTGGTATGTGGCACTTGCGTTCTTGAAACCAAAAGGCATAATCTTGTAACAAAATTTTCCACAAGGAGAGGTGAAGGATGTTTTATGTTGATCATCAGGATTAATTCAAATCTAGTTGTATATTGAGAATCCATCCATGAGAGACAATATTTCATGACCTATAGTGGAATCGATGAGTGTATCAATTTTTGTTAAAAAATTAATCCCCCCTTTAGGATTTCCAATAGGCACCATATTAGATACCCATTTAGAATAGTTGATGGGTTGAATGAAGCCTACATCCAAGTGTTTTTGTAACTCATATTTTACCATCAAGGTGATGGTAGGATGCATCTTCTAGAGTTTTTGTTTAACTAATTTTGCATTACTGTCTAGAGTGAGGTTGTGAACTACCAACGAGGGTTCAAGGCCAACATATGGGTATATGATCACACAAATACTTATTTATACTCAATGAGGATTTCAATGAATTTAATGAGGTTCTCAAGGGATAAAATTACACCAAGTTTGAGAATGCAAGGATTATAAGGGTCATCATCAATGTCAATATCAATGGTATCTTCCACAAGAATATGAGATCCATATTCAAGATAATTTGGCATGGGGATGAGGTGCAAGGCATAAAATACATTCTCTAGGTGAACTTCCTCTTCATGGGTGACCTTGACATGGTGTATGGAAGGAGAAAGAGGAGATGAAGGAGATAAGCATTGGAATGGCGAATGACTCGTGCAAAGGGGAGAAAATTATATGGGGATAGGTTTGGAGGAAGGTGATCAAAATTGATGTAGTCAGGATTAATGGAGAGGATTTTTTCAGGATGAGCTATGTAGCAAATGGGGTAAACAGATCAACAAAGATCATGTTGATTGTATGATCTATGTTTGTTTCATGAAGTTTGGTACTAGCAGCTGCAATAGGTGTCGTTGGATCTTATAGTTGTGGTAAGAGTTAATACAAAATTAGGTGAAGATATGGAGGTTGAGGTGATGGTTGTGGGTGTTTATGTAGGAGTAATGTAAGAATAGGTAGTGTCATAGTGAATAAGTTAAGGAAGTCAATGCCATCATCAGGATATTCCTCAAAGTTGTTTAAATTGACTGAGATATTATCAAATTATTATTCAAGCTCATCGTTAGAGGTCTCAGGGGACTCTAGGTGAATCATGGAGACTTGGAATAAGTATAAAGGGATGTGTTGGTGGTATATCTAGTCCAAAAAAAATGATGGGAATTTTGCACGCTTGTGGACCTGCACCAATATTGAACGATCATTAAGCCTGGGGAAGGTCGAGCAGTCGATCTCTGGAGAAGGTCGTTCCCTTTTAGGAAGTCCTAGATAACTAAGCTTGGGAGGAGGAAAAAAGAGAGAAGGAAAGAGAAGAAAAGAGGCCACAACTAGAACTCACAAGGATGGATTTAGTTGCATCAATACATACGTGCAATAGACTTACACAATTATAAGAAACATAAATGCACCACCTAATAGATCATCCAACCTTACCCCTACCATAATTTCCAATAATCTTATTGAAAGTGAATTCCAAAAACACTATAATAAGCATAAATACAAAATGTAGAATTACAACACATTCACCCAACTAGCTTTAACAAAAAATAAACCTTTAAAATTCACACATACATACATAGGAGTCAATTTGGAGATCAAATAGTGATATGCTTATATTTTAAGAATGAAAAAAGCCTTACATATGAATTATAATGGATAAAGAGCCACCCTTTAAAATGACCAGCATTTCAGTATTTATAATATTTTTACAATAAATTTAAATACATTCATTAATGGTGCTAGATGGGAAGATATGGCTATGATAATTAGATGGTTGGTTGGTACACTGTCTCATTTGGATGAAGATAGTTGTCCAAATAAAGTAGGTTATTTTGCACAAATTTGAGCCCTTGATCATTCTAACAATCTTGGTTGAGCTACTGGAGTCAATCACCATTGAGATCATGCCATTTCAAATCAATACTTCCACACCAACTATTAGCTTGTACTTAGGTAACTAAGATTATTAATTATCTCCTTAAAGGTTCCCATCAATTTTCCTCTAGTGGATGGTAATTTCAGCATCAAACGAGGATTTAGGATTTACCCCTTACCTATCGATAACCCAAAGTTCTGCCTGAAGATATTCCCATAGTAGGGTAGCCTTTTGGAAGGTACCCTCTCCTTCTTATTATATCATAACTATACCCATGATTTGGGAAGATATTTGGCTACATTTGGGGTTGCATCTAGGGAGTCACATTGGGAGTTGACCTAGGTTGGTTTTCATCATAGAGTCGGGTGGGCTCTTGAGATCCTATTTTTTTGCCCATGCTTTGGGATGGGGATTTGGGATCCATCCAAGTACATTGCATTTCAAATTATGCACCCTTATAATGGGGTAAGGTTTTGGGATCCACCTAAAATTTATGGGCACCCAATTCTCTACCCGTCTTACTGCTTAGTTAGTATTTCACACGCTTCTTGCTGGTGGTGTTCTAGGCATCTCTTCAAGGTATAAGGTCTTACTTTCCTACCCCTCTTAGCAGCATCAAATCTTACCATATTTATTGCAGCTCACTCCAACATCTCCCACCACATTCACCAGTCTTATTTCTACCAAAATCCAAAGAGCTAGCTCCAAAACTTAACCATTTCTAAGGGTCATCATATTTCTTATAAAAAAAGGAATAGAGCGGGTGAATGGATACACAATTTCACCTACACTCTTGGTGAATCACAAGGGACTTTAACTTATGGAAAAAGGAAACCCAGGAAAATATGTTGAGCACATAACACTTTTGAATAGGGAACAAAAGAAGAAGGAGAGGATAGAAAAGATACAAATAATTACAGCCAGACAAGACTACAAGACAAAGGTGGAGGCAGACAATAAGGGGAAGGTGACATGGTGGACCATTATGAAGAAAAATAAAATAAGGGGGAACACAAGGGAAAATAGTAAGCAAAACCCAAAAAATAGAATAAGAAGACACAAGAGAAAAGGGGAGGAAATAGGAAACAACAGAGGCAAGAAAATGAATGCCACTAATTGAAGAGGTTAATGACAACAAACAAAATGGGAAAATAGAAGAACAAGAAGGATGCAAAAAATTAATGAAACAAAAAAGATAATTAATCCATGGGATTGTTATAATCACAATGACACTGAGAGGGGGGGTGAATCAGTGTGTTCTTTAAAAACTTAAAAGCAATTTAGACTTTTAAATAAAAAACAGCAGATTAAAATAGAAATAATAAAAGTACTAAGAGCATCACACATAACACGGAATTTTAACGAGGTTCACCGATGTGGCTACTCCTCAAAAGGACTTGCTTGGACTACCATCCAAATCCAGTCAAATGCAAAGCTCCAACTTTACATAATCATTCACCAAGACCAAGTCGGTAAGAGGCACCAACCCCTAAGTTTTATCTCGCTACAACGAATGGAGCACCAACTCCAATTTTTCCAGCACCAACTGGAAAGAGGCACCAACCCCTTTTTCAAGCTACAACTTGAAGATAATAATAAAAATTACAGAATGTAAACTTTCACCTCAATTATCACGATCTGCTATTTTTTTGCGATCTGCTGCTTGTCGACATTCGACTGCTGCTGTGAAAAATGATTCACACTTTTTCAACCACTCCTCTATATCTCTCCGTGTTCTCTGCTGCAACTTCACAGAAATATCACTTCTACAGCCAACACACTGTCATTTCACACTCGAAACACGACTTCTGCATACCGCGTTCTTATCTTCTCTTCGCACCACTCACACTGCTGCACCCGAACTTCATACCCATATATCACATCACGTTGCTACCTTTAAACTCGAAGGACCCTTGCTTTTATAGAAGAAATTTTAGAGGCAAACCCTAGAAGAACGTTGACTGAGAAACCCTAGAATTTGTCAGCTGCCAAACCCTAAAATCCGTCGGCCTAGATTTAACTTTGTCGGCCTCAAACTCTTCTCCACCTTCGTTACCTTCCTGTAGCTTATTGTCACGAAATAGTAACACGTCGGCCCTTTTTAATTTAATTTAATATTCTAATTTAAATTTTTAATAAAATAAAAATTTAAACTAAATATTTAAAATTAAATATCTTCAACACCGGGGCATCTTTTTCAACAAAACGAAGAGCCAACTTGGGTTTTAAGAAAAACCCATTTCAAGTCTGTTATCCACTGCATCCTTGGATCTGACTGCTTGTGTTAACAACAATGACAATCCTTCTTGCTCAACATGGGACACCCCCATAGACTAGACTCCCAAAAACACACCCCTAATGAAATTATAAGAGTAGACAGAATTCCAAAGGTACATATTTGTCATGCTCCAGAATTTATTTTTGATGTAGTCTAGCAAGATTTTTCTTTGCTTATCGCCAATCATCATGAGGATATTCAACATCAGCTACACTCCAAGGCTCATATTTCCTAACTACTTCTGCAACTGTGCATGAGGGCCTATTATAAAACTTTTACCCTATTATGGAAAAATTTGGCATGCACTGAATTGTACGAAGGCAAGTGAGTTTGGATCCTTATTTCTAGGTATTTTCTTTGCCATTGATTTCATGGTGTATTGTCTTGTTTACATGAGTCCCAAGTATTTCTTCATGTGACTTTCATTTTTAAGGATAGTGTATAAAGCCTTTGTACTTTATGGGTATATCCATTGGGCTACAGGGTCATAACAACAAAAATGAAAAAGAACAGACAACTAACAAAATAGAGGGAAAAAGGAGATGGAAATGAAAGTGTTATGATTCCAAGATGCAACTTGGAAAATTTCCTTATGCTCCTTCATAATTTTTTATGCCTTGACAAGCTAGAATTTCATTAACAGAGCATTCTCCCTGAAAGCCATGAATAAAATGATGACACCACCCAAGTTACGAATATTTTACCACTATATTTTATTTACTTATCTATTATTTACACAAAATTTTGATGTGGCTGGCATGCTTGGGCAATAAATGTCACTACAGTTCATCCTGTGAATTTGTAATGTCAAAACTAGCTGACATTGAACCTGAGATGTTCTTCATGCTAATATTGGTATTATTTGTGGTTATTCTTAGGCCTCATAAAATACCATTTGGGTCTATTAATTTCTCTTAGAATCAGTATACCAAGGTCATAACCAATCAACATAGGGTGGCTCTAGTGCTTGAGTCATCCGAATAGGGGTACTAGGGCTGTCTTCTATTTGGACTCATCTTATTTAAGACCCATGCCCCACTCTAATATTCTCTTACCATAATTTGAGTTATTATACAACCATTATAATAATCATTCATTAGTTACCATGGGGTTTGAGAATCGATAGCTAGTTCTCCAAAGAGTGTTGAGATAGGGGCTACATCATGTGGCCTGGGTTGGAATGACCATGTTGATTGTTCCTCATCAAAGCTTACATCACCACATGATTCAATGGGATGAATATGAGATCCTCCAAATAGGTCATGTAAGAGCACTAACCCTCCTTCTTGCTTGGGATCATTGGTCAAGATAAATGGCATCCAACTTTCCATCAGCTTTTGCTAGCTCATAGGAGAGCTTGATAGTAAGAAGGGCTACAAGGGCACTAGTCCCTAGGAACTTATGCTCTATACTAGTTGAGGTAAGGTTGTGCTATTGGTATCTTATTCATAATGAAAGGTTGCATGGCCTACATTTTCATTCTCCAACATCCAAGTCTCTTCCAATACTCCTTGCTCTATCAGGTGTTTGCTTTGGTAGGATTGACGAGGAGGGTATTCCCCATAGCCTGGGCAAAGCTTGATGTATGCTTTGTAGGGGATGTAATTGGGGATGGTTTTGACAAGTTATGACATGGAAAATGGATAGCCCTAGGAGGTAATTTTACCACTTGAATTAGTATGTTTGTAGCCCATATAACCTCCTTGTAAATCTATAGGAATCTCCTCTCTCATAATTTCTAAATGATAAGGTTTATATCCAATCAGAAGGCCCGGGTATAATAAAGGTACACATGAGTAGGGGATGGCTAAAACTCATGGGAAATACTTTTTCAATATCTCTTGATGTGAGGTCCAAGGTGTAGACCAATTGGTTTATCCAAACCCCATAAGGGGGCGGAGGTCCAAGGTTCAAATCTCGGGACTCGTCGGACTGAATGCTTGTCCCTTTCCTGGTGCTTTCAGTGGTGTAAAAGGTTTAAAATTATTGTGGCATGGCAGTTATAGGGGTGGAATGTGTAAAGATCTATGTGGCAACTTTCGTGTGGACAACATAGAATACTGTGGCAACCATAAAAGTCGGACAACCTGCCTGGATTCATGGCGGCTACGAATTCCACCATGTTAAAATATATATATATATATATATATATATATATATATATATATATATATATATATATATATATATATATATATATATATATATATATATTTTTTTTTTTGAAGCGAGATGTTGAATTTTATGATATTCTCATGAGGATCACGCTTGATGAATGATAATTGATTGAGCATCAAGAGGGGTATCTTGAA